>JBBBDQ010000322.1:5097500-5467331 GCA_037127315.1 Ascarosepion bandense | reverse complement strand
ATATATATATATATATATATATGCTAGAGTAGCTACTGTTTTTTCAAATTCCACCATTCTTCCAGAGTGTTCAATCAGGGTTTGAGAGTTTATATAATTTCACACATGAAAAAATGCAGGTTCATTATCATTATTTTTTTTTTTGTATATAAGTAAAAGGTGCTTTCTCTATTTCTTTGCAGAAAATTTTTTTCTGCATACTTAGTTGTACATGTTATATTCTCTCCTCATTAACCAGACACTATTTCCAGCCATTAAAAAAAAAAAAACTTGTGTTAATGAGAAAATCAGGGCTTCATGGAGTAGAAAAAAAATACTTTAGAAGTTTCACTTCTGAATTGAAAAATTGATTTTCTTGAAATTGAAGAACTTTTTTTTTTATCTTTTATTTTACATTCCTCCAAAATGGATGATTTTGTTTTAAATTTCATAAAACATTTTTATGATAAAAAGAAAAATTCTTTAAGGTAAAAAAATACAAATTTTTTTCAGATAAAAACTGATCACAATAACTTAAAATTCTGTAGTAAGATGGGAAAAAAAACCTTTTTTTTTTTTTTTTTTTTTTTTTTTTGGAGATATGGTCATTTGCTGTAATTAATAACTTTCAAATTGATGTGTACTCCATAAAATTGAACTGAGAATAGAAACCAGAAAATATCACCATGTTTTCTGTTGTCAACATGATTTACCCATAGAGCATTAAATTACAAAGCACATAGGGCTAAAATGCAGTTATATATAGAATAACATTAAGTTTTCTAAGTAAATAAAAATTGGTACAATTGCAAAACTAGAAATTCTAGTTAACATTATCTTCATTTCAAAGTATTTTTTTTGTTGTTGTTGTTTTAAAGTTTTTTTGTTTCATGGAATGTTTAAACTCTATGAAAAAAAAACTTTAACTAAAATGATAAAAAAGCACTTTGAAAACAATATAACTGCAATGAAGCCTTATATTTTCATGGAAAAACTTAAATTTCTGACAGTTTACAAATACAGTTCTTGGTTCACACCTTTGAAAGATTTTCTTGAGATTATTTGACTTGTAAAATTTCAAAATGGTCAATTTACTTTGAGTAAATATAAACTAAACAAAAGTAAAATAAGTAAAAACCTAACAACATCTGATAATTACATGTCCATTAAGAGTTTTGAATATCATTAATTTGCTAAACCTGATAATTAACAACAATAGTTTTTTGACTTACATGTTAAACTTTATTTTTACTTCATCTCCTTCCAACAACAAAATCAATCAGTATCAACCAGGATTTATAGCTTACAATCAATTGAATTAGTAACTTAATACTACCTGTGTGTTGTGGTGGTGGTGTGGGGGGGGAACGTGTGCAAAGGTAAAATGGTATATCATTTTCAGAAGATCTTTTCCACTTGATTAGATCCAACTTGAGTTTTCAATGTAGCTTAATTGCATTTCATTTATTATTTAAATTCTTCAATTAATAAACCTCACATGCTGCTATCTAATGAAATAAAAGCTTCTAAATATAATTAAATCTACATTGATGGTAAGCATATTCTGATAAAATAGAAATCCACAAACAATCTAAACTTATTTATAAATGGAACTTTGTCTGTGTGTGTGTGTATCCATTACCTATAGACTCCGAAACGGCTGAACCAATTTTTTTGAAAATTTACACAATTGTACTATAAGTGTCTGCGAGTGTTCTTAGCTAGGTTTTGTGTCAAGGTACCCCCGATAAATATCAATAATCGAAAAAATCGGATTATAGAAGGAGTGGTCCGATTTTAATCAAATTTGATACACTTATAGATGGAGACATAAGAAACAATATTCAGAAGTTTCAAGGTTGCACTTCTTACAATAGTGCAGAAAATTTGATATCTCTACCAGGAAATGAAAATTTGACTTACATCCATTCATTTTTCTTTCAGTCTACGGTTTCGCT
The DNA here is from genome assembly GCA_037127315.1 of Ascarosepion bandense. Taxonomy (NCBI): domain Eukaryota; kingdom Metazoa; phylum Mollusca; class Cephalopoda; order Sepiida; family Sepiidae; genus Ascarosepion; species Ascarosepion bandense. Next base: position 5,465,394 of record JBBBDQ010000322.1, on the reverse strand, counting down.
TTAACTGGAAACAACTATTGCTTTTTAGTCTTTCATACCAAGTAATAACTCATGTAAGATTACTCATAAAGTTGTTAATGAGCTAATCATGTATCAAATAATCATTTTCTGGTTTAATTGTAATGGTAAAACACTAATTTATTTTTTATAATTTAAATAATACAATTAATGTTTTTTATAATTTAAATAATACAATTAATTTTTTTAATTGTTAAACCATTTTAAAATTATTCCTTCAACAGAAATTGATAGTTTAAAACTTTCTCCTTCATCAAAATATATTAAAATCATCAGAAAACATTTTTTTTCTGTTGTGGTTATCCACTTAAAAGAAAGCACACCTTGATTTAACCTTTGACTACACTATAAAACATTGTTCAGTAAATTCTTCATTTTACTCTCTTGATGATATAAAATGCTATATTTCACTCTTCATAAATGTGTTCACAATTCAAATTCAAAATTTCATAATTGTCTATGAATTAAAATGTTTTAGTAAAATACTTGTGTTGCAGACTTTACATTCTTATTGATATCAACTACATGTCAAAATAGATTATTGGCTACTCATTTCTGAGTATGCCATTCTGCTTAGGGTGGCTAGCTAATCCCTTTTGGAGATGCCCACTCAGGCACATTGGTGTTTCTTCAATACCCACAGAGCCAACCTTGGGTTTATATTGCAACTGTGTTGAGTGGACTTTAGTTACAGTTTCTAGGAAAGAAAGTACATAATCTGGCATGATCAACAGTTTTGAATAAAGTCAGTACACTCAAACCCTCAGTTACAATGACTTGTAACTTTGTGCTAGCACAATCATTAACTATTTACGAACAATTCCATCTGTATACTTTCAAGCACAAAGCTTCTGTTTATCCATGGTATGATTTTCAAATACTTCCAAATGGCATGACATGCTAAGGGTTGTCACCTTAGGCTAGTATTATGAAGTTAATTCTCTTACAAATTGAATATAGCGAGATTCAAATGTGGGTTTCAGGGTCACAATGCTAATGTTCTAACCACTCAGTCATGCACCCAGTACATGTAATGTCTTACAAAACCTCTAAGTTAACATGTTAGACAGAAGTAATATCAATTAATTTTTCTAGTTATGGAAAGAAGAATCATGTTTGATTTTGTTGCTTTGTTAATTAAGTCAAAGTACAGGAAAAATTTAATTTATTTTCCTGTAGGTCATTGCATATTGCACTTATGTGTCAAGAACTGACCATATCTATCAGATGTTGATTCTTGCCATGAGATTCTCATTGAACAAATGTATTCAGTTTCAATCAATACAAATTTGACCAGAGCCAACTTCAATACTTGCCAGAAAATAAGAAAACAGTAATTTAAATATTGACCTTTTCATATAGAATCACATTATACTTAAACACTCCTTTTATTTTTCTTCAGTTGTATAACATAGAAGGTATATTAAAAAATAGCCAACCATTTAATATGAATGAATAAATAGCCTACCTCGGTGAATGACACCATAATCTGCTTCAAAATATTTATCCTTGAACATTACACACTTATCGATGCAGTTTACAAAGTTCACTTTTAAGATTACCATTAGCTACTTTGTTGCATTCTTCTATAGGCTACAATCTCCTTTTAATAACAATTTTGACTTTGGGAAAAGCCAGGAATCTAGATTGTAGTTGAAATTGGTGATGCAATGCTTTGCCAAAAACCTGACATAAGATGTGAAAAATGGGCACTAACTTTATCATGATGAATTTGCTGGTTACAATTTGTCCAATAGCTACAACTGTTTTCTTCTTACTGTATTCTTCAAGTTGGCATCTAAGTTCAATTTAGAAATCTTTAGTTATTGCTTGGCTTTAAAGAGAATATTGATGGTGGGCAGTGCCAGCATTATAAAAAATATGTCAATCTTTTGCTTTTGTGACAAGAACTGCATAAGTTTTCCGTACCACGTTTCCTGTCAAGATCCTCCATTGAAATCACTGAAACAGCATCTTTAGACTCCTTAAATTTTATGATTCTCAGTCTATCAACTGCCTTCAATTTCAGCTGCTAATTGAAGAATTTCATTGAATCATCCATGAAAAGCTGCCTTAATTATTTTGTTTCCATTAATAAATATTCAAGCAAAATGTAATATATATTTGCTTATCAACTCATTTGATCATTGTGAATATGACAATCTCATAGCATATGAGCTCATTTGGTGTTCCACTACAGAGTAAATGTACAGGAGGATCTATACATTCATGCAGAGTAAAGTTTCCTTTCATTAGTTGCCAAGTTACATCAAGATCATACAACTGGCTCCCAAGATAATTAAAAATGACTGGATACTTCAAAAAAATACATTCATTGTTTGTTTTGATTTTTTAAAACTTTTTCAGCTATCATTAATGTATTTTCAGTCTGTTGGATTTTAGGTGCACACCCTTGCATAATTTTGTCTAATATTTTTTTCTTTTTTCAACTTATTTTTAAGGCTTCCAACCTGTAAATTAAATATGATGGAGTGATTGCATTAAATTAGTTACTCAATTCCAAATTGCTTCTTTGGACCTCATACTTCTTCAGTAAAAACATATATTAAAAAAATATGTAAAATATAAAAGATCAAAGCACATTTGCCAAATTTATTCAGTACAAGTAATAACCTGTGATAAACAGATGGCAGTGTTGAGTATATAAATCCAATTGGCTATCAAATTTAAATGGCAGCAATAAGATGCTGAACCAACAAGTTTTTTTTTTTTTTTCTGCTCTTCAGTCCTGTTGCCTATCCTGCAATCTGTAATTCTTATCATATGCTTGCTATTAATCTATTGTAAAGGGTGTATCATTTTGGAAACTAATATTTCCTCTTCTCACTTTAATTTTCAGGGGGAATGAATTTATGCAGATGACGTCATCTGAACCACCAAGCAAAACGCCTTCCAGCAAGGCCCACAGGCACCCAGCTGCCAGGGCCCTTGATGCCAAAGCTGGAGGCGGATCAGCTGCCATGAAAAAACGTGAAATTGATAACCTTGACAATGTATCGGTCAGCCAAAAAGAAGAAAAGGTAGGGTTTATTTTTAAGCTTTTCTTTTTGCATGACTGCCTGCTGGTTTTCTCCATTCAGTCAAACAACTCATCTTTTCCAAATGCATTAAAAAAACCCTTATCAGAATTTCCATATAACAGTTTTAGATTTCAACTTTAGTCAATCTTTTGTGTGTGTCATCATATGTATTTAAATGTCTGTGTGTTTGTGTACTGTCATCTTTCATGTGCAAATCACAATGCCCATAGTAATTATTTAAGCATTTATCTGATGTGAAACTTTTTATTGTCTGAAATAGAAAGGAAAAAGCTTTTTGGAAGTAAGGTTAGAGTTTTTGATAAATGCACAACTTATTACACCGTTTTATATGACTTCTTAGAGAGAACAGAAGAAAATTATAACAGCAAAAGGAGACACTAGATTTTTTTTTCTCCAAGAATTAAGAAATGAGATTCTTAGAAGTTGGATAGATGGCAGGATGAGGGAAGATAGAATTTTTAAACAGTTTCCACTTTTTTTTTCTGACCCAAAACCAAATTTGATTTTTAAGTGAAAGAGAAATATATATTTATCTGCAACCAATGTCATCAAGGAATGTGTGTGTGGAGACAAATTTTCTTTTTTTATTTGTTCATTTGATTAGCTGGTATATATACATTATTTAATTTTTGGGGCAGCTTTATTTATCTCATATTGATATTTAACATATAGTTATGTATGTATCATACACAGCTTTAATAAATGTAAAAATAAAATGTCCCTATATATATATATATATATATATATATATATAATCTTATTTAATAAAGGATTTTTTTTCTTTGTGCAGTCTTATTTATTCTGGACTACATTTTTTTTTCTATTCTAAGGAAGTTTCAATTTCCCCTTTGAAGCAAACCTTACAGTTTCCTATAAAAAGTAGATTTTCTTTGTTCTTAATCTATTCTTATTCAATTGCAAACTTCTTTAAAGCAATTAACATTCTTGAATTTGAATACTCTTTGACATGACATTGTCATATATACCAAGTTGATTTAGCACCTTCTGCTTCCTCCGTGTGAAATAACAAGAAATCACCTAAAAAAAAAAAAAAAAGAATCATTAGCAACTTTCTCTCTTCCTCATTCATAAAGCAGATTTCACTTTCAAAATTACACTCTAATCCTTCAATAGCAAGGAATACTTTAAGCTCATTGTGTTTAAAAGCCAGAAGGTGGTTCTTTTTTTTATGTGCCCAGAGGCAAAAATTTTAAAAGCATTATGTAGCTTCCTGAAAATTACATTACCATGTATTGTTTATTTCATCAACAAATTTTGTGTTATCTAAATTAATTACAAATTATATTAATCTTTTTAATGATATTGCATGAGAAACAATTATTAACATTTTTTCAGTTCAAATGTTTACTTACATTTAATGTCTCACACAAGGAAAATCTTCCTTATAAAAATTCTCAAACATAAATGTATTAAAATAATCAGTTTTTAATGTTAAACACCAATTGTCTCATCAATTACTGCTACTATGTCATAATTCTTAAAATACCAATTTAATAAACTGCTTCCTCTTTGTAATTCTTTAGAGACTGGTGATTGTTGTTTTAGTGGTAGGATTACCAAAATACAATGCAAACATCCTTAACTTTGATTGTTGAGTTTTTGGTTTATTTAGAATTTTGGTAAGAGGGAGAATGAAAGGTTGATGAAGAATATAGTTTCTTCTTCGTCAAATCACCTGATTGTCTTCAACTTTGTTTGCTAGTGTTGACCTGGCACTATCCTTTCTGAGCCTGGTCAGGTGGCCACTTGGGAATACTAGGTGCTGCAAACTTGGATGTGCCAATGGTGTAATCAATAATGGCTTTGAATTGTTAATCAAAGAGCCAAGTTCAAATTCCAGTCAAGTTCTTTATATTCACTTTCGTGTAAATACTCTTAGGAAAGGTATAAATCCATTTCTTCTCATCCTTAGCTATGGGTTAATTAGTAATACTTGTGTTACTAAACCATTATCTCCAAAAATAAAATTGTGTACAAAAATTATTTAGATTTTGGCATTTAATAACCCAAATAGGTTGATGTGCCACTAAACAAAAACAACCAACCAACCAACCAACTAATTGTCCTTTCTGGTTAGTTGACAACTACTCCACATCATCTACAAATCTGCATTGATAAATGATTTCAATCTACCTCTACCTTCATCTGATTACCCCAAAATCTCTGTGGTCATTTTCTTTATATTCATGACTAAATTCTAATTTTTCACATTTCCGTATAATAAGGGAAAAGTAGTTTTTGGATCCTTCAAAATATTTAATCTTCTAATGCTTACATTTAAAATTTACACAAGTGAGGTTGAACCATTACTTTAATAATAAATTTTTAAGCATGCAATAGGGAGTAGTATATAAATGAGAGTTACAGTGTATTTGAAAACTTAAAAATGTAAGATGGAAAGTAGGTTTAAATCTTTTTACATCTGTATAGAAACTTTTGAATCTTCCAGCAAAATTTTTCTAGGGTATGATGCCATCAATATCAGCATTCACAAATGCATCATTTTGTACTGAAATCATCATAGTCAAAGTAAAAAACAGTATTAACCAAACAAAAGAATATTATAATTAAATGACATAATAAAAGTTTCAGCTACACAATCTTTGTCAGGATATTAAATATCCCTGAATCAGTTATGCTGAAATGGAAGAAATTTGGTACCATCAAGAAACCTGCCTGGAAATAGTGCTTCACAGAAAATTTCTTCATTAGCAACTCAAAAAATGCTGAGGAAAATCAGTGAATCCAATATTAACTTGAAAGGAGATCAAAAAGGATTTACAAGCAGCTGAAATGTGTCAGTTGCTTAAAAAATGTCATAAACTATAGGAATTGTTTGAAATTCTGTACCATAGAAAACAGCTTTGTTGAAAAAAATATATCAGGTCAGGATTCTTGGATTAAGTTCATTCTTAAATATTTAGAGAAACCTTTAATGATTGAAGAAACCTTGAATAGAGCAATATATCTCTTTGAAGTTAAAGCTTGAAGAAGTTTGAATCTTTGAATGAGATAACTTGCATACAATTATAACTTATAAGTTAATTCAGAATAATTTCAAGGTGCTTCAGTGGTCTATTCAATCTCCTGATTCAAATCCAAATGAAAATTTATGGCAAAGCTTGAAAGATTCAATTTGTCAAAGTGATCTAAGTAACATTAATGATTTGAATGTTGTTTACAAGGATGAATGAGTCAATATTTCAAAAGAATTTTATGAATTGTTTGCAAAGGTCTATAAAAACATCTCCAAGCAATAATTGCTAAGCGCTAGCATATGAAATCAATATTTTCAAATAGATTTTTTCCACTGTTATTTTGTTTATATATTATTTTTTGATTTTGTATTAAAATATCTCACCTGTGTAAATTTGTCAATATAAACATTGAAAATACCTTAACTAAACATTTTACAAGTTTCTAAATGCTTCTACCCCCCTACCTAACCCCAATTATATAAATCACATAATCCAAGTAAATGCTTCATTGAGATTGGAGCAAGTTTAACATGAAATCAAGCCATGCTATTATATATAACAATAAGCTTTTAAGGAAATAAGTTACAGCTGAGCACAGTATCAAGTGGCTACTTTTGTTTGGTCGGATTAAATACCATGTTTTAAGTTAAATTTTTTATAGTATTAACTAAATTCTACATGGGCATCAAGATATTTGATACTTCAGAAACAGATTCAATGACCATGTGTTCTTGTAGCAAAAGTAAGATTTTAACTATTGATTTCTTTGTCTTCTAAATTTTGTTGAGTGAATTCACCACTAAACACATTGTTTACTGTGCTACAACAATGGAGATTGTAGTTAAATGTTATCAAATCACTAGACATAGAATTAGCATGACCTTCTAATCATAAATGTTCAAATATTGACCAGGATTTTTCAGTAATTCATAAATAATCTGTATGAATAGATTATTTTAAGAGTAAATCAATGGTTTAGGATAATTTTAAAAAAATGATTCCTTGAATACTGTGATCCTTATTCTAAGAATTGTTGCCTGAAATGACAGACTAAAAAGTTATATTGATTCTCCTTTAATGGAAGCAGTTATACACGACTGCTCCTTCAAGCTTTATTCTAATCAATTAACATCTGAATATTTTCAACCATGAACCACTTCCTACAAAAGAGGAAATTCAAAATTTGATGTGACAGGTGTTCAGAGAGAAAAAGAAAGATTGTTTACTTAGTTGAAGTTATTTCAATTTACATCATCATCATCATCATTTTCATAAATGTTATACCTCATTTTGTTATTACTAAGTTCTGTTTTAAGAGAATATGCCATTTTGTTGGATTTTTAGGGTATGTTTTGTTTTTGTTTTTTGTTAGGCTAATATGACATTTATTAATTATATATATATTTGATTATATCGATGTAGATAAAGAGTAACTTTAATGGCATGCTTTATCATTTCTGTATAAATGACTACTTTCTATTCAAGCAATTTTTTGTAACATCTTGAATATATTGTGGATTTCAATTGTGAGCAGTTATAAAGGAATGATTATAAACAAAACATTGACTAATGAAGGAAAATGAAGGTTTATATTTCATTAATGTGTCTATAACCTTTTTTTTTTTCAGTAACAAAATACTGCAGCTTACAAATGAATTTTGAATTTCTATCTTCAATAATACTGAATTAGATAGAAAAAACATTTAAATTAGATATCAATATTACAGAGTTAGACTAGATTCTGGTATTGATAGTCAACAACATCTAGATAAATATTATTCCTTACATGTAAGATCTGGAAGATATTCTTTGGGCTATTTTTTGGCTGGAGTCTTATATAACATCAGAATATAGTGCCTACTTAGTATTATACTTTCCATTTTACTATGGTGCATGTGTAATTTTAGAACTGCTTTGTATATTCTAGTAAATATTTTATAATAATGGCCTTCATTAATATTTTATATACTCTCTCTCTCTCTCTATATATATATATATATATATATATATAGAGAGAGAGAGAGAGAGAGTGATTGTTATGAAATGAAATTAGTATTCTGCTTATACAGCCATTTTACCAAACATATCATTTTATAAGTAGCTAAGGATGTAGTGTTAAGGTTATCAGTACATTAAGTGGAATTGGCAAACAAGATTCAAATTCTAGCCCCATCTTTTGTGATAACTTTGCAATAAGGCTCTTGGAAAAGCATGAATTCATATTTTCTTCTCTAGCTATTGCTTAAGTGGTTTGGTAGATTGATGTCTAGCCTTGGTTAGTAACTAGTCTAAAATAGATTACTCTAAATTTGAGTGGAAAATGGATTGAGAAACCTCTCCATTATATTTCTCCAAAAGTCATAGCAATTCAGATAATAGGAACTTGTGGAGAGCTATGATTGTCTATATTTCAAAGGGAAATGGCATTTAAAGAAAATATCATCTCAGAGTTGCATAAAGTTGTTTGTAACAGACATTGTATTCTTATCAGTCAACCTCTATTCATTTCTTTAGCAGTCACTTTAATAAATGTGTAAAGTTGTTTGCAGAAGTGTAAGAGTTTTCACATGATATATCTCAGTACAGCACTCTATTGTAACTCTTTTGTGACTTGTTTTGCTAGTTTCAACACACTTACCTTCACCACCAGCACTAATACCACCATCAACAACTGATCATAACAATCTTGAATTCAACTTCACTCTCATGGGACTATAACTCTCTCTATGTATTCTTTCTCTCTCTCTTATATATATATATATATATATATATATATAGCTCTTAATAATAGCACATTCATGCTAGCTGTATTATAGCTGAAAAAATGTAGAGGTGGCTGGGAAAACATTTATTTATACCAAAAGTAAATTCCACTTTTAATAATCTTTACATGCAATATTTGAATCTACTAAATGCTATGTCATTATACTCATTGAAATAGAAATGTTACTTATTTTGTGCCCAGATGGTTTATCTACATAAATCTGCATTGATCTGATTTAGTTTTACTTTTCAAGTCTGACATATTGATAACTATAAATATCAGTTATAAACAGTTTTTAAAATTGGACAGCACTACTGCCTTGTATATGCATTAAGTTTCATGTACTAAATCGGTTTTACATTCACTTTCACACAAGTATGTTTGGGAATCACATCTTTTCTTCTCTAAACTCTATGGGTGATATAGCAAAAAAGACTAGGCTCTCTAACCATGGATAGCAGCATAATTCAGAAAAAAAACTCTGGATTTTGACTTCAATCATCTGAAGTTGTAAAAGATGGTGAGACAGGTGCGGATAATATGTATGTAAAACAAAAACATGAAAAATCCAACAACTATAGATAATCCCACCGGAGAGTGATTACCTCTGATGTAGTTGATACCAACTTCGATTGCCCAAGAAAGGTGTTACTGATAACAAATTTTAGCACTAAATTTTATTTAGTTGTATTTATTCTCTACCAAATTCACTATAAATGAGTTTTTTCTTTTTAGCTGTATGATTTAGCTAGTTTCAAATGAGCTTTAACAATTTATCTCCTTTCTCTTTCTGTAGTAAAACTTTCTTAGATAAGTGAACATTAAAAAAATAAAATAGATTCTTAGGAAATTCAATGATTTAGGGGAATTAGTTTTATGCCAAGATACATGAAATTTATAATTAATTAAAAAAAGCTCAAAAATTTGACTTATCATTAGTATTCAATTTGAAAATTATTAAAAAAAAAACAAAACATTTTTTTGTTTGTTTGTTTCTGTTATAACTTACTTTCTTGCAGTTTTATACTAAGTCTTGTTTAGGCTACTCACCATGATAAAAATACTTCAGACTGACTCTAGAGTTTTTTAGACTCATTAGAGGTTCTTTATTTAATCATCTAGACTAGTTCATTTGTGTCACCAGGGGTGTATTATTTACTACACAACATAACCCACTTTCAAGATTTTTTTTTATTAGTAAATATTTTATTTATTAGTATTCCTCTTTTCTCTTTCAGGTAAGTTTGCCAATGTACTGAACTTTGTACTTTTTACATTTTAGGTCAACCTTTAGTTTTTCTGTACATTACCTTTTCTTGGAAATCGTACTTGTACATTCAACAAATTCTTGAAGTGTTGTAACATCAAAAGTATTGTACAGTAATTGCATAGATTCTTCTTTTCTTGCGGGCCTTTCTTTAGTAAACTTTTTCTTTAAGTGATTGTAACGTCTTTTGTGTTTCCATTTTTTTTTCCTTTTACCACATGTATATCATTCCAATTCGCAATATTATCATACTGTCTTCCCACATTTCTTTTCTGTTTTTATATATTCTGAAAAACATTTTCTCGACAATTAAAACAATTTTAGTGTTCTTTTTGTTATCTGTTCTTATTCTATTTAAGCTGGTAGCAACTTGTTGAACATGGATTTAATTTTTCTTGTGAACATCAATTCTGCTAGTGACATGCCTGACAGTGTATTGGGATTTGATGTTAACTAGTATACTCTCAAGAATTTTTCTAGTGTTTCTTTGCTGATATTTTCATTACTTATTGCAATGCTCTCTTAAAAGTATGCTCAAACTGTTCAGCTTGTCCATTTGACCTTGAGTGATACGGCAGGATAGTAATATGTTCAAATAAGAACATTTTACAAAAATCTTCAAATTAGTGAGCAGTAAATTGTGTACCATTATTTGTAACTATGGTCTCCAGAATACTATACCTTGTAAGCAGCCTGTGTAAAAAATTCACTGTCCTTGTAGAAGTTGTTTTGTTTTTTATTTGCACATACAAATTTCAGGCTACTTAGTAAAGTTATCCACTACCACAAGATAATTTAATCCATTTATTGCACCTTCAAAATCTATGTGTAGTATTGACCAAGGTTGTATTTTTATAATAGGTGATTTTGCTGCCAGAGCACAACCTCTGCAAGCTTTTACTAAATTTTTCAATGTCTTGATCCATTTTGGTAGAGTATACATAGCTTCCCATAAAAGATTTGAATTTCCTGGATGTCTACTATCAGATCCATTTAATATCTGCTTTTGTAATATACTAGGTATTACTACTCCTTGTTCAAATATCAGTACTCTATCACATAGTGAGTAAGCATTCAAGTCTGGATTGCGTTCTTTCTTACTTTTAATTGTTTCTTTATTTCCACAATAAACATGTTTTGTTCTACTTTTACTTTGATTTCTTCCAGGGTAACTAGTAATTCGCGTACTACATTGCATAATATAATTTTTATTTTTATTTCACTTTTTAATGCTCCAATCAGATGGTTCAGTATTTTTTTTTATATTAATTTTGATATCCCATCCATATGACCAAATATTATGGATGGTTGGTATTCTATCCTAAAATCATAATTTAATAAGATGGTATCCCAGCATTGTAATCTATTTGCTGTATGCATAGGAATTCCTTTTTTTTTTTTTTTTTCAAAACATGAATCTTTTTCAATCTGGTTGTAGTTTTTTTCTGTTGGTAGTAATGAACACAAAGCATGTGACTGTCATCATACTTATGTAAAATTACTGCTCTAATTCCATAATTTCTGTTTTTGGATCATAGTGCACAAATGATAAATCTGACATTAGTAATTTTTTATTTTTCTTCAAATGTCTTTTAACACTTATTAGTCCATTTCCACTTAATTTTTAAGCAGATTGTTCAATGGATCCCTCAAATTCTGCATATTAGGTACATAAATTTGATCATAGTTTGCTAGTCTCAGGAATGTTTGTAAACTAGTAAACTAGTTTGTAAACTGTTTGTTGGAGAAGTCTAGCTCTCTTTCTCAGAAGTCACAAGTTTGTCATACTGTTTTACTTGTATGATAAAATCTCTTTTAAAATAGATCAGAGCAAAGCTAGTTTTAAATGTGTTAAAAAGAGTTGTTGATATGGATACCTATTTGTATATAATTATCCAAAACTTTCAACTTTGAGATTAAATCTCAAATTTTGTTTTTTTTACAACATACAAACAACTTATCAAGACATGTTCCTCGGGGAACCATTTGTTGTGAATAGTTTTCCAGCATTTACTGCTATCTGCCTTTTTGTTGACTTGAATAATAAAAAAGGCTTGCAGTAGAAGCTTTTTAACATTTACTTTCTGATTAGAAGTTGTTGAAATCTTGTCAGGTTCATAAAAATGTTGTTTGTTATACTTAGTAATTTGTATTTTAGATTATAAATGCTAAGAGCTTTTTTATTCCCCCACTAGAAAATAACTCAACAGCTGTTCAAGTTTTGATAAGGGAATTTGCAAAATGTATTAAGGAATCTTACCCTTGAGTAGATAAATAATCTTTGCTTCCCTATTCAATTGCTTTTATCATTCTGCTAACCTTGCATCCTTTTCCAAAGATTATTTGTTAGTTTCTACTGAGGCTGGTCTATCTCTTGTTTTTTCTAATCTTCCAGTATAGGTTAGCTGATTGCTAAAGCATTTCAGTTTCAAGGAATATGCAATTTTTTAATGTTCACTTCTTGTTCTCATGTATTTAATTATGTAGAAAATTCAGTGATGAGCTACAAAGCAACTTGGCCTTATTGTACTTTTGGGGAAAACTCATTTAACTTGTTCTCCATGGCTCTTATTTGTTCTGCAAAATTTGGTATTCAAGTAGTGCAATAAGAGGAAAGAAAATTAGCCACTTAAACTTGGAAAATGTTTATGATCAAGACGGAAAATAGTCTTCATCTTTGAATATTTATTGAATTATTTCATGAATTCTTTGTTCTTTTAGACTCATCATGGTTTTTATTATTGCAATAAAGCAATTTGAAACAAGATCTAATCAATAAATGTTTAAAAGACAAATAGGGTTTGTATCATGCAATTTTTTTATATTGGAGTTGGGAATGACTATTAAAAAGAAGTGGTATTATTAGCCTTAGTGCAAGTTGTATTTTTCTAGATTAATTTTTTTTAACATGGAATATTCTCACATATATTTATTGGTTTTATATAGTATTAAAGTTAAAAATAATTGTTTAATAGTTTACTATTTAGCAGTATCATGGCATTCTATTTTCTTAGTAAAATAGAAATCCAGCTTTTATTTAAATAGCATACGGCAATAAATTTACATTTATAAAACACAATTTGTGTCTACATATCACTTTTCTCAGTGCATTGATACTACATTGATCCTATGCAGAAAACTAGAAAGTGACACTCTGGCCTGAGGCCAAAGTGCACCGGTGCTCTGGCCTAAGAAAAAAAATATTGGGAGTGAGTTTTTCCGTTTGTGAACAAGGAAAAATATGAGGAAATAAATTGGACCTGTGCAAGTCATACAACCGCTTCCTCCTCCTCCTTTCTTAATTAGCAACATCTTGTTGGTGTCTATGTAATTTTATTTTTGTATGACACTCAGGTTGCTTTTCACATATCCAAATATAAAATTATTTATGCATGCTGTGAATGATAGTAGCAGAGAGATGTCATTGTCTGGAGAGAAAAAACAAAACAAATAATTTTTTTCTCAGTGGAATTAGTTTGAAAATAAATTACTGAAATCAGCTCTTCATTTTTAGTTAAAGATAATTTTAATTTGTCAAAAAAATGATTTAACTTGGAAAAAAAAAAGGCTTTTTAGAAACTATCTCATCAGACTGTTACATAATTATAAAATTCTATATGTGCCACTTAAGATGAGTTTGCTGTTATGGATTCTGGATAAATAGAATAGTGTTGTAAAAGAAGACAAGCCTTTCTAAACTGTTATGAAACTAATCATTGAAACCTGCCATTTTGTTTTGGTATCTCTTGCCTCTAAACAAATTTCTCTCTCTCTCTCTCTCTCTCACACACACACACACATTAGTCTTTATTTTCAAGTGAATATTTCAGAAGCAAGAGACATAGACATGAACACATTTACATTCCTGTACATTTGTCATTATTGCAATTAAAAAAACTGAACAAAATAGCAGTTGTCACAACTAATGGCTGGCAGTAATTTGTGCTTTCTTATATAATACAAGTTTTCAAAAAATGGTAACAGTAATGAAAGGCTTCATTGTTCAAAAATATGATTTTTCAGTTAATTAAACACCCAAAGTTTGTTTCTTATTAATGGAGTAGCACATTAACTTTGAAATATTACTATTCTAAATTAAAGATGTTTTTATTTGTGTACTAGCAGTATAGCCCGGATGAAATGAAAGCTTTAAAACTAATCCATGGTCCTGGAGCTCAGACTCTTTGGATGTTAGCACGAAAGACTAAAATGCAATAGTTGTTTCCAGTTAAAACAAAACCGTAGACTGAAAGATAAATGAATGGATGTAAGTCAAATTTTGATTTCCTGGTATCGATATCAAAAAAGTTTTTTTCATTGTAAACTGAATTTTGAAGGTTAAATAAGTCCTCTGAGTAAATAATGGTATCATGGCTGAGACTAAGAACTACAATTATACCTACTTAGAGCCAAACCCGAAGCAAAAACTAAAATAAAAAATACAAACATACAAGCAGATAAACAGACACACACACAAACATCTTGCCTTTTATATATATATATATATATATATATATATATATATAATTGATTTTCTGCACTATTGTAAGAACTGCAACCTTGAAACTTCTGAATATCGTTTCTTATGTCTTTGTCTATGAGTGTATCAAATTTGATTAAAATCGGACCACTCTTTCTATCACCCGATTTTTTCGATTATCAGTTTTCAATATTTATCAGGGGTACCTCGACACAAAACCTAGCTAAGAACACTCGCAGATGCTTATAGTACAACTGTGTAAATTTTCAAGAAAATCGGTTCAGCCGTTTCGGAGTCTATAGGTAACAGACACACACACACACACACACACACACACACAAAGTTCCATTTATAAATGAGTTTATATTGTGTATGAATCAAATCCTTTCAATCAGTAATCAACAATCCAGTGAATTTATGTATTTTTGTTGGTAAATGATTACACAATGCATTCAGATGAAGACTAGAGATAACTAAAAAAAAATTGTGATATTTTTATTTATACTAAAGTTCACCCAGTACAAGCTTCAAGAACCATTTAAGGTAAAGGGTTATTGTTAAAATGGTTATGATAATTGAAATGTGCTGAATGAAAGAAAAGGTAGTAAGAAGTGAAGGTGATGAGAAGAATAGATAATGGTTGACCCTTAACTTGAAAAGGTTAAGAGTGTAATGTTTGCATAAGAAGCAAACTCAAAGAGATAAAGATAGAGATCAATTTAAAGAAGTATTTTTTTGACATTAATGATCTAAATCTAAACTTATTTATAAATGGAACTTTGTCTGTGTGTGTGTTTGTGTATCCATTACCTATAGACTCCGAAACGGCTGAACCGATTTCCTTGAAAATTTACACAGTTGTACTATAAGCATCTGCGAGTGTTCTTAGCTAGGTTTTGTGTTGAGGTACACCCGATAAATATTGATAATCGAAAAAATCGGGTTATAGGAGGAGTGGTTCAATTTTAATCAAATTTGATACACTCATAGACAAAGACATAAACGATATTCAGAAGTTTCAAGGTTGCAGTTCTTACAATAGTGCAGAAGATTGATTATATATCTTTATAAGGCAAGATACCGGGTCTGATCAAAATCAATTTTTCAGCCCTTTTATTTTAGTTTTTGCTTCGGGTTTGGCTCTAAGTAAGTATAATTGTAGTTCTTAGTCTTAGCCATGATACTATTTACTCAGGACTTATTTAGCCTTCAAAATTCAGTTTACGATGAAAAAAACTTATTTGATATTGATACCAGGAAATCAAAATTTGACTTACATCCATTTATTTTTCTTCCAGTCTACGGTTTCACTTTAACTGGAAACAACTATTGCTTTTTAGTCTTTCGTGCCAACGTTCAAAGAGTCTGAGCTCCAGGACCATGGATTAGTTTTAAAGCTTTCATTACACCTGAGCAACGCTGAGCTATACTGCTAGTTTAATATCTATATATATATATATATATATATATATATATATACTTTGAAAGGACTTCTTTAGGCTAATTTTTTATCACTAGAATCATGTTTAGAGGAAAAGAATGAAATGCAACAAACTTTGGTTGCAATTCTGTGTTCAGAAAATGCTCAAGATACAGCAACAATTAACTTTGGATTTTAATTTTTTGGTCTCTGGTATATCTAAGTGCATGACCCAGCTGACCTCATTCAGGTTTCTACTACTTTTTTGTTTCTATTGATATAGTTTTCCATGTATTAGTGGTAGTCTTGCTTGGAAAGGGGATATGTTTCAAGATTCTGGATGTAAATTTACAATGAAAGATTTTGAAATTATTGCACTTTCAATACATTTTTATCTCAAATTATTTTCTTTCTGATTAAAATTTAATTTTAATTGATATATTGAAAGTGCACTGATTTCAGAGTTTTCCATAGTAAATTTACATCCAGGATCATGAAATATATCTCCTTTCCTAACAAAACTACTTCTATTATGATGTGGGGTATTTAAAAATAATAGTGATGAGAACTAAAACAATAGGAAGGTGACTGTGATCTGCAAAGTTTTGCATGAAAATACATTGAATGCCAGAAATTTAAAGTAGGGCATTTTAGTATCTTCATTTTCCTGATGTATAATTGAAACTGGTGTTTATTGTATTTCATTCTCTACATATGATTTCATTAATAAATATCTTCTTTAACCTGAAGAAATCCTTTCAAAAGACGAAATGCATGAGACAGAATTTTTCCATTGTTTCATTCAGTTACCCACTATTAATCAGATATACAGAATCATATCATATTTCTCCCATTTATACATACACATTTCTGAAAGACAATAATAAACTTTTATCTGATATTTTGTCTTTTTTTATCACTTCATTCCTTCAATGTAATCTAAGTTATCTTTCATCATCACTTTCATAGCATTTATTGTTTTATATAACCCGAATCATATGATCCTTTGCTTGTGCATGGATTTTATGTTTCTTGTATCTTTTTACTGGTTATGTCACAACAGTTGTGATATCTAATTCAACCAAACACATTTTTATTTTCCTATTTTATTAATAATTTGATTTGCCTTGTAGCAACTGCTTTGTATACTAAATACTTGTGTAGATCTTTAACATCTACAAGGAAAGTAAATGGATAAAAAAAAGATTCAGATTTGACACTCCAGGGAGAATAATCTGTAAACTTGTATCTTTTCAGGTGAAAGTTTTTGTTAATTGCTTTGAAAAGAGAGAAACATTTCCTTTGCTCTTCAACATGAAAAAATAATTCTCTTATTTCGTATATTCTACTCACTTAGAATATCAGATTCTGCAACTCTTACTGTTAGTAATATTTTTTATTTTTTCTAAAACCAATTGAAAGTTTTTTTTTCTCTGTGTGTGTATGTATATATATATATATATATATATATATATATATATATTCATCATTTGTAAACAAGTTATTATGTGACCTAGGTTTCTACCGTGTGGTGTCTTCAGATGATTTGCAATAACTGATTTTATGTTTTTTTTTGGTTTTTTTTAAGAGCATTCATGTAATGACCATTTTTTTAACATGCAATTTTCAAAATTAAAAGAAAATATAATGTTTTAATTACATGGTTGTATGAATCTAATAGGTATTTTATGGTATGGTTTAATCAATATATATAGTGTTGAGTGTGAAAGTTTGTTGTTATTTCAGTGGTTTCACTGATAAAATGTATTTTTGCAAGCAGGTTTTTTATTGTAAAGTACTTGATATCAGGTTGGAAATAATGTTCATAAGCACAAAGAGTTTATCACTTTAACCGAGCAGGTTCATGCTGACTTCAAAGTTTCATGAGGACACCATTATGATGTTCTCGCTCATTAGGGTTGATTTTCAAACCAAGGTGCCATAATTCAGTTTAGTAAGACTAAAGCGAGTAATATTCAAGAATTTGTTTATATTTATGAGATGAGGTATTGTAATAATTTACGTAGAACTAGAACAATCTACCATGGGGGACAAAATAAAGGGTTCAGTTCAAAATTCCAAACACCTGAACAAGGCCAGAGAGTACAACAATTGAAACATCATGAATATGACAACAAAGATGAGGACAACATTCCGAACAATGTAAATAGAGTAAATAATATTCAAGAAGTTATTTTTTTTAATTATCCCAATAACATATTTATATAAACATAAGCAACAAAATAAATCCTATATTTGCCTTGATAAAGTTCTTCAGAGAACAAAACATGTTGGCTAAGAATATCTGTATTATTAAAATACTAAATCAAAATATAATTTTTACTGTAAAACAAAGAATTGTGTTCTGTATTGAAAATATTGAAATACTAATCATTCATATGGTATTTACATCTTATCCTTTTTAAAATCATGTTGGTAAAATTCTAAATTTCCTCACTAAAAGTACTTTTATATTCTTTAATATTGTTTCATGTTTTTCAAAAAAGTTATTAAAAAAATTAGTATCTGATTTCTTTCAAAATCACTCTTGTCATTTAATATAATGACTTTTAAACTAAGTAAATCAACTTGGTCTAATCATAGCATAACTTTTAGTCATTCTTAGGGACTCATTGGTTTTAAATACATTATTCTATGACAACTCTCTTTTGTCCACATAATTCTTTTGAGTTTTTATTGCTATCATAATGATACTTATTTTCTGTAAACTGAATTATCAGAGGAAACTATTGTGTAATAATTCACCATGTATTGTAACTACTATTTCAGAGATTTAAATGAAAACCAAATATGAATTTGCTAAAACTGTTAATAAAACAGAGAATGCTATAAAAAATGAATATGGATTTTTAAAAATATTGATATATTTGTTAAAAATACTAGAATGAAATGTGGAATTTATTATGCGGAAAAATATTGGTTTCATTAAAGTAATTGACAAGAGGTGGTGGGGGAAGATTGATAGAATTTTGTAAGGAAAGGATTTCCTGAAGGTTTTAAAGTAAAATGCTTATATAGAATAAAACAAGGAACTCTACATTATAAAATGGACATGAAAAGAAATGATTAAAAAGATGGCCTTTGAAAATCTATCTTCTCTCAGCCAATATGATTTCATTTATCTTTTGTTGAAGCAAATCTACATTATTTTCTTATTCATAAAAACTTTTTCATAACTTATCATTATATAAAGCCTTCCCACTATCATGGTTTGCACCTCTTTCTACTGTAATGATATATCTTTCTTCTTATCCCTTTTCCTTGCTAGTTTTTTTTTATCCAGTTTCTATCCATTATAATTAGCTCATTGTTTCCTGTTAAAAGCCTATCACAAAACTAGTGGTAGCAAATTTGGATTCACCTCTGATTTCTTATTGCAACAAATGAAATGAATCTAGTTTTATAATGATGTACAAATGAACAATGTTTGATGAGGATCATGTTTTCTTTAGCATTCTATCTACACTACCAATTTAGCATTATTTCATTTTTTCTTTGGCTTTGGTCACTAAATAGATAAACCATTTAAGATCTGATTTGCATAGCAATTCAAGGGTTTTAAAATGTATAAACATTAGTTGGTTGCTCATTGATATTCTATATACATGTACAAATGGTTGGGTTCAACTTTCTCATCTTCAAATGAAACCCTGCACAAATTATTTAAGCTGGTCTCTAGAGATTTTAATTCTTTCTAGGGTATCACCTCCCCATTGCTATAAACTGTTCAGTATCAGCTGCAAAGACTGGACATCTTTTTTTCCCTTTCCTGATGCACATGTTGACCTTTTAAACTTATATTGTCATATTTACCATCATGAGGAGGTAAATAAAATGTAATGAAATAATTTTACTTACTTTGCAATGATAAGCTAAATAACAAATACGAAACCTTTATCAATCTAACGTTTCACTTTTATTTTATTATTATTTTATTTTATTACATTGCAGTATAATAACACTTGATCTGAATTTCATAATGCATAATGCTTTTGTAAAAAGTCAACCTTATTCAAAAACTGAGTCAACACTAGTTAAAGTAGCTTAAACCTTAGTTATCAACAAAAACAAATACAAAATTGATATTTGATTTTAATCAAGGAGTAAGAAAGTCACATGGGTAGTCACTCAAGAGAATTTAACCTCTTGGCTACTTTTGAGTAATGTTTGTTTAACATTCATGCAACTCAATGTTTATATCAAAATGGATATGGTTGATCCATTTCTCAGTTATGTTTCACTTTGAAAAGAATCAATGTCTCATAATTCTTAATTGTAATGAAACTTATTTCTTAGGTTCAATCATAAATTTGTATAGAATGAAGCAAACAAGTAATATATATATATTTTAATGGTAGTCAGATATATTTGAAAACTGAAAGGCTCTTTATTTACTTTAACCACAATTCTGAGAGATGTTTAGCAAATACAAATCTAAAGAGAATTATTGATTTCATTTATTAACTTTTTTCTCTTTTTTATGAGAAAATTTTAAAATGTCAGCAAGTAACAAAGCTTTCATAACATACTGGGTTAAAGATCTGAAAAATTGTTACTGAAGTGAAAGCGTATTTAATTACATTTGTGGATGGTATTCTTTTTATTAAGTCCATATTGGCTTGGAAGACCCTTATTTTTTTTTATTTTAACTTTGCTTGGTTGTTTGCCAAAGTCTGTTCAGGCTAGAATGAATGGCTGTGATTGGGTTCTATTGTACCTTTTGGCATTCAATGACAGTACATTTCAATGACTGGAAATTAGGATTGCCAAAATGTCCAGCTCAAGGCATCTATTATATAAAACATGATGTGGTATTATATATTTATGTCATATAGCCTGACCTCCTTTACTTACTAATGTTGTTATGCTAAATGGAGACCAATAAGTAAACATACTTTCTGTTAGCATAACAAAAGAATGTCTTAGTAGTGAGGACAGGTTGCTAATACATTGATTTTTATATTTTGTTTTGTGTGAGCTTTGATATTTTTACTTCTACTGATTTTCAAAAAACTACTATTTCTTACATGCAACAACAGAGTTAATTGTACAGATAAAAATCCTAAGTACTAATGCAGAAAATATAACAATCACACTCCTCCCCTATCTTTTGAACAGGAATAGATGTTTATAACATGTTTCCTGTTTAGTCTAAAGTTTTCTCTTTCATTCCCAGTAGCCCCTCGCATCTTAGTGGCATTGTTGCCTTGCTTGAGGGGAAACGATTAAAGAAAAAAATCCAATTGGTTATTCCTTAAATATTGCCATTTTTTTTATCTTTTTTAGTTTTTTACTTTTTCTTTTCCTATTTTGAGCTATTTTCTCTATTTTCCTTTTTTTCCTAATCTAATAAAAAATTTTTTTTTAAATTTTTGTTAGCATTGCTAAACTACTAGACTAAAAAATGGAGTTAAAACAAATTGCAGTGTGTTTACATGTTCTTTAAATCATTTTGGATGCATTGAAAATTACAAACATTTGTAGTTAACTTTATCATTTTATTTTATTTTTGATTACCAAATAATTGCGTTATGCACATTTAACAATCAAAATGTACCCTTTACATAAAGCATTTTAGATCTTGAACTAGTATTGTGGTCTGAAATTCAGATAGCTTACAATATATCAATTATTTTTATTTCATTATAGAAAATTAATACTTTCATGTATTTCAGTTTTTATCTGCAAAAATATTTTTAAAATTAATTCTGTATAATTCTTCCCCTTGAGGTAAACTTTAAGGTTTCAAACTCATCATTTTTATCTTTGATATTTGACTGAATTTATAGAAATTTCAATTTAGATGTTTGAAAATCAGTATAAATTCAGTGATGATGATAGTTATTTTTGGTTAGTTTTGAGAGAGATAAAAATTACGATGCAGGAAATCTGTACCTTGTGTAATATATTTGTGTAGTTTGAAATATTTCTTGTCTCTTTCATTCTTCCCATACCCTGCCATTTCATCCACCTGCCAACATCCTTAATATTAAAAGATTATGGTATTTTCTTCATAATATTATACTAATGTTGTATTTTTCCAATATGGTTTTGTAAACTTGATTGTTTTAAAAGTGTTTGCTGTCTGATTTGAAACAAAGAAAATGATTAAAAAGTAATAAAATAGTTCAATTTTTATATAGAATTCAGCTGATTATTCTTGCAGAAAAGTAAAATCTAAGACATTAGCTCTAGAAATGTTTCATTAGTTTGGTTATATACAGGGTGCGATGGATAAGTTGTCCTCTAAATTACACAAAAATGAAAATAAGACTGACATTTCATTTTAACAGATACATTTATTTAATATCTTGAAATACTAAAGAGTAAATTTATTCAATAAAATCACTATTGGCTTCAACCAGAGTCTCCAGACAACTTTGGAATCTTGTGCAATTCTTCTGGATAGTCTCCTTGTTTAAGTTGGTGAATGCTGCCTGCCATAATCCTTGTCTTCAGTTAATCTTTGGTTTTACAAGGAATTCTGTTGGTCTCTCGCTCAACTGTGCCCCACACATGATAATCAAGGGGGTTAGGTAGTTAGATGTAAGGTATGTGATGACAGTCATGAATGGGTTTCTATTGCTTGTGTGGTATGGTGCAGAATCCTGTTGCCAGACATATCTGCTTCCAGCAGCCACCCTCTTGACCCAGGGCAACACTACCTCATGTACTTGATGTTGGCCTTTGTTGAGTCTGAATCCCTGTGGGAGGATAAATGGAGGCATATTGTTGGCATCACTAGTGATCACTTTAAACACTATGATATTAACTAGATATTTCATCCAACTCTTTCTGAATCTTCTGAACTGCCCTCAGATCGTCATTGAAACAAACTGAATTGTTTGTATTCGAGCTTCCAGCACAAATGCCTAGTAGTACAGCATGCCATTTCCAAATTTCTGGTGGAGTGAATTGCATCATGGCAATCTTTTACTTACAGGCAGTGCCTAACTGACCCTCCTATATTGTGCTGTCAACAAAATCAAGAACAATGTTCCTGTGTGGAATTAAAAATATAAAATGGTGACAATTTACCCATCGCATCTGGTAGGTTAGCTTCAAAAATTAGTTTGCTATTTTAATTTATGTGTGCATTATTTTTATCATAAAATTCTTTATATTTAGCATTTTTTTCTTCATTTATATATTCAGTATAGTTTTCACAAATTCTTTCTATGCTAGTTATTATTATAAACCTTATTATTACCATTCATTTTATTTTGTTTTTTTAATATATATGTGTGCCACATTTTTTTTCAGGTTCACAAAACCAAATATAAACAAGTTTTAAAAAATAAAATTAAGGACATTTCCCTAACATTCTCATATTAAAGATTTTTTCATTCATATATTAGTCTATCACCAAGTTTATCAAGTCTGTTGGTCATCTGCCTTTTTTTTTTCCCCAACTCTTTACCAAATTTTTATTTATTTCATCATTTTTTTTTCCTTCTCTTTCAATTTTTTTTCCTGTCAGTTTGATAAAGATGAAAAAGAAACAGATGAGTTAGAATATCATGATGCACAGGACTTTCCACCTGCCATGGGTGACTCTTGGGTGGAGCAAGTGCACAACTTCACAGAGATTGAGGATTCATCACTTGGTCTGTCCCAGGACTCCCTGGAAGGACTGTCCTGGTCACATACTGACAGTGGCCTTGCCCCGGACAGTCCCCTTCCCTATGGTTGCTGCTTCGACGAGGCTAGCTTGCACGTGGTCGATTATGACCCGGATGTATGTATCTAGAGTAATCCTCCAACAATCAATAATAACAAAAATACCATCTTGAATTTTTTTTTCTTTCTGGAATGGTTGCTAAATATTTTCTAAACTCTGCTTGTTTCACTTTAACTGAATCTCACTGTTTTGGTGGCATGGTGTGCTGCTGCATGTTGCTCATCCCCCTTGCTCCCCTTCTCCCAACCTACCTGAACCCCCAGCCTCTTATTAATTTTCTCACAAAAAGCTCACTCACCCAATATTGATTATAGTCAGGGACATTTTGGTTATGTTTACTTATAACAACAGTCAACAACAATCACCATCAACTTGTTTTTACATTTTGCATTGAAAATCATGTTCTTTGTGTGTTGAGATGTGTGAGTGTGTGTTAATTCCAATCATGCTCAAGTTTTTGTGCCTATCATATCTATAGAGCTTATTTCTTTGGCTTCTTACACAGTCACCAAAGCAAATATCTGGAAATGTTCTTTTTACTATTCCCATTTTACTCTCATCCCTTCTTTGAAGAAACGCTTCATGCATGCAAACAGAATAAAAAGATCAAAATCTTATAACCCACTGTATAAATATTTCCTTTTTTTTATAACTATTGGATATAGTCCTACATATTTCTCCCTTTTTTCTATTTTTCATAGTTGTGGATTTTGCTCATGCTTAAACTCAAACAAGTTTAGACCATCATAAAAAAATCCAAAGGGTGACATACTAGACGTTTCGCTCTAAATGCTAAAATATTTTTTTATTCTTCATTGTGTGTGTGTGTATCCATTATTCCTTTTCTTTTCTTTTGACTTGGAGCATTTTTCATTATTTCCATTAAAATAGTTATTTTCTTTTTTATTGTAAGCTTCAAAGATAGAAGTTAAGGTTAATTAAACAAAAATAAGATAACATTATAATACCAATCTGAAATGCTTCTTTAATTATCCATGATTTTATTCAGATAGAATCAGTTTCAAGAATTACTTCTCAGCTATTGAATAAATGTTTGTAAGCATAGATTATAACAAGATTGTTTTTCCCCAGTTATAATGTTGAGTTTGAGGAAAAAGCTGTTCTAGCATTTAGTGTGAAAAAATTGAATGCTAATAAAAGTTGTAAAAGTCACTTCAAGGTCATTTCTTGTTTTACTTTTTAATTTGCTAACCATTTCATATAGATTTAATATATATCTCATAAAAATCTTATTTGCATGTATCTCTTCAGAGATTGCCTTCTTTTTTATAATTATGCTTCCATTCTACAGTAATCTTATAAAAATTGAATGGAAACTTTATTCCAAGATCATTCCTCCCTTTTTGAGTCAAATATTTAGCAGCTATACTGTGAAGACCAAACAAATAGCATTATAAGTTTTTGAAGTCTTTTTTGTACTCTTAGATCTGTCTTGTCTTGCATTCACATGGTTCAGCAGTAAGCACAAATATTTTTAATAGAGCCAAAATATGAAGGTGTTATTTACATATTGAAGTAATATTGTTTTTAGTGGCTAGAATCCTGTTACAATTTCCTAGAATTTCCTGTGAATGTTTGGTATTACTGATGACAGTGATGATCCCATTGTTAAGCCTTCAAAAACTGACATGAATAATGAATTATCTTGTCTTTTTAACATGAAAACTTTAAAGTTTTTCTTTAAACTCTTGAATATTTTAATGCCACTTTCTCATACTGGCTTAATAAGTTTCTCCCCAAAATGTGACAAATTCATTTTCCATTGATTCCTTTTTTTTTGGGGGGGGGGGGGGGTACTCAAATTCTTTTTTTGTTTAGCTAGAGTTTCAAATTATTTATTTTAAGTTATTTGCATAATTTTAATTTTTTCTTTTTTTTCAGATATCAACATTCTATTCTGAATAATTAAAAATAGATATTTGTGTAATCTGAATTCATTGGATAATTACACACTTAAAATTAACTAATAATATATTTGTAAATTTTGCATTTATTACATAAACATTGTTTCTTAAATATATTGTGATCTTTATCTCTGGTATATTACTTTATCTCTATTTATATAGCCAAAGATATATAAAGATATACAGAAAGAGCAAATTGCTTTATTTTATTCATGGCCCAAAGTACTTAATAATTTGCTAGAATTCGTTGCATAAGTATTTTTCCAAGTTGACATTGAGTTATTTTTAATTATCTAATTGACTATTATAATCCATTTATATTAATGTTATTGGAAGGTTTTGTTAGTCCAACTCAGTTCTTTTTCATTTGACTTCTTTTCTATTATAATATACTTTCCTTATGGCAATTGTTTTTATTCTTAATCTTGATGACTTAGATTATTAAGGCTTCAATCTGCTTAGCTGAATTCACACTGTTGTCTTTGTTTTGCTGTGTCCTCTATTACTAAATGATAACTGGTTATTCTATTGTTTCATATACGCGGCTATACCTACATTATTTTTAGATATAGTCTGAAGTTTTGGAATTAAGTATTTTCATTATTCTACAAAATACTGGACTATACCCAAGAATATAGTATTTTCATTATTCTACAAAATACCCAAGAATATAGTATTTTCATTATTCTACAAAATACCCAAGAATATAGTATTTTCATTATTCTACAAAATACCCAAGAATAACGTATTTTCATTATTCTACAAAATACCCAAGAATAACGTATTTTCATTATTCTACAAAATACCCAAGAATAACGTATTTTCATTATTCTACAAAATACCCAAGAATAACGTATTTTCATTATTCTACAAAATACCCAAGAATAACGTATTTTCATTATTCTACAAAATACCCAAGAATAACGTATTTTCATTATTCTACAAAATACCCAAGAATAACGTATTTTCATTATTCTACAAAATACCCAAGAATAACGTATTTTCATTATTCTACAAAATACCCAAGAATATAGTATTTTCATTATTCTACAAAATACTATAGCTTGCAGCTTAAGGCTTAGAATAGTGTAATGAAAAACAATAAAAATGAGAATACTTATCTAGATGATTTATGGAATTATACCAGTACCTAATTTTCATCTCTTGTTGATTATAAATATCCATTAACTCTCCAATTTGATCATTAGCTTCTTTTGAATAAGTTTTTTTTTTTCTTCCAATATTTACATTATACTTTATTATTTCATCATTCATTTTTTGCTTATCCAGCTGTATTTTTTCTTTGGGATTGGCTGAGAAGCTGTTTAATAATTGGTATAGAATTTTATTTTTTCTAGTAGTTAAATACATATACAAATTGCTGACCAAAGAGCAGTGGTTAATATGCTAATTTTGAAGACCATTGATGAGATTTTCAGTTCTTACTTGGTACCCTATTATTGTGATCTTGTTTTACACTATGTCTACTCTTGATGCTACTGAAACTAAAATAAGGTAGAGGTGTATGATAACAATTAAATCTGAGCACAGACTCCTAAGTCAGTAACTTAATGTATTAAGTAAATTTTAATCTGAAAATTCCACTGTGTAATGATTGATTTCAATATCACCACTAAATTAAGTACATTGACAAGGAAGATTTTGGAAAAATGTTATCTAAAATGTTTTTTTTTCATTGTAAGAATATGAACTTATTGATGGGCCTACATACAGTATTTTGCCTACCTTCTAGGTTTATTATTTCTATTAAAATTTTGCACAATAATTCATTTTAAAAATTAAGGATTCAAGTAAAAAGTATACCTTTCAGCCTTGATTCTGGTTGTTTAGAAAATATAAAATATCTAATATGTTTGACAGTGCAAAAAATATTTAATGCAACAATATCTATTTAAGTATTAATGCTTTAGCATCATGTTTGTGATCAATAAATTCGCACAGTTTGGATTATATTCAAGGAAACTTGAAATCCTCTCCGTGCCAAATTTTACTCTTATTTTTAAGAGAAATAATTTAAATAATATTATAATGTATTTTTGTATCATTTACTTTGTTATAAAGAAAACATTTTTCAAGGATAAAATTGTTCATGGATTGTAGTGCAGCAGATATGTATATACGTTAATAGATAAACATTTATTTTTATATTTCTGTTTGATAAATTATTCATTTTTCAAGACTCATTAAAATTTTGACCGGATATTGGTTTTCACTTCAGTAAATATAAAAACATAGCCAAACATTATTTGCAGGAGTGTAATAAATTGCCAATCTTAGAAAGATTATAATTGATTCAGTTTTCAATTATTGAAAGTTTCTAAATTATTTTATCTCCTGATTTCTAAATGAAACATCTTACTTGAGGCATGATTAAACATCTTTAACACTCAGAATGCTGTCTTTTTTTATAAATGTTCATTCATAGCAGCATGAGTGATAATGCTTAAACTCCTCATATTTTGACTTTATCTCTGATTTCAAATTATAGATACTTTCACACTTTTCAGCATTATGTGTAGTCATTCTTTGTATTAAATAAGTCATTGTACACTCTTTATGTATAATCCATTCAAAGCACCCATGTATGAATGAAGTAGCAAATATATTAAATGCTTTCCCATTGTTTTCTATTTAGCTCATGTACAAAAGCTGCTTATAAAATAAATGCTCCAGGAAAGCATTTAAAAGTTAATATTTTTTCAGTAATTTTTTCTCCATTTATAATGCTCTTATGTTAGATTTTTATCGCCTGTATTTAGAAAATATATGATCCAACTTGAATCCTGTTTTTTTTTGTTTTTGTTTTTTTTTTCCTTCGAAAAGTAATTCTGATTTAGAGTTTTTTGCATTTTAGTTATTTACTAAGTTGAGGTTATTTTAGCACAAGTTCACATTAGTGAAGCACCTAGTGAGGATAAAACTCAATATCTTCAGGAATTCATATTTGAAACAAACTATAGCAGCACAGTAGGTACTTGAAAAGGATTTTTTTATGCAAAGTGATTATATTTCATAGAAGGCACCATTGATTCACAATAAAATACCTTAGTTGACATGTATAACTTGAAAAATTATTAAATATTTTTCAGCTTTACATGTTACTCTCTCAAGCTGAGAAGTATTATCCATGAAAATATTTGTGTCCTTGTCTTGGGTGTTATGATGATCATAATAGTACAAACATGATGTTTGACCTATTGTACTATTTGGTTGTTTTCAAATGTCTGTCATAGTCAGTAACCTTTTGAGAATTTAAAACTGAACCTTTTATTTAATTCATAGGGTTACACAATTCACATTTCTCTTTCTACGTTAGTTTATTCATCTTCATCAGTTTGTTCTTGTGATTTCACTTCTGCTCTTTTGCCAATGAACAAGAGTATGTGATATTCCAATCTAATCCAGCCAGATGTTTAACCAATACAACAGTCACAACCTGAAAAGGGTTTGCAGTTACAATGGTTAAAGCATAGTGATTATAACGGATGTGCGTTGTGGTGAAGTGGATATCGGCTCAGAACGAGAAATTGTGGAGCCGAGTTCAAATTCCAGTTTGAATTCATTGCATTCACTTACATGCAAATATCCTTGCAAATACGTCTATTCCTTCCAGTTATGGATTAAATAACAGGACAGATTGGGTTCTATAGCCTTAGCTGGCAACCAATCTACCACAGAAAGCAATGGCAACCTGCTGCGGGATAACCTTCTGCCCAGTCAGTCATGTCTCTTTCGAGACATGATTGCCCTAGCGTGTTTCACATATGGCACTTAACTGACTGACTGATTATAACAACTAAAATAAGGAAACTAGTTCAGTGTATAATAATGATTTTTCATCTCAGAAACCCCAGAATGATAAAGGTTGTTTGTGTACTTGGAGGTAACATTGTACAAGTAAACCAAACTTATTTTTCAGTTTCTTTTCAGATTTGTATGTTGGGCTTAAGGATTCTGTCAAGTTATATCATTGACTTTATTTTGTGACTATTTCTCACTCTCTTTCTTTTCTTACACTTTTACTTAGAGCTCTCAGTTGACTTTTTCTAATCTTCTTGTACAGTAGCCATGTGGCTAAAACAACAAAAAAAAAAACATTTACTGAAATGTGAATGGAAGTGTGCATATTTTCTTTGTGACTGTTTTGTGCCTACTCATATAGTCATAAACCGACATGGGTTTCTTTTATTTCTTGATGCTTTGCATTCCACACCCACACAACTGTCAACATCCTTTACTATAACTATACTTAGCAGGACCAGTTGTGGGTAGTTCGGCTTCTAGAAACTATGACATTAAACTCTTTGCCAAACACAAGAAAGATCTTTATAAAATATTGGTAAATGTTGGTCTGCAATTGATTTTATTTTACTAATGTTTACCCAATACTATACCCAAGTATCACTCAAGGGAAAGGGTTACTGTGTGGACTTATATGATCATAGAAAAGAAAAGTGTTAGGAGCATAGAACTGAAGTAGACTTAGAAGAAACCAGAAATCCGATCTTAAACAGGAAACAAGGGATAAAACTTTACTCTTGTTCAAAAGATTGGGAGGAGTGTGAACTGGATGATAGGCAAAACTATCAGTTCCTATTACATTTGGAGTAGCTTCATTATTAAGATCATTATTCATCATTTTACTAAAATCATATTTGTTGTCTCATTTAAATAGTTATGAAAACCTTTTAGAACAGGAATATTAATTTTGTACTTTACATGGTTTTATCAACTACAAATTTAAACAGAGAATTTGTGCTTTCATGTGACATGTAATAACATTATCTCAGCCTTGATCTACAACTAACTTAGCCATCCATTTTTATCATAATTCATTTAGGAACCTATGCTAAAATTTATTCTTTAGACTGGAACCATTTTCCTATAAATAGTCTTTCTCTACATTTTTCTCAACTGGTTTAAAGAATTTCAGACCATCATCAAGTGTGATGCACTTTTATGACCTGCCACCTACCATTACTATTCAAGAGGCCACATTAGATATAATATATGGTAACATATGCATCCTTATTTGTGAACCCTACCCATTGAGCCAGTTGCCTCAGCATGGGAATATCTGCTGTAAAAATATTGAATGGATAGAATGAAAATATCTGAGGTTTTCTTGGAACATCCTCTAAACTGGCTCTTACCTACAAAAAGAAAATTCATATTAGACTTTTAGTATTTATGATACAATATTTTTTTAAAAGTTTTAAATTTAGAATGAATCTAGCTAATTTGAATCCCTTAAAAGATTCTAAAACTTAACATTTTGTTATTTCTTAATGAGAATTATTGCTGTTCATTAAATGAATACAGTGATACTTTTTCTTTATCTTTCTGTTTCCTTTAGTGCAAATCATTTTTTTGCTGACTCACTTTCTGAAGAGATCATTTCAGAAATACATAGAATACAAGTGCAGACATTGTTCCAAATGTTGAAAAGTGTTTTTTAACACATTTACTACCACACAAGGTACCTCAGTGTCTGGTAATAATTAGTACATTAGTCTGATTGATCATTACTACTGAATCTTGAGTTTGGGTCTTGATGAATGCCTCATACTTATGGCAAAGATAAGCTTAGTATTTAAGGGTCTTGGTATGGTTAGTGTATAAGTTTGGTTGACCATTACTACCATTTAATGAGTTCAGTCCTCACTGGGTTCCCTGTATTTGTGGGGTCATGCCAAAGTTAAGCTTAGTAAATTACAAAGCACATGCATCTTATAGCATGTTGCATATTGCATATTAAGCATGATGCATAACCAAAATAAAGAATAATTAGACTGGTAGCCACTTTTTATTCTGGAAAAAAAAAAATGTAGATGGCTGATTGTGGTTCAACTATCCAACATAGAAGTCAGTGTGTTAAAATGTCTCCAAGTTATTTTTTATATTAAGCTGTTATTCATTGTTTTCCTACCTAAATTTTATTTGTGAACAGTTTAGACATTTTTAAAAAAATCATATAAAAGTACATACAAATTTTTATTATCTGTTATTTTCTGTTTATCTCTTTGTCAGTTTCCCAAAGAAATATTTCTAGTAATAACAGCTATGTCATGCTGAAAGGAATTTTTACTTGTCTGCAATTTACTGTCAGCATATGGCATAGTATTTGGTAGAAAATAAATCAGGAATAAAATTTATAAGTGGATTTTAAAATTCAAATAATTCTTGTAATAACAATGGATGAAATTGGTTTAAAGAATCTTCTTAGAATACAATACATATTATGGTTTTGTCTTTTATATTTTCTTTCTTTAGCGATTTAATTTTTTTTCTTCTCTCATTAAAAAAAAAAAAAAAAACTTATGCTAACTGAATTGAAACACAAGTTCTTGTACTATCACCAAAGTTAAACAGTGCCGTGCCTGGTCAATACCTAGATGAGTGACTGCTTGGGACAATCACATGCTGTAAACTCAGATGTGTGGATGATGTAATAGATAATGACTCAGCATTGTTAATCAGAGAACTGAGTAACAGTTCTTTGGAATGGCTATATTCACTTACATGCAAATACTCTTGGGAAAAGTATGAATCCACCTTTTTCCTTCTCGGCTAGGGGTTAATTTATGAAACTTGCATCACTGAACCATTATTATCTCCCTCATCCCAAATTCTTACAATATAAAAATATTTTCTGGCTTTAAATAACCTGCAAAAGGTTAAGCCATGAAAAATAACCAAGTAATGCACTAAATGAATTATATATTTTGTAATTGTTAAATTGAAAACATTACAATAACGAACATCTCTTCTTTAAAAAAAAAAACATTTCATCTTACAGTGTTTTAAAGTTGTTTTTTGTTTTCCAAATGAACGTAAAAAAAAAAAGCAAGACTCTTTTTAATTGTAAAAAGATTTATATTTCATTGAGTTATGATGAGTGATTTATTTACAAGAATATCATCAACTTGCCTCAGTTTGTATAAAACAAACACCACTTTATACTTTCAGGCTTTGCAACAAAACTTCAGTTTTCATTACATCTATTTATACACAGATGTTTTTGGCAATACATAGAAAAAAGGAACTGAAATACATATTGAGTATTTTTGTAAAATTGTATTAATTGAAAGAAATTAATATTTTAACTTTGGCTTCATACTTTAATCTTGAATCTAGCAAGTCCTATTACTTTCATATTTATATCATGTATACTTATCTTTGTATTTGTTAATCAGCTCACAAATTCTCTTTTTACTCTTGGCCATAAGTATTTACATTAATCACATGGTGTTTGTAGATTGTCCCTTCAACATACAAATATGTGTCAGTCTGTAAATTTTATGCTTGTCTCTTATGTAGATATGTCTTTGCAATGAGTCATAGAAAAGCATAAATTCTTCTTTTAGATTTACTTATGTATTTACAAGCACTTGTCTTTTCAAGCTTCTGTCTACAAAATCCTTAGACACCAGACACTTTTTGAAATCAATAATTGCTTCCCACTCCTTGCGTTACAGGGAAATCAAGCAACAGCAGTAAAATTGGTGGAGTTGGTAGCAAGATTTGTAGGATAAGGAAACCTGTGTGGGAAAAGGAAAAGCAGAAAAAAAAATGTCTTTATGAAATATTGATTGTGCTTTGAGAAATGTTGAAAGCTTTGCCATTTGTTTTTAGATTTTTCAATTGATTTCTTTCTCATCTTTTGTAACTGGTGAGATCTGCCTGTACTTTCAGGTCAATATTATTTAAATGCTACTTTTGGTAGGAAATTAAGGGTGATTATCCAGAACATTCCCTCTTTTATACTTGATAACATCAATTATCATTTTACTGACAGTGTGATATTTTAAAAAAAATATCTTGGTTCATATTTGTATAGTTATTATTGTAACTCTAACTGTTGCATTTTACACCGGTATTTTCTACAAACAAAAATTATGGTGTAAAGATGCTCTGTATTATTAACACACACACACACACACATATATATATATATATAAACTTCTCGCAAAATGCAACATTAGTGGAATTGAGGCTTTCTTGGTGCAGTCACAACTTCACTGGGTTGGTCATGTTGCATAGATGAGTAATGACAGAATATTTAAGGTACTCATGTATAGCCATCTTGACAGTAGATAAAGGACTGCTGGGTGGCCATGGCTCAGGTATAAAGACAAGCTAAAGAGTAACCTCTCGGCTGTAAATATGCCTCATACTAACTTTAAGGGAGCCGTCTCGGATAAAAATAACTTGAGATAATTGTGCCAGGGTAATATCAGAAATTTTGAAATCAGTTATATTGACTAGCTAAAAGACAAAGGCAAAAGGCATCAGTTGCACAATATGTGGACCTGTATGCAGGTCACTAGTGAAACTGACATATGACACAAACATAGAATCTAAATAAGCTTGATGGATCCTGGTGCATTGAAATCAATGGGAGAGTCCATGTATAGATTCAATTGTTAGGCTAAAGAGCTAATTACATAAAGATGTTAAATTCTATTTAAAGTGGTTCTTATCACTGGAAATTTACCTAAGGAAAAAAGAAATTTTAAATTTGAGCCAAGACAAATTTTTTTTTCCTCTTAGCAATCATATACTTTGTTAGAGATAGGTTTTTCTCTTTTCATATGTGATTGGCTATTCTAAGCACATATAATTCTTAACCCATTTCACATTAGTTGGGATCTACAAATTTGACCCATTAAAAAAAATCCAACAATTCTAAAATTGTTGGAAATGTTTTTAATAACAATTTACAAATGAAACTGCAATAAGGTATACCAGGTATTTTTTTATTTTTTCATGATATCTAAATACAATTCTTTGGTCATTATTAAAAACAAAAATGAAAAGATAGAATTTTTTTCTTCTTTTTAAGTTTACAATAAATATTGTAACATACTTACAAATTAAATATGTTGAGGGTGGTATGTCTTAACAGCTGAAATTCCAGGTGTTCTTTCTTCTATACTTTTGTCGAGAGAAGTAGTTTTACATTGAACTTTGGGTGCGATATGCAAAATTAATTGATCTAATAAAACTTTTACATTTATTGCATATAGTTTTTAACTCTTTGCTCAGACAAAATCTTTAGTCAAATCATAAAAAAAAATTTTGTTTAGTATATGTGATGGCATATAAGACCCCTGTTTTTCTTTCCAAAGAATATCCCCTGGGTCTTGTATGCAAATTTAAGTTATTTGGTAAGATCTTGTTTACCCAGTTGCTGTATATTTCCAATACTTGGTAAGATACTGTGTATACATTAAATATAAATTGGGAAACAAGAGATTATATGACAATAAATACAAAATTATATGAATAATCATAAATAAATTCAAGGATTCTAATTTCTACCTTCCTCATGGGATGATAAATGAATATCTTGATTTCTGATTCCTTGTCATTTTCAGGGGCTTGGTTGAGAGATTTATGCTTGCACTATTCATGTTTCAATTTCTCTCAGTCGTGACTGAAACTTTCTGAAACTGAGTCATTATTTACCAACTCTGATCAGAAATTTTACTGATTGTCTGATATGAATAAAAATAAATTCCTTGTGCTTATTCTGTAGAGATTATTTTCAGTTACGTTCTTTTTGGGTGGGTGTAGTAGGATATATAGCCTTCAACTCTTTCAAATAGTTTTAGATGGGAACATGAACACACCTATCTCCTTGTGCATGTTATAAAAAGCAATCAGACTACAAACTTATTCATTTTCTATTCAGTTCTGAAGAGTATTAAGCTTGATGTTACATTAGTTCAGTAACTGATGAAGTTACATAAAACAATTAAGACTTGAAGTTATAAAGCTGTTAATGACCAAGTTCTCAAGTTAAGCTATGAAGCAGCTGTTAATAAATAAAGAAAAAATGTTGAATTAAATGTCTCAACCTTGTTTAAATCACATTAGTTATAATACTTTTAATGAATAATTGTTTGTTAAAATGTGGTTATTTTTGGAATCTTATCAAATAGTTTCTTAATGAAGTTACTGCATAATTTTTTATAAAATTATATAATAAAAGTTTGGAAATAATTAGTTGTAAATTTAGTTGTAAATATAAAACTACATGGTGCTTTATATAAATTGTTGCCATTTTATATTTTTAATTTTGCACTTGCATGTTGGTTTTGGTCTTTTATTTTGTTGACTGCACAGTATAGTAGAGTCAGTTGGGCACTGTGAGAAAAAGAGCAACATTACGCAATACACTTTGCCCAAAATTTTGAAATAACATGCTGTATTACTTGACATTTGCACCAGAAGCTCCAATACAAACTTTGGGTGTCAAACTGAGGACAGTGCAGAGGATGCTGTATCTCCAAAAGACATACTGAGAGTGATGAAAACCAAATATCCAGTCAATACCGTGGTGTTTGAGTGATCATTAGTGATGGTAATTCCTTCATCTTCACACAGAGCCCCAGACTCAACATAGAGGCCTACATCAAATGCTTCGAGGAGGTAGTGCTTCTTTGGGTCAAGAGGGTGGCTACTGGAAAACCTTATGTCTGACAACAGGACTCTGCACCATGTCAAACAAGCATGAGAACCCAGTCATGGCAGTCAGACAATTTCTTAACCACATCACCACTTACAGCTGGCCACCTAACTCCTCAGACTGCAACCTCCTTGATTATTATGTGTGGGATGCAGTTGAGCAAGAGACCAACAAAACTACTTGTAATACCAATGATGAACTGAAGGCAAGAATTATGGCAATATTCACCAACTTAAACATGAAAACTGTCCAGAAGTGTTGCAAGGGATTCTGAAGGCATCTTGAGACCATTTTTGAAGCCAATAGCAATTTTCATTGAATAAATTTACTCTCTAGTATTTCAAAATATTTTTGTGTAATTTTGGTAAATATATCTGTTAAAATGAGATGCCAGTTTTTATGTTCATTTTTGTGTAATTTAGATGCCAATTTATCCATCGCACCATGTACACCCAGATTTAAGGATAAAATGTAGAAAGTTGCTTTCAATTTTTATGGAATATACACACATAAAAAAGGAAATTTCTATTCAATTATTTCATGCTCACACATTTAATTTGTTTTAGTTTATTTTGTTTTACAGCATATCAACCTCAGTGGGTTATTTAATGCTAACAAGATTTTTAAGATAGGTTTGTATAAATAGAACATGTATTTTTTGTTAGAA
Source organism: Ascarosepion bandense (assembly GCA_037127315.1). Taxonomy (NCBI): domain Eukaryota; kingdom Metazoa; phylum Mollusca; class Cephalopoda; order Sepiida; family Sepiidae; genus Ascarosepion; species Ascarosepion bandense. Next base: position 5,428,595 of record JBBBDQ010000322.1, on the reverse strand, counting down.
ATCGATATATAGCTTTTGTAAAGATGGTTTTTGTTGAGCATCAAATGAATTGCTGGTAATACTTGTTTTTCAAATATTTATTACTGGTATTTTTACTATGAAAATTTTTTATACTTTCATTGTGTTTTGACTCCAGTTAGGGGGTTCACTATTTGTCCATAGCTAGGACTCTAACAGGTGCTACCACCCTAAATCAGGGTGGATTTGGGAACAGCAATTAAGAAATGGTTCCATGCTCCTCAAAACTTCCCAGTTGCAGGTTTTGCTGCCAAATGTAGTTTATCCAGGACGAAACACATTTGAATATTCAAAAATTAATTTTAATTATTTCCTTGATAGTATTTAATTATTTATATTTTTAGGAAAGGATTGGTTTGTACAAAAAAGGTGTAGATTTATGTGTTTTAAGATACTGAGATTACATTTTGTAGTGTTGAGAAATTGTTTAGTCTGAACCATATGTAACTGTTACCTGGTGAGCTTTTATTTATTTTTTTTTTTTTTTGTTGTTGTTTTAGATGAGAACTTTGTGGAAAGGATTCAGTTGCCTTTATAAGTTAACATGAAAAACTCGGCACAGATTGATTCATGCTTCCTTCCTCATCACTTGCAAAAAGTACTGATGATCTATAGATACTGATTAATATCTACCAAGATAAACAACTTTTTTGTTGCAATTGCTGCTGTTTTCACTGTCTAGGCCTATTTTGATTGATAAACCATGGTTCCACTAGAAAGTCATTTTTATTATGCTCTCTTGCTTTCTGGTTTGTTTTCTTCATCTTTACAGTGATAGGTTTGGAAATATTTTTAAAAAACAGCTCATGGTAAAAAGAAGTATGAGAATTCATTTTTTGCACAATGTTTGTCTTATCAACATTGATTCCTGCATATTTTAGAAATTTATTGCAGTTTACACTATTATTTACAGATATTTTTTAATAGATCTCTGACTTCAGATAAATGCTATAACTGATGTTTCTTAGCATTGGTCTATGAAGAATGTAATCTCAGATATGAAACAAATTTAAAGATTTTTTTGGCAACATTTAACCTTCATACACATAGTTTTAAAAAGCCATATTTATAATTTTAATAAACCCTAAACATTGTAAGAAGAATTTATACATTTTCTTTGTTCTTGAAAATTAACAAAAATATTCAACACTGTTAGATTGTTTATTTACAAGAATAATTTTATAATTACAAGATTTTAAAAATATGTGAACCAGTATCATATATCATTTTATAAAGAAATAAATATGAAATAATTTTTATTCATAAATTTGTAAAAATGTCTGGGAACAAGAAAATTTAAATAAACATTACAATGAGTAGCTGTAATTATAAATTTTTCCAGGCCATTCTATCTTTTACTCTTGCCAATTTTATATAAATTTTTGAATAAAATGATTTTTCATATACTTGTTTATAAAATGGTAAATAGTTAATTTTATAAATAATCTAACAACAAAATAGTTTGTGACATAAAAATGTCATAAAAAATGCAACAAATTACACAGCACTTATTTCGATTTACCATAATACTTAAAACAATTACTTCACTATTGATGCAAATGTAAAATAAGTTTGAACTGGCATTCATATAATAATATAAGCGACACATGATTATTTACAGCTAATTTGTTCAAAGAATGTACTTACTATTTGTGTCATATGACGGCAATCAGAACGTAAGTAAAATAAGGCACTAAAATAAGTAACCATATAATCATTTTAAGTTCTGAATATTGGTGGCTTATTAACATTTTAAACATAGCTTTTTAAAACAACAAACATTGTCAAGGGAATGAATATGCAGTAACAGTGGTGTGAAAAAGAAAACTATCCTTTTGAAACACTGCCTTTTTTTACTGAGATGTAGGCTAAACTTTGCTAATTTTTCTTGCTTATTTCAGATAAGCAAATAATAGTTAATTTAAATTATATTAAAAGAACATTTAAGCAAGAATTTTTATCAGGCAATTTTGATATTAAATGAAATAGTTGGTTCAGAAATACTATTAAATAATGTCTTAAATTGTTCTATATTGTAAATAAGTTTTGCTTTTCAAATTCATGAATTTAAGCATAGTAATAGATAGATGTGCATTGTTGTGCATTGGATATCGGCTCGGAATGAGAAATCGGGGAGCTGAGTTCGAATTCCAGCTGAATTCATTGCATTCACTTACGCGCAAATACCCTTGGGAAAGGTATTAATCTGTCTATTCTTTCCAGTTATGGGTTAAATAACAGGACAGATTGGATTCTATAGCCTTGGTCGGCAACCAGTCTACCGCAGAAAGCAATGGCAACCTACTGTGGGATAATCTTCTGCCCAGTCAGTCATATCTCTTTCGAGACATGATTGCCCAAGTGTGTATCACGTATGGCACTCAACTGACTGAATAGATGGATGTGTGTTGTGGTGCAGTGGATAAACAGCTCGAAATGAGAAATCAGAGAGCCAAGTTCAAATTCCAGTTGAATTCATTACATTCACATATGGCCAAATACTCTTGGAAAAGGTATGAATCTGTTGCTTTTTTCCTCTAGCTATGAGTTAAATAGCAGGGCAGATTTGATTCTATAACCTTGGTTGGTAACCAGTCTACCACAGAAAGTAATGGTAACCTACTGTGGGAAAATCTTCTGCCCAGTCAGTCATGTATCTTTTGAGACATGATCACCTAATGCATGTAACTGACTGAGTATGGCAGTTAGGTTTATCATTTTACTGTTGAAATTGCTAGATGTAATAAGTTCTATTCCAATAGTTTCTTCTCTCACACTTTTCACATATAAAAGTTTAAATGCAACATCAATCATCATATTCTATCTCCTTAAATTCTGCTCTTTTATTGTTCTTTCTCTGCAATAACATTTTTTTTGGTTTCTTTCATTCTCAGTAACTCTCTTCGTCTTAGTGATGTTATTGCCTTGTTTAGGAGTAAAATGTTTTTTTTTTAAGTTTTTAACTTTTGTTATACCCCCTCCCTTTATTGAAATCTAATCTAAACTTATTTATAAATGGAACTTTGTGTGTGTATCCGTTACCTATAGACTCTGAAACAGCTGAACCGATTTTCTTGAAAATTTACACAGTTGTACTATAAGCATCTGTGAGTGTTCTTAGCTAGGTTTTGTGTCGAGGTACCCCCAATAAATATCGATAATCGAAAAAATCGGGTTATAAAAGGAGTGATCCTATTTTAATCAAATTTGATACACTCATAGACAAAGACATAAACGATATTCAGAAGTTTCAAGGTTGCAGTTCTTACAGTAGTGCAGAAATTAATATATATATATATATATATATATATATATACTTAAATCGATACCATAAAATCAAAATTTGACTTACATCCATTCATTTTTCTTTCAGTCTACTGCTTTGCTTTGACTGGAAACTTTTTAGTCTTTCGTACCAACGTCCAAAGAGTCTGAGCTCCAGGGCTATGGATTAGTTTTAAAGCTTTCATTACACCTGAGCAACACTGGGCTATACTGCTAGTACTTTAATAAATATTTTCTCTATTTTTGTTGAATGAAAGTAGATTATATTTTGCATTTTCTCTTTTCAACAGTTGACAGTTTATAGGCAAGATACAAACAAAATTATATTTTACCAGAATTCTTGATGAATAATTATCAATATTATATGCTTTGCTATTCAAGCCAGCATGTTTATCTTGGTCATTCAACTCACTACATTTTGACCATTGTACTCACCAGCTTTCTTCGGATGTCTGTCTTTGTACTTGGTAACCTTGTTATCATTGAATGTTTCCTGCTTAGGAGATATTTTGTAGCAATTAGTATTCCCCAGTTTTATTCACATTTGTGCTGCTTGTTTCTTCCACTGAATTAGTGACATTTCGTACTAACAGAGTCCAAGACTGAACCCACAGCTGCTGGAGAACATAATACATAACAAATGTTTTAATCCTAAAAGCTCTCTATCTCTTGGACAGTCCAGTATTGGAAATTCTGGAGACTTAAACATAATAGAGAAATGTATGGGAAATTCCAGCATCTGAATAAAAAGATTACCAAATGAAGACACACACTTAAGGAAACCAAAAGTACAACAGTTAAAACATTGTGAGCATAACAATCAAGATGAGCATGCTTGTCTGAATAGTACCACATATTATAAAACTATGTTTCCAAATAATTTAGAGTATAATATTTCCTTCCATTAGAAGTTGTACTTGTTTAAAATAAAAAAAACAGTGGTGGAGGAATACGAGTACTGAACAAATGCCTGTATAGTCTTGTTTGTATTCTAGTCTCTTGACCCCAGAAATAAATAGGTATGATTATAAAGCATTATAAATAATTATGATTACAAATAAAAATGTTTTTTTTTATATATAATTTGTTGAATATCAGATTTTTCTTTTATAAATATTCTTTGGCATATATAGCTGTGTGCTATACACTGGAAAATATGTTGTTTGGTCTGTCTTGTGGATTTCTCACAGAAGTATACATCATGTTTTCCTTTTTTTTACTTTTTATTTAATTTATCTTCATAAAATATTAAAATCTCTTTTTTTTTTCTTTCTGTAAACCATCCCATGTTGGGACTTTTTATTGTTTTTTTTATTTTCCTGTTCTATTGTTTTGATTGATTGCTGATACACCAATGTGTACAACAGAGAAATTGTGAATGGATCTCATGTTTCCACCCCACCTGCCACCATTTGATGCCTGCATGCAATTCATCCTGATAACCAGCTAATCAATTAAATTAATCAGCTTCTCTGCTACAAACAAAGACAGAAGCTACATCCGTTTTATTTTGTTTCATTCTTTCTCTAATTTTAACTTTGTGCATAAAACTCATTCTACAAAAGATGCATGTCCAAAAGAAACCAGAATAACGTTAATGACACAGGCATTTGTTTGGAAAATGTGACATTTAATTTCCTATGGTTCTACTATTTGTATAAGCATGGATAGATTTGAAGATCAAAAGTAAACTTAGCATTTATCAGAGGCCATTCATTTTCTTTGTAAATGTTTTTTGAAGGGGAAATGCTAGCCAAATGGACATTTACTTATCAACACAATTTGATAATGTGTTTACTCAGTGTGGTTTCTACATTATCTGATGAGTAGCATCCTCTTTGTGAGACTTTATTCTTAACTACATTCTTCTATCTTCTGTGATGACCTCAAAACTCTAAGGTTCTTTGTCAGTTCTTACCTTGTTCTACTAAATGAGATTCTCAGCTGACCCCAGTACACATGTGGTGGGTAGGATAAATAGGAAACCCTTCCATAATATCTACTCATTTTCATTATTCAAGAGAAAGGCCAACTTCTAAACCTAGGGAATTGATTCTGTAAGTTACTTTCTTTAGCCTTATCCTAGACTGAAATTGCTTTCATATTCATTTTAATTGCTACCATATAGGAAGTTTGGCAAATTAATGTAATTTAATCCATCTTCATGTAATACTGTGTAATTGAACTCACTTGACTATTTTCATCTTCTACAAAGATTTGGGCATTATAAATAATTCTTATTTATTTGCACCTGGCCAGCTCTGATGTTACCTGCATTCTTTTCATGGAGAAATTTAAATGAGTTTAAAGGTAACAAATTTATTTAAGAATTTGTAAAACTTACCAACTTGAAACTTTTCAGTTTGACACATTACTTCCGGTTTTCTTTGGTTTTAATTAATATTTAATTCATTTTCTTTCCTAATTTATTCATTTCACTTATATCTTTTGAATCACTACTTTCAGTTTTTATTGGTAATACTAGCTATTTCCTTATAAGGAAATATTCAGCACTCATTGACTGAATAGCCAGTGCTTTTTCTCAGTTGAAATTTATAAAATCTTTCTATTAAAACAATTTTTCTGGAAAATAGCTTTCTCAAATCCATTATCTCTTATTACTCTTTCCAGTATTGATGAATGCTTCCTTCTTAACCTTTTGTTTGAAGTAGTATGTTTTATCAGCTTCTTGATTGTATCATTATTCTCTTGTCGAGTTACATGTGCTATCCATTTTCATTGTTTCTACTGTTAAGATATTTCCAAAACAAAGTTACAATACAGATTTTCTCATGTGAAACTTTAGATTCTAAATTATTAATTATTTTTAAAATGTGTAGATATTTTTAATTGGATTTAATTTTAGGTTCTTTTAATTTATCCAATTTCCTTTAAAGAATGAAAAGTGGATTTTTTATGTGATATATTTTATTCTTAATTTTTAACATCAACTCTCTTCGGTTTTGATTATAGAATTAAAACATTTTTTGGAAGAGTTGATATCATGCAAAATAGTTAAGATTGGATATATCTGGATGCAAATATAAATTCTATTTCTATTTTTCCCATATATATTTTCTACATCTTTGCTTGATATTTTTATAGAATTAACCTGTTTCCCTCCTATTTTTATTAGTTTACAGATAAGTATTATTTAGATATTTTCAAAGATTTATATAGAATTGGTTTAGACAACCTAAAGCTATTAAATTATATTTTCTGTTTTTCGAAGAATGTCTTCTGTCCGAGTTTTATTCTCTCTACTCAGAAATAATACAATGCATGTTTTTGCTTATGAATAATGCATGTCATGTCTCTTAAATTAACTCTATGAATTGTTCTAACAATATTAAACATATACACCCACTAACAACTTGCTCTTTTTATATATTATTTAAAAATAATAATTAAAACATTCAGAAAATTATAAACTATATTTCTGATTATTTTCTCCCAAAAACATTATAAAGCAAATGAAGTTTTAATTACAAAATATTTCATGAATGTTTTTAGAGAAATATTAAAGAGTTTGTCTTTATGCACAAATATAAATAAACTAATTTACCTTTGAAGCACTGGTGACTATGTAAAAATAGGAATTACTACAAAGAGATACATGATGTAAATTATGTTGTAAAACATGATTGATTATTTTATTTTTTTTTTTTTTAATTTTAAAACTCAGGTTATTTTTTTCTCTGTAAAGCGTTTTGTTTTTTATTAAGAAAACACTTAGTTTTTATTTATTCAAACTTCATAGCAAAACATTTTTTAATTAATTTTTTCTTTCTTTTTTTTTCATTCTGTTCATTCACTATTTATAGGTTTTGTAACTAAGCTGTTCAGCCATCTTCACTCCTTCAACATTCTCACTCTCTTTCTCTCTACCTCAGAGTGTGAGGAAATCAAATATTCTCAGGTAGCTGCCAGACACACAAGGACTCTTTGAAGAAAAGGGGATAACATTTCAGCCTCTCACACTCTGAGGTTTTTCTTACAGAAACCCAGCATGTTTTCGGCAGGGTGCCCACCAAAAGCACATGGTATTATTGGCACTTACCTTCCTGGTTAACTCTAAAACTGTCAGTTTTTAAGAAACACCACTTTTGGTTTATCCTAAATTTTTTGTTTATTTTTTGATAGTTTTTTTTGTTTTTTTCCCTCAATATTATAGGTTGTGTTTGTGTAGAAGAGTATATGTTTATTTTATCATAGGTATCTGGGTAGAGATTCCAATGGAGAAAGGGATGAACAAGAGGGAGAGAGACCTTGTAAAACAAAAGGGGATGAAAATAAATAGGGAGGAAATCTAAAACAGGAATGAAACTTCTAATGTATTGCTTTTTCTTGTCTTTCTCTAGAGTGACAGTGGTGTTGCCGTGGATACATCCCCTGCACACCATAACTCACCCCATGCGGCAAATGGTACAGAAAGCATTGTACAGCTAGTACCGGTAAGTTCCTTGTTCTGATAATTCCTTATTATTCTTTTCTGTTTTAGTTTCACTTGTGTTTTGACCAATCCAACTATGGTCATTGTTAGAATTTTATATTAAAAAAAAGTTAATTATAAAAAGTTTTTATGCACAAACTGATTTTTGTTGTTGTTTAAATTGTAAATTTATTACTTGATTTTATTGTAATGATTTTTCATTCCACTTCAATCTGTATCTTTTTATTTCAGAAAATCAAAGCTTAATAGTTACTAAACAAAGAAAATCAAAGATTAGTAATTACTAAACAACTCAAATCCTAAGATGTCACTTGGCTATGAAACAAAAAACTTATCAATGATCATTTTATTAATAAAAAAAAACTTTCCTTAAATCTAAAGAAAATGTTAATTTTTTTTTTTTGCTTATTCATTTTATAATACAAGTCAGTTTTCATTCTAATTAAGTTTAAGTAAAAGGCTTTCAATACTTCCATTTAAATTTATTAATGAGTTCATAAAAGTATTAAATTTGCCTGCTTGTTAACAACCATAACATTAGTTAATTAGATATTTCCCAACATCTTACATATATATTAAAAAATCTGATATTTAATGAATATTTATTTCAAAGTAGGATTATGTTTGTATGATTGATCTTAGGCTGCAAATGCATTTTCTTAAGCCTAAACAGCTGCACATTTCAAACTGGTCACTGTTTTAAAAATAATGAGAATTTGACCCTAATTTATCTGCATGATTACATAGATTTTGTTCTTTCCAAAGACCAAGAACAAAATTGAAATTTGAATCACTTGTTTGTTTATCTTAGATGTGGTATTTATAATTCAACCTTTGTAAAGTTAATATTAAATTGATTTTAGGATTTTTTTATGTCCTGATTTCAAAAGCATTGTGTCTCTAATTCTAAGTTCACTCAGTTACTGAATGTTTAAGATTAAATACAGTTTAAAATAGGTTATGATTTTGGATTTCCATAGAAAATATTTGTTTTGTCAAAAGGATATTTTCCTCACATTGAGCAACAATATTTTGTTGATTAATATTTTTTTTCTCTCAAGTTACTTCTTGATGTTTGGATTTACTTTCATCCTGCTTGTTTAATAATTTTTTTATCATGTAGAAGTTTATCTTTACTTAACACTTCTTACAAAATGCACAGATGCTCTGAACCTAGTGCCAATCCATGTGTAAGTAATGAAATCATTTTTTATGGGTACTATTTTGATTGTAAATAATTATAAAATCAGTTTGAAAATCTGTACTGTGTTCCTTCAGGATGTGGACATTCATAAAAATGATTCTTCATCATCAAATAAAAATAACTTGTTGGCTATTCTTATTGTCTATCAAGTTTCTCAATTGTTTTATTAGTTGTACTTGATTTTTCAGTTAATTACTATCAGAAAAACTGTTCATACAAAAATTGTTTTGAATTAAATCATGAAATGAATAATCATAGAATTGATAAAGTAGATGTTTATTCATCACTTGGTTAACTTGCTTTAAAAGTTTACATTATTCACATTTTAGCTGTTCTCATTTTAACCATTATGCTCTCCAGACTTCTTCAGGTGTTTCTTAATCTAGATAATCTTTAGGAAATTTCAAACTGAACTCTTCATTTAATCTATGAGTATGGATTGTTTTTGTTCCACTGTTCATGTTTAGGGATATCTCATGGGAGCGTACAAACACTAAAATGTTGTGATAACAGAGATGAGAACAATAGCCTGGATGTAAATATGACAACTCCCCATCCCAGAAATTACTTTAAAAATTTACATGTGAATATATGCTAAATCATTAGATATTACTCACTCAAAATTCTCTGCTTAATTTTTTGACAGTTTCTTTTATTTCATAGTTATTCATCTAAAGGATGGTTATACATAGTTTATGCATAGTTTTAACAAATTTATTTTGCATCTTGTGTTGCTTGCTTTCATTGAATGCTTGAACACAGAAGAAGCTTAGAAAAGTTTCTTGAACTTGATATCTTAGCAGCATTAAGTTTAAACTTCTCAAGATACTGCACTTAAGTCCATTGCACAAAAAAGTTATGGGTTTAGACAGACATACCTTAAGGGTTTGCAGTATAGGAAAAAGATATAGTCTGAAAGCCTTGCCAACCAATAATACACTATTTGTTGGTTAACCACACCCTTCTTTCAGTTGCTAGTCAAAGTATGAATAAGCATACAGTTTTCACTTCCCATCCTACATATCCTTTCACTGGCATCCACAACTGATTATCTAGCAGACAATAAGAAGAGTAAAACTGATCCTTTAAATTGTTTCATTAACAACACTTTTGGGGGGCCATTTTCATACCAATTTGTATTGTTCTTTTTCTCTTTATTTTTAAAACAAAAAAAAAGGTGAGGGTAATTTTCAAATAGTATATAACTAAGCATTCAATGAAATTCTGGGAAAAAAACTTTTCTGGTTATATCAGTCAGTTAAGTGCTATATGTGCTACACACTTTGGGCGATCGTGTCACGAAGAGACATGACTGACTGGGCAGAAGATTATCCCACAGTAGATTGCCATTGCTTTCTGTGGTAGACTGGTTGCCAGCCAAGGCTATAGAATCCATCTATCCTGTTATTTAACCCATAACTGGAGGGAAGAGACGGATTAATATCTTTCCCATGAGTATTTGTGCATAAGTGAATGCAAGGAATTCAACTGGAATTTGAACTCGGCTCCTCGATATATCATTCCGATTCGATATCCACTGCACCACAACGCACATTCTGGTTATATATTCATCCTAATAAACGATGATCCTGTTCTCTCTTTTTCTTGTATAATGAACAATTTCTTTAATGAATGTAAAAAATTGAATTCTCTTTGTATATCTTACGTAATATTAGATAATGAATGAGAATTTAGAATCCGTTCACTCCCAGATATTTGGAATGGTCAGTTTTTAGATTTTAAAGATTCAATTGAAGTGAAGTTGAATTTTATACTGTTTCATTCAGTTTCTATAAAGTCCTATTTTAGTATGGGTTAAGCAGGCTTTAGCTTCACAGCCTCACTGTCTAAGAGTTGTGGATACACATTGGTGTCACTCTTCTTTAATAGATTTAACTTTATTTACCAAAATAAAGCAGAAGCTCTTATAATATCTCACTGTAACAATATAAATGGCATTATTTAAAGTCTTAAATATCCAATGTACCAGTGAATATAGTAACAGCTATATAGCTTGTAGAGATTTTAAATAAAGCCTGGAGAGCTACTCATGTTCTTAACTGAATATAAACAATACATTTTAAGGAAAAAATATTGAGAATCATTTCCTTATATATTCTTGCATTTACAAGTTCATAGATCAGTTCTCATACACTTGACAGAATACATATCACAATCTCTTGTCTAGATAATTGTTGCTGCTGTTTTGCTGAAATTATGTAAATTTTATTAGTGTTTATTATGTGGCCAATTACTTTTTGTTAAGCTATTGATTTTTTTGTTTTTTGTTAAAATTTAAGGTACATATTTACTGTCTGGCATATTTTTTTATCTGAATTTATGCACAACAAAAGTTTGGTTTGGAGCCATAATTTTATTTTTTTATGCTCTTTTAGTTTTCAATTTGGGATGAAAAATTTATAGAATTCCTATTTTCAAAAGATTAAAAACTTAGCTAACTATTCAAAGTACTGATATAATAATTTAGCCATATTTTTTTTAAATCCCTATTAATCTTATTCTAACTGTTTCTATACTGAAAAATTTTCCCTACTGTTTATAATTTAATAATCTTTGACAAATTACTTTACAAATTTCTTTTTAAGTTTGATATTCAAGCTAAAATTTTGTCTTGCATAACAGTGTACTATATTATAATAAAATCTCAAAAAAATTTTGTGAGCCAAGAACTTTTCAGTACTCCTTTATAAATGACTAAAGGAATTTAACAACCATGCCTCTAACACTATCAGAAGAGACAATGCTTTAAAGGAATTAGTAGTTGCTCTTGTCCTGATACTCCATCAGTCACTCTCCAAACATTCTTAAAAATCATCAGTCTTGATCAATTAATTGGTATAAGCTGTTGAAAAATTTAGAGAAGTTTTCCAGTTGGCCATAGGCAGCTAATTACTTTCAGTAATTTTGCTAATTTGCTTTTTTCCGTTACCAAAATATATTTCTTCTGGCCCTTGCATCCATCTCAGTTAATCAATAGCTACTATGATTTATTCTTGTTTATCAAGTGCAAGTTGAGGTGGTTGAATTGGTTCCAGACCTTGGAGGGCATAAGTTGACAGAAGATAAAAATGTTTAAGTATTGTAGAGAAAAAAAAATCATTAACCTTCTCAGGTGGGGAAAAATAAAATGAAAAGCCATTTACACAACTGAATAAGTAACTTATTACTTCTTTATGATGAGAAGAATCGAAACAAGAAGGAAGTTTGATTCATTCTTTTTTTTCTGGATGTCTGCTAATGAAAGGTTTATTGTTTTGACTAATTAAATTTTAAATTGACACATTGTAAAATGCTTATAACAAAAGTATCAAAATATCCCTTACATGGTGTATTTTGCATTAATAGATGCAAAAGAAAAATAGTTTTTATTTAATGTTTTGTTTGTGCTCAAGTGGAGCTCCATTAACTTGATTAGATTGTCCAGCTTAACATTTAAAGGATGAGACAAGATTAATATTTTATCAGCCATTTGTTTAGTATCTTAGCTTGAAAAGAAGACTTTTAGTAGCTTTGCCTGATTGTACAGAAAACCAAAGCAATAGGAAGTTTCCAACAGTGATAGTCACCTGGCACTTATCAACTCATACATTTTTATCTAACCACACAGGAGGAAACAAATACTTTTGGTAGATTGGCATTTAACCTGGTAATCTTAAACTTTTGAACTGCTTTTATTATCTTTATAAACTATATATTTATTTATATTAAAGAGACAGTTTGTTATGTAAGATAATTGAATTTTATTATAAATAGAAATTATATTTAAAAAAGTAACAGGTGAATGAATTTTTTTTTCTTTTCTTGACATCTAGAGATATTTGTAGAACTCAAGTCCACAATTAAACACATGTATTCATTGAATATAAAAATGGCAAATTGTAATGGATAAAGTTTAATAATATTTTTTTAATGTTAAGCAAATGCATTTAACCTTCTTCTCCTAATTTATCAACTTCTCTCTTATGACTGTTGTCAACATTATACAGAATTGATATTTTTCTTTCAATTGGAGTAGATAAACTAAACTATCGCCCGGTTCACACTCCACCCACATCTATTGAACAGGTGAAGAGGCTCATCCCTTGTTTTCGGTTTAGGATGCAGTTTCCGGTTTTCTCTTTTCTAATCTTTTCACTCTTATGTAGCCCCCTACACATCAGTGGCGTTACCGCCTTGCTTGGGGTGATATGATTAAAAAAAAAAAAAATGTCAATTGCATCTTTTTAACTCTGGCATTTTATAACTCTGAGATTCTTGTATTTCATACCAGACTTCAAATTTGCATATAGGGATATCAGTCTCTTCATTATTACACAGATGACATGGAAAAGAGAAAGTGAGAAAGGGTCTATACACAACTCATTCGTTTTTCTGCCATGAAAAATTATCATTATTTACATTATTTACAGAAGGCAGAAGATAACGATTGACATTGCATTTAAATTTTTGAAGATCAAAGATGATGATGAAATGAAAAGTGTGAGAGAAGAAACTCTTAGCATAGAACATACGGTTAGATTTAGACATTTTAACTGTAAATGATAAGACTTTGCTACCAAATTAGCTCTTTGCTTAAATTCATAAAATCTAGGTACTATAGATGAAAGTCTATCAGGACAATTATCATGAAAGTATTTATAGAAAAATCACATTTATCTACTGGAGAAGGTTTCCTTTGATGGGTTACCAAGTTACATCAGGGTCATGCAACTGATAATTATCAAGATAATTCAAAATGACTTCATATATTCTGGACAGATCTTGTATTACACTATACAAACAAACAACTGGACCTCCATAATGAAAAAATATACTTATGTATTCAAAATTAACAGACCGACTTCTTTTTATTTTCTTTTTGATATTTTATTTGGAAAAGGACTTACCATTTGCTTATCTTTGTATGACCTATTCTGTTACTATATTGGTTTAAAGTGTTATACATTTAAATATTGTCCAGTATCAAATTATAAATATGAATTTTATATACAGAAAAAATTAACTTAATCCTGCACCAATAATTTATATAAATTCATTTCATATTCATTTAAAACCTTTTTGTATTTTTGTTTTCAGTGCACTTCTTAATCTCACTGAGAATTGTAAATTTTATTTAATGTATTTTGTTTTGTTTTTTGTTTTTTAATTATTAAAATATTCTGTAAAATAATCTCATATGAAAATACATTTTATATGCTGGATATGTGAATTTTCACTGATCATGCTTTTCATCAGCTTGTGCCTCATAAATAAATCCATGTATTTTGAAACAAAACTCTTCAGTATCTGAGATCATCTCACTTCATGACAAGTCTTGATTCTTTGAGAAAAAAGTGCATGTAATTAATAAAAACGAAAAACAAGCTGCTTTTGAGCTGATGTTCACTACATCCACTATGCCTATATTCCCAAAACATTATAAACACAGGCATTAAATTTGATACCTAAATTTATCCCATGCTATTGTTGATATTGCACTTTGCATATATATATATATATATATATATATATATATATATACACACACACACAGACACACACAAAATTGAATACATGTTATTGTTTGCACTGTCTTTTCAAAACCAACTGACATTTGTTTTATTAATGCTTTCTGTTCAAATTTAAATGCATGTACTTTTAGAATAGTTTCATGTTACTATTTGCAACACTGCAATTACTAAAAGCAATTCAATTTATTCAATTTGACATGTGAAATGTATGCAACAGTTTCTTTCAAAGATAGTTTGTTAATGCTAAATGATTTCTATTTGAATTTTCCAAGATTTTTGTAATTTGATCTTTTTTTTCCTCTTTATTTCTCTGGCTAAAGAATAAATATAGCAATTCTTAGAAAATGAAGAAATTTGGAAAACATTTTCTAAGGCAATAGAACCTTAAAATCAGTTCACTGCCTTAAGTGATTCAGACAGGGAGGGAGAGAAAAAACTTCTCTTTTTTTTTTTTTCTTGGATAGTCAGTAAAGAAGATGGCTTCCAACCTTGGAAAAATTCCAAAGAAATCAATGTTTGCAATGAAATGATACTAACATTGCTTTACATGTATCAAATCAAAATCTTCATTTACAAATTAGGTGATTTATACAAACACAAGATTTGCATTGTAGTGTGTATGTTATTGTAAAAAAAAAAAATGGAAACATTTTATTACATGAATAAAAGCCAGATTTGCATATTGGATATTTGTGTGATGAAAGCACTCTTTTGGAAAAGCCATCATCTGATATTTTTAATACATTTCATGCATCTTAATTTGCTTTATATTTCCAAATGTTTTCTAAGAAACAATTCCTCTGATGAAATAAAATAAAAAAAAAATCATTGCTGACTGACATTTTTATTTTTCTGTACTTCATAGAATATATCCAAATATATGTACAAAATAAAAGAAATATGTTAGCAAGGTAACCAGTTAAATCTACAGTCAGGTCAGGTCAACTAATTTGAGTTCATCGTATATGAAAAATATTTATTAAACACTAAACTTTATCTTGTATAAAAATGATATTTACTAAACACACTAAGTTTTATCTAAATATGTTGTATTACTATTATTATTATTAATTCTGTGTTTTTTTTTGTTGTTTTTTTTTTTCAATTCAGATCCAAGTAACTTTAGAAATCACTTGCATAGTGGCTAAGTTTTTTAATAATTGTTGGGTCACGTGATACTAATACTGTTATGTGAAGCTTGTATACCACAAAGAAATACTGGTGTTAATGTGAAAATAATAATCCAAGTTTTAAATATCTATAAACTGAATAGCATATAAGATCAAAAAAACTGTTGCAAAAATATAAAGAACAACAAAATATCCAGCAAATTCACTACAACAATATATGGTTGTTGCCTGAGAGTTAAGATGTGTATTACAAGATAATGGAAATCTGAGAAAATGTATAATCTACAGAAGTAACCAATTGAGCTGAGGTTTGATTGTGTGAGCACAGGTGGAGCTCTTTTCTCTTTCTTTTCAAAATAATTTCAGAAGAAGAAATCCTTCTCTCCCCAAATGCTACATCTTTTTCTACTTTGGATTCTCATAATGTTCAAGAAGATTTTACACAACAGATACAGATGGAATTCCTGCCTGGACACCTTGCTCTAAAGTGAACACCAATTAATGAGAATAGCCTGCAATTGTTTGAAGAGTGCTTTGGTCAGTAGTTAAAGAAGCAGCTTGTTTAACAAGAGGTTTGAAGTGCCATCAGTTTTATTCTATTACTTTGATGACATTTACTGCCACAGATTCACCTCTGAAAAAGAAAACTCTAGTTTCAAATTTCAAAGCAAAAAATTTCTTCAATACTGGTATATCTGAATAAAATCAACTTCAATTTCATTCATACCAATGTGTATATTCCTTACAAGTTGCGGACACCATTCGAGCTGGAGAAGCTGTTCTCATAAAGAATTTAATTTGAACTTCTCTTTGGATTCTTCTATTGGTCTTCTTATTTTGCTGCCAGATTTTAGCAATAAGAAAACTTATTAAAAAGAATTCTAGCTTAATATTCCTTCTTTCAACAGTAACAAATGTTTAAACAATATTTCTACCTTGTATCTTCTTGACTATCAAAGGACAACCTCAGCAACAGCAGCCCATCTGGTCAGCTACCAAATGGGAATGCTGCTGAGCCTTTGACAACTTGATGTTGTATCTTTTCTGTTGATCTATGTAATTGATGTTGTGTTGTTCTTTTCACTCGGCTTCCACTATAGGACCCCGCCCAACAGACCACCGGCTCTGACCCGTCTCAGGTAACACCAATACACAGTGCCCCACTAACGCTACTGCAAACCACATCTCAAACTGTGGTTTAGACACTAGTTCAGCCATTTTATTTGTATTTATTTGTATTTATTTGGATTTTGTGTGTGTGATATTTTCTTTTATATTCTTGACTTAAGAACAACACCTTGCAAACAAAATACCGATACAATACTAAAATCTTTAGCATTTACACCACATGTGAAATCTCTTTTGTTGATCCCATTGCTATAGACATTTTTTTTTTTTTGCTTTATCAACATTTAAAAAGAAAAATCTTTTTCTTGGATAATTAAGAAATTTACTTGAACTTTTTGGTTAATTTTTAAAATTTCATGAAATGAAAAATTTCATGTTTCCTATTTTTTGTATTAAGAAAATAATTTTGTAATACAAAATCTGTAATCTGTAATCTGTAAATCTGTAAACAAAAGCAAAAATATTACTATGTCATGTCAGGATTAAAAAGTAGTTAATAAGTTGGTTAACTGCTTTAAAGAGGTGGACTGCAATATCATCTCCATCTTATAAGTTTACATCATTATAAGTCTGCTGTTGAATATCCTTACAATTGTGATTCTCAGCAAGAAATGCTCTTCGTAAAAAGATAGAAATGATTTTTCAACTTTTCATTTCTGTTTGGAAAACATTTTCATTTTCATTTTAATTCAAATCTAAAATTTGAAAAACTAAAATGTAGTTAAAGCATTTTACTTTAAATACAATTGTTGTTTTGCAATAAACAAAAAATAAGTTGCATTGCCTCATTTTCAAATCTTTTTTTTTTCTTAAGATAATGTTTTTCATTAAGAAAACAATCCTTTTTATCAAAAGGTTTCTACAAATCTAAAGAATTTTATGGCATATTTGTAAATTCAACACTTTCCTGGAATTTTTCAAAAACATTCAGTTCAAAATTTACTTTTTAATTTGTAATTTTTATATTAAATAAACATGCAAAACATTTTTATGATATAAACACTAAAAAGGATTCTTTAATATGAATATTGTGTAAGCCTGATCTATATGGGATTGTTACTCATATTTAACACAAAACAAGATTGGCTCTAAGGTAGATGTAATTTTGTACATCACTTTAATTTGTTTCAAGCATTAAAGCTATAAATTGTTTCCTTCACAGATGTTACTCACTTCAACAATGGCTGACTTATTTTAATATACTGTGTTGATTGTGTTCAGCACATGCAAGTTTTAAATGATTCATAGCTCAAAGCACAACAATAAGTAAATCTTTGCCTTGGGACAGTTTTTAATTTGTTGTCATTACATTTTTTTTTCTTTTTTTACTATAATAAAAAAACGAAATTATGAAATTTAAATCTTGTCTAATTAAAAGGTTTTCTTGCTATCATCCTATTTTCATTTTTACCTGTTAAATCAACATATTGTTTTACTAAGAATTATTGAAACAATTTTAATGCTATAAATTTGTCACTCCACATGTACAGTTTAATTTCTAAAATTCTTGTTTATAATTTAAGTGCAGTTACAGATTTTCTATTTAATAGCATTGATTTTGGAGTTAAGGAAAATACACACATGATAAAGTGTAGTATTAAGGAATATAAGATATCATTAATTTTTTACTAGTTTTTCTTTAATTTTACTGTTGCATTTTATTACAATACTACAAATTAATACACTCTTTAATTATTAAAGTAATCAGTGTTAGTTATGGCCAATAATAAATGAGATATGATTTCTGACTAAATATAAATAATAATGGAAATAATATTATATAAGTTAGTATTGGAACATGCTGCTTCAGTTCCTGTTCGCTTTATTTACTTTCATAGTCAAATAGTATCTCAACTTGTATTGTGAAAAGAAAAAGGTAACAATAAGAAGAATGTACTTCATCTAAGAATTGAAATAACTTCTGACATCAAATTATGAACCACTTAATAATTACACATGAAAATAATTTTTTTTGCAAATTGTGAGTATGTGACTCAACACATCTATTTTGCCATAAATTTGGGTGTGTTCATAAACTTGTCTTTGTATTTATTGTATTCCACTCCAGATGGTACTTTTAAGTCCTTACTTTTATAGTTGATTGAATTGCATAATTATTAATACCAGTTAACAAAACTGGAGCTGGAAGTAGTAATAATTTACTTCAGTACTGATCTCTGATAAGATTAGAAATTGATCTAATCTCCTGTGACTTTCTGCCAGTCTGTACAGGCATATCAGAGATATTGTAAGTTTGATTGTAGATCTTCACAATAACATGAATATTGTTATAAAGCAAGTCACACAAAAATTTTTAATTTCCAAAGTTAACTAAAAGTTATGTTTATATTATACTGTGAGCTATCAAGTGAGACATTGAATTTAAAATGGATAAAATAGAAAAGGGTGTCAGTCAGTTAAGTGCCATATGTGATACAAACTTGAGTGATCATGTCTTGAAAGAAACATGACTGACTGAGCAAAAGATTTTCTCGCAGTAGGTTGCCATTACTTTCTGGGGTAGACTGATTGTCAACTGAGGCTATAGAACCCAATCTGTCTTGCTATTTTAACCCATAGATGGAGGGAGCAGTGAAGATTAATAACTTTCTCAATGGTATTTGCACATAGGTGAATGCAACAAATTCAATTGGAATTCAAATTCTACACTCCAATTTCTCGTTCTGAGCCAATATCCACTGCACCACAACACACATCCAAGAATGTGAAAAGAGAATGTACATCACTTGATTTGCAAAATACTTTATTGCTACTAAAATGTGACAAGAAATTTATAAATGTGTCTTGTAATCCAAATATACAATATATTCCAAATTGCAAAATCATTTTGTCAGTTGTTTTGCAAAAGGGGGCTTTTTTTTCTTTTTTTTCAAATTTCTATTTTGATAAAAATGATTGTTTAATAATATTTATCAAATTATGAAGAAAGAAAAAAACACTCAAATTGAATATTGTTTGTTTCTCTTGGTGGTGTTATGAAAAAGAAATATAGTACCATTGATTGGTGAGGAAATAAGGCAAGTTTAGAAACTTACATTAGATCTTTTGCCAGTCATAAGGCTCTCATAAATCAGATGATAGGACTTCCCAAAAATATGAAGGGTTTAAGATTTGATTTTTTTTTATCTAGATTATTGTAGACTGACAATTTATGTTGTTATAATTTAAAGCAAAAAAAAAACAAAATGATGAAATAAATACTAGTTAAATATTATTGATAGTTGACAATGATTTATGTAACACTTCAAGATATTAAAAATTATTAGAAATAAACAAAACATTGGTCAACTTGGTGATTGACTTACCAATTCCAGTTCTTAAGACAGTTTTAATTATTAATTATTGAGAATGACTAGAAATGGTAAAAGAATATTTACAAAACATACCTGTTAAAGAAAAAATTTAGGACAGTATTTTCCATCATTTCTTTTTTTTTTTTTTTCTATGAATTATTTCTTGCTTATCTTGGTTGTTAATTCTCACTAATCATACTCACCTTTTCGTGTCACTTGTCCACTTTTTGAACCAGAGGCAGTTCAGTCCCTAGGTCTCAATTTGCTGAAAAGTCGTAATCTGGTCCAATAGAAGAGACAGGCAAGTGGCGCAAAGAGTTAAGACTAAGTATTAACTGATGTGAAGTATCTTTTAGGCACAAAAGTACTATACCCAATCGAAGCTGATTTCAAATTCCAGTTGGATTTGTTGCATTCACTTACGCACAAATACCCTTGGGAAAGGTATTAATCTGTTACTTCCCTCCAGCTATGGGTCAAATAACAGGACAAATTGGGTTCAATAGCTTTGGTTGGCAACCTACTATGGGAAAATCTGCCCAGTCAGTCATGTCTCTTTCAAGGTGTGATCACCCAACCATGTATTATGTATGACACTTGACTGACTGAGAGTAATAGGATGCATATTTTGTGATAGACTGCTTCTTGACTTTGACATGCATACAGCTTTAAAATAGCTATAGCACCAGGCTAGATATATTTTGTCTGAGCAGAGGATGTGCTTGTGCTGTATGGGAATTATAAGTGGGATTCAAATACACATTTTACCATAATTGCAAATATTGTTTCAGATTAAGTTTTTTTTACACCTGTTATTTTTCGAAATAAATCCTCTGAAGTTTTTCTTATTTTTATCTAAATTTGTAAAGATTTTAGAATCAGGTTGCACAAATTTATTTTAGGATATAACAGATAAAAAAAAAAGCATCATTTTTGATAGTTTGATAAATTGGCTTTTGTTTACTGAAATAAAGCAGTCTTATAAAATATAGTTGTTTTTATTTATATATATATATATATATATATATATATAATATGTGTGTGTGTGTCATAAATATGTAAAATTCTATTGTTAGTTTTTAAGCATAGTTGTTTCCTAATATTTATCAGATATGAGATACTGATTTTTTGGTTTTTTTCCCCCCTTTTCATCCATTTGTTTATAAGATTAACAGATGCTTCAGTTTATCTTTAATCAGGCAGCAGATGGTTAACTTCAAGCAACACTTTCATTGGCTTAATTTTGATTACTTATATCATCAATTTGATCAGTCTACATGATTCCTTTGGTCTAAATTAAGTCCTCAAATCTGACAGATTTGTTTGATTTAATGCAGAATGTATTAACATTAAACTTTTAAATTTCTACCTGAACTTTTGTGATGTCAGTCAGGTAGTTAAGTGCCATATGTGATATATGCTTGGGGGATCATGTCTTGAAAAGGACATGACTGACTGAGCAGAAGATTTTCCGCAGTAAGTCGCTATTACATTCTGTGGTAGACTGGTTACCAATCAAGGCTAAAGAACCCAATCTGTCCTGCTATTTTAATCCATAGCTGGATGAAAAAGTTGAAAACTAATATCTTTTCCAAGGGTATTTGCGCATAAGTGAATGCAACAAATTCAATTGGAATTCAAATTCTACACTCCAATTTCTCGTTCTGAGCCAATATCCACTGCACCACAACACACATCCAAGAATGTGAAAAGAGAATGTACATCACTTGATTTGCAAAATACTTTATTGCTACTAAAATGTGACAAGAAATTTATAAATGTGTTTAGCAAAATGCCATCAATTGATCAGCTTGATGCATATTCAAACCTTCAATTTGTATGGAAAAAAAAAAAAACAGGCAATATCATCAAAGCACAACCAAGTAATCTATATTTACAATGGCTACCCATTCAATTTTTAAGATTAAAATGAAGTTGATATCCCTGAGCACTATTCTCTCAAATAAGTGAATATATGTTCAGTGTTTGCTCTTTACAATAATTCTGTAATTGACATGCTTCATTTTCCTTTTTACTGAAACTTCTAACAGAAAGACTAATGTTGTAAAAATAATTAAATTTTATTTTGCTCTCAAATGAAAATTTGTCAGCGTACTTTTTATATTTTCTATAAGCTTAACAAGATTATGAATACTGTCAAAAGTTTTAATGTATGCTCTCCAAGTCCTGATTAATATGGTTCCACAGAATTATTTCAGAATTAGCATTTCTAGAATGCCAGAAATTGTATGAAACTTCAGTTATTAACTTTTTAACATTTGTTTTTGACACACTTGTAATCTAAGTATGCAATATATTCCAAATTGCAAAATCATTTTGTAAATCGTTTTGCAGTAATGTGCTTTTTTCTTTCTTTTTTCTTTCTTTTTTTTTTTTAAGATAAAAATGAATGTTTAATATCTATTTCTTGTCTAATTATGAAAAGTTACAAAAACAAACTCAAATTGAATAATATTGATCGTTTCTCTTGGTGTTGTTATCTTAAGTCAAGTGTCTTTATGAATGCATGCTCTCCAAGTTCTGATTTTTATTGCACTCTGAGCTTCTCATGCTGCATGGCTATTGGAAATAATTCCTTTATTCGTTTTACTAGGCCAAGAGAAGCTTCATTTTTGGTGAACAGATTCTATCACTTTAACTGGGTGTAGGTATCATCTCAATAAAAACCATTAATACATATCAGTATTTTTGTTTCTACATTTCAAAATTATACCCATTCATCTTCACCCTCTTTTTCACTAACTCTCTCACACACACACACACACATACAGCATTATACCTACTTGTCTATTTTCTGTGTCTTTTTTCAACCAGTTGTGATTTCCATTTCTTTCTATTATTTTCTTTTTTTTTTTTTTTTTTATCCCAGTGATCTCCCTTTGGATTGTCAGTGAACGAGTTTTTCTTTCTCAAGCACTCACACCGTTTTGCCTTGACTGAAATGTGTGTGGATATAATTTCCAACATTTATTCCAAATCCTCACATTTTCTTCCTTTTCTTAAAAAAAAATGTCTCATTTGGATGCCCATTTTTCTAGGACTTTTTATAAAGCAATGCCTGGTAATTCTAGTTACTAGATTAGTCATTTTTGTGTAGTGTTTGTCTTGCACGACGATACTCTACAGAATTGTTCCTGTTGAAGGATTTTCTCACAAATAAAAGCCTTACATTGGCTTTTCTGTTTTATCAATGTTGAATATTTCTTCAAAAAGAGACCCAGATTGGCATTTGACCTTAAAAATTCAAGATTGCCATAATGTGAATTTTAACATCAAATTGCAGAAATTTTGAAAGTAAAATACCATTCATTAGGCTACATTTTAAGTGCTTTCATAATTAATATGTAAATTTTATTCTTTGAACAGAAATGAACTTCTAATTTGACCCTATTTTTTAAAAAGCCATTTATTCTTAAATGGCACATTTTTCCTTTTCGAACTTTATTTGTGCTGCTTTAATTTCTTATTGTATATGTCATATTTTCTAATTTGATGTGAATTCAAATATCATTTCTGTCACTTTTCACATACTAACTCTATATCCATCCCAAACAAAAGAGACTATCTTTTACAAAAGTGTCACACATATATCTCAAAATATTGGATAAACAATTTATTAATTTAAAAGAATCGCATAAAATATTTTTTTCTTTTATTTTTGTATTATTTAAATATGGTTCCACCGAATTATTTGAGAATTAGCATTTCTAGAATGCCAGCAATTGTATGAAACTTCAGAGTCAGTGACTTTTGACTTTTTTTTCAAACACACTTGCAATGCAACTATGCAACATATTTCTAATTGCAAAATTGATTTATCTTTTGTAAATCTTTTAACTGCAAAAGAATTTGGCAATTTTTTATCATTCACACTTTACATACATTAAATTATAAACTGTACATACAGTTCTGTGACTTTTCTTTTTCCATATTCAAACACTTTGATTGTATATATATTTTTACTCTGGCCTTGAAATAAAATCATTCTAATGTCACTATTCAGCATTTAATCCTTGTAAAAGGTTAAAGCTATTTATTTATGCTTTTCCCCAAGCCATGCCATTTTATTATTTCATCTTGCTTTTACAGCAAAAACATTTGCCTTTTATTTATGTATGGCTTCCTTTTTGAAACTCATTCAGTTTTAAGCATTTATTCATTATTTTTCCCTTGAAGCCAGTCAATCCTTTGTGTTGATTTATTTTCAAAGTGCTTCTTTATAAGTAGCCATTTGCCTTTTCTTTTCTTTTTTTACATCCTTTGTTTAATTCAAACTGGTCTAATGCAAGCAGATCTAATCAACCCATCCAGCGATTATCTTCATTATTTTTCTTTTTTCTTTCTTTTCGTTAATGTTTTGGCTTCAGCCATTTGCTTTCACTAACTGATTATCTTTTACTATAACAAATATCTGTTAGTCAAATATTTCTCTTCTTTATAAGGAACATTTCCTATATATGTTGGCCATCTATACAATGTTAGAAATTATTTATAATGATTAATAAAATGTTCTTTGCTTTTATATGTAATTTAGAAACATTTTTTAAATATACATAATAAAAAAAAAATAACTAATTCTTTTCTCTTTTTCTTGGCAAAAATATTTAAATCTGTTTAAAAATTAAAATAAAAATTCTCAAAATATATTATTTCACTTATTGTTTAGTAATTAATCTGTTTTATTAAATAAAAAAAATTAAGAAAAAATTTTAAAAATACATATTTAAGTAAATATTTTATTGATATTTCCAGTTAAATTTGCTACATATATGACCATTTAAGGAATATTAATTTGTGATTGCTTTCATTATAATACTGATTTTTTCTTAAATTTAAATCTGTTTAAAATCCTATTTATTCAATTTTATAAAAACTTGAGAAATTATCGAATAGTTTCTGAGGCATTTAACTTGTATAAATTTGAACATTTCAAGACCAGTTTCTCAAAGTCTTTAAACATTTTCCCAAATTTTATTTCATTATGAAAATACAAAAATTGTAAAAATCATGTCCATAATATTATGAAACAGATTAAATATTAATACAAAAAAGAGAGAGATTTTTAAAAAGCTAAATTATATTTAAAGTTGTTGATATCTCATTTTCATAAGAAAATATTTAAGAATTCTTTTTATTTATTAAAAAATATGCATCAATAAAGCACTTACTTTTTAAAAATATTTTATTTAATAAAACAATTTCACTTCCACAATTCTATAAAAAGTTATATCTAAAGATAATTATTATATAATAATATTTGTTGATATAATTTGATTAAGAAATAAGATAGTTTTCTGTTTTAGTTGAAATAATCAGAAAAACATTGATTTTATTGAAGCAAAAACTATAAATGAGAAGAGGAGTAATTTGTTGTTTTTTAGGTAATTTAAATGGCATGTATGTTTATGAAAAGTTTGAAGTGGGTTTATATTTGCTTCAAGTTCTGCTTGGATTTTTATCTACTCAATTAAGATAAATTATTCTTCATAATTAACTTAAACAATATGTGAAGAGCATCATTTTCTTAATATCATTAACAGTGTTTTACAGATATATTGTCTCAAGTTATATTTTTAATGCATAAACAAATTGTTTTTATTTATGACTAGGTATTAAAATATTCACAGTCAGAGTGGAATAAAATGAAACAGGAACAAGAGCTGGAATTTCAGACGAGGCTGCTCCAGAAGGAGAAGGATTGGAGCAAGAAATTGGCTGAAAAGGAACGCCGTATCACTGACCAAGAGAAAAGAATCATGCTGCTTGATGACCAAGCTAGGAACCTAAAACAGTCTAATGAGGATATGCGGTAAGTCACTTCATTTTTTTTTTATGCAATTTATATATCAACTATATTGCATGCTGTCTCTTATGTTGCAAAGCAAAAATGAATGGTTTGAAAATCCTCAGTTCAGTTTAGCATTTGTTCAAATAGACATTTTCTCTTTTGTAAAATTTTGTCATAAATTTTATAGCTCAAGAAAGTTTAAATAGATGATATTATAACAACATCAATAATGTTGATTATTGTGATGATTGTAAGCACTTTCTGTGTACTAGGGAATGCTGGAAGTAAAATGAATCCAGCAGAAGTTTGAATAATAAAATTAAATTTACCATGTCTCGTGTTATTTTTGTGTTGCTTTGACTTTTCAGTAGCTAGTCTAATATATCATTCCACCTTAAGCCCAGGGAAACAGATAATTTCCTTTTATTTACTTGCTTCACATTTTGTTGAAAAAAATAATCAAAATTTATGTTTTTATTACAAAAGATAATAAATAGAATATTAACACTCCAAATTTTATTTTATGTTTTAATGGCAAATGTTATAATTTAAAAGTATAGAATTTGTATTGTTCAATTTTCAGTTTTTATTATGCACATGTAGTAAAGAGTATGTGCATTGTGGTGCAGTGGATATTGGCTCGGAACAAGAAATCGGCGAGCCGAGTTCGAATTCCAGTTGAATTCATTGCATTCACTTACGCGCAAATACTCTTGGGAAAGGTATTACTCCATCTCTTCTTTCCAGTTATGGGTTAAATAACAGGACAGATTGGGTTCTATAGCCTTGGCTGGCAACCAGTCTACCGCAGAAAGCAATGGCAACCTCCTGCGGGATAATCTTTTGCCCAGTCGGCCATGTCTCTTTCAAGACATGATCGCCCAAGCGTGTTTCACATATGGCACTTAACTGACTGAGTAAAGAGTATAAATATAACCAATCATTTCAAATTTATTTTTACAGACTTATTGTTGCTGAGTTTGAAAAAACTATTGCACAGTTACAAGGTGAGGCTTTTGACAGTTTTTTCATTTTATCTTAATACTTTTTTGATCTTTTAATAAGAGGATCAATTTGTAAATAGTTTGATTTATTTATTTCTAGATAAGTGTAAAACAATAATCTAAGTTTTAACACTTAGCATATTAAGCAACAACATATAAAAAATTTATTTAAACTACAGTAGACATGCAAACAGCATATATCATGTAATTTCTTGATGTAAAAGAAAGTAAATACTTTTTGGGGATAATGTTTGTAATGGGCTCTTCAGAAATATTGCATTTTTCAAGGAGTAGGCAAATGTAAGTTAAATTTAATTAATAAATTACTTAATTACTGACACTAGTAATTAGAAGAGTGACATGTAATTTTCCATTAAAATTCAGAGGCTTCTTTGTTTTTTGTATTTTTTTTTTGTTTTTTTTACTCAAAGGAAGATATGAATGATATGTCTTCCTTTCTAAATATCTTGCCACTAAAAAATGTCTAAACGATAATCTGAAAGTACCATCAAAATAAGTGATAATCATAATGTACTAAAAAGTATAGGATAATATGATAAAATTTTCCATCCTAATAACTTAATTTCCTCTTGGTTTGTTTCACTGAAGTAGGCCTTTATCCTGCTGAAGGATGATGCTATTCTGGTATTCCAAGCTGTACATTTGACACATTTAGCATTAAAGATTTCTACTGTTGGTTTCTTCTGTATTCAGTCATTCATTGTGGCCAATACTCGTTATCTTTTACCAAATATAGAGCAAACTTTCCATCGATGAAATGTTGGTGTTGGGATCAGTTTGGCATAACCACTGACATTTTCATTTTTTCTCAACACACATTGCTGCTTTAAGTGTTCCATAAAAAGAAGGAAACTAAAAAATAATTTTTTTTTTAAATTTCTTGTCTGTAGATTATTGTTCAATTTACTGGTGAAAGTTCATTTAGAAGCTAAATTCACCTCTTAGATTTTTTTCAAATTTATTTGAGGTGTTTGTGTTTAGTTCAATATGATACATTGTCACCTTTTTTACTAAATTTCTGATAATTCAATAGATGCCTCAAAAAATAATTTTTCAAAATAGTTCATCTTCTATAGTGAGACTTATCAGAAATATTACAATCAACCTTTTTAAACTTTCTAAATCATTACACCATCTAAGTATATAACATAGTCATTCCTTATTGTCTATGTTGTATTATTACCTTTAAAAAATTTATACAATATCAGACATAATATTAATTAAAGCCTTTGTCTCTCATGGAGTTAAATAACACATTCTACTTGTAGGTTTTGTTAATTATCTAATGAATAGCAAAAAAAATATTAATAATTTGAGATTAAAAAAGAGACAAGTGCAACAATCTTTTTGGGTTAATGATGATCATTTGTTAACTGCAGTTAAGTTTGATTTTGTTTGTTTTTTTTCTTTATCTTCACTTGTTTGCAACTTAGCAAAATTTTTCACTCCTTTTCAAAAGCAATTGTTGCACTAATGCAGCCTTATAAACTGATGTAGGATAAACATTTTCTACTTAAATGTTTGTGCTTTTCTAGTCTAAGTGATTTTATTGCAAAAGAATTATTTATAGATTATGAAAACACTTCAAAAAATAGATTCTGTTTCCAGTGAATAATGTTTATCTAAAGGAAAAATGTCTTTAGTTTTCTTAAATCTTTATAGAAAAAAACAATTATTTTTTTATTTTTCTCTACTTAGAAAAATAATACAGTTATGCACATTTCTACAACAATAAATAATGAAATACATAAAAATGAAAACACAGTCATCCATTTAAAACCTATGTTGATTGACTCTGTTTTTTTTTTTTGTTTTTTTTTTCTATTTTTCTAATTAAGCTGAAAAAGAAAAAACAACAAGTGCCTCCCAGGAATCATTAGAGAATGTTATTCGTGAACGTGATCAAGTAAGTTTACTTTTTCAATGCTTGTTATAAACATTATTTTAAATTTTATGATTATGGATCAGAATATTTTTTTATCTATTAAAAGAAAATTCTTATTTCATAATATCTTGGTAGCTTTTACAATCCGATACTCACATATTCTGCCTGTATTAATGTCATTAATATATTATCATTATTTACAGAAGGCAGCAGATAACGATTGACATTGCATTTTAATATTTGAAGATCAAAGATGATTAAGACGTGAAAAGTGTGAAAGAAGAAACTCTTAGCATAGAACTTAGTTACAGTTATTAACCATAAAAACGTCTATATTTAGGTTAAAGCTATTTCTATATTATCAGATGATTCTATAGCTTAACTAATAAAGTATAGATTAGAAAAACATTATTGTTTATGATTTTTAATGTGTTTCGATTTAAAAACATAATAATAATAAGAGTTAATAGATCAAATTCAAAAATAAATTTATTAGTGAGATGATGATAACATTAATAATAAAGATAAGACTTATGGAAATCAGTTAAAAAAAATTCTCCATTTGTAAAAATTTTCACTTAATTGCAGAAATAACTTTGAATATTTGCTTTCTATTCATCATTTAAATGAAAATGAATTCTAATCTCAATGATATATATATCATAGGATTGGCTAATTCTCTTTCACTTTGCAGAAAATCCTTGATTTTTATACCCAAATTATATAATCTCACTCAGTGTTCTTTAGCTCAATTTCCAAATGATATTGAGTACTTAATATTAACATGATAGACTTGTATAAAATATTAAAGCCTACAAAGATGATAGAAAATCAATTGCTAATTTTCGGTACATTTTTACAGGCCCTTGAAGATTTACAATCAGTTGAAACAGCATTCTCAGATTTACACCGGCGCTATGAAAAGACGAAAAATGTTGTTGAAGGTTTTAAAAAGGTCAGTATACTTCTCTCTCTTCGATCTATATTTGATCAAATTAAATTATGACTCAGCCCACTCTACAAGGGATTTCTTCAGGTTCATCAATTTAGTTATAAATAAAATACTTTATTTGTAGCAAAAAAGAAACATGCAATTTCTAAATCCCTTTTAAAGAAATCCTTGTCAGCAGAAATTATGAAAAAATAATGTTGCAAAAAGGTTAATTTTATTGGTTACCACTTGGCTTTTCTAAAAACGCTCATTAGGGTGTGCTGTTTAAGTCTATAAAAAAGCAAGCATATTCTTTCTCTTTGTCCACTTGTTTCTAGATGTAGGCACGTTCACTTCTTTGGTCCTCTCTTGACGGAATTCACACACACACACACACAAGAAGCACATTCTTAGCTAGTTTCAATGCATTTTCCTTTCTTCAATTGTGTCCACATGCAATTTTGATTTAATAAAACCAGAGAATGTAGTGACTGTTTATAACCAATCAACATAGTAACCCATAACTCAATGTTTTCTCCTGGATACAAAACACTAACTATACAGTATTTATGCACTTCTTAAGACCAAGAGCCAATGAAAAATAATTTCAACCAACAAAGCTTCATGCAACAATTTTTTATCTACCATATCACATGGACACAAAAAATTTTTTTTACAAATAATTTTGTGATTGAAATTTGTGATGTAATGAGTAAAATCCCAAATTTCAAACTGCCTAAGCATGCCTATATGATACAGTAACTACCATGCAAAATGGAACATCAAATCAGCAAATTTTTTGTAATATTCAACATATGCAAAAAACAAAAAAAAAAAATGATTACTAATAGCCATTACTACTATGACTACTCCATTTTAACCTGTTTGTTTCTGTCAGCAGGCAAGCGGTACTCTCTTCATCTCTACTGCCATTGCTTAATCCTTTCTTACTCTTAGGCATGCAAAATCATGCCTAATTTCTCTTACCATCGGCAGACATAATAAAATTTAAACATGATTTCACCCAGCATGTGAAAATTTTTCATCAAATGAAAACATAGTTTCCATCTTACAAGTTTGAAGCACACAAAACAGCTCATTTTCTTCAAGAATGCCGTTCAGAATTCACAAAAAAACTTAGATCGTCACTACCTCAAACACAGAAGACGTTGACTCTTTTCTCATACTACATAGCAAAAATAAATAATAAACTTAAGGCTTAACAGAAATAGATGTGAATTAATGACATTACCCCGATGATACCTCAAAGTTTTACAAGAACTAAAGTATCTGCGAGTACAATTTAATGATAGCTACACCTCCGAAAAATCTACAATAACACCACATCTCTTCAAAAACTCTGATGAAACTCAGTATCAATTTCACCAGCAACAGCTCAACAACTTTCCAAATCAAAGCTTTTTCTAACTGTTAATTTTTTGTCTTGCCATGATAATTTCACACACACAGCAAAATAAATAGATCCTCTAAACAAAATAAACTGAATCTGGAGCATTGGAATACAACCATAAAATTTTTAACATCCATACCAACCACTGGTCTCTCTCTTTTTTTTTCAACATGAAAACACACTACAGGCATATTTTCCTGAATGTGCTACATTTTGACTCCCTAGAAATTCTTCTGCAGCCTTGATAACACAGTACTTCAAGCAAGTACATTTTAATCAACATGTTAACTACACCATTTGATTTTTTTTCTAGCCTATGACGGACAAAATAGAATATATTCAAACTTTATAGACATATTGACAAAATAAAATTCTCCCAATCTGAGGGAAGTCTTGTAATTTACTCCACTTGGCTTTGCCAAAAACTCGTTAGGGTGTGCTCTAAGTCTGTAAAAAGGCAAGCATATTCTCTCTCTTTCTTTCCTTTTGTTTCCAAATGTAGTTGAACACAGATAAAGAATGCTGCAGCTGTGACACTTCCTTGGTCCTCTTTTGACAGATTTCTTGCATATACGCACACTTGTTTCACATACACACAATAATAGCTAGTTTCGATGTCTTTTCCTTTCATTTCAATTGTGTACACATACGATTAATTTTGTTAATACATGCATATAATTGTTATTTGGTTTAAATTCATTTTATTGTCTTGTGGTTCTTTATCTTATCTGGACTCACATAAGTCCACCTATATTGTTTGTGTTAAAAATGTTCCCGGAACCCATAAATATCTACTATAAAATGCTAGCAAACTTGTATTAAAAGTGGAAAATCCCACAAGAATGTGGTGACTTATTTTTACCTGAACATGATAGACATCCCACAAGATGTTTGTAGTTAATAGTTATGTAAAAATTCCCTATTTATAATTTTTGTTTTCTTTCTAAGCACAACACAAATATGTTTTTTTGCTTTGTGATCCTTTCATGTTTACAATTGAAGTAAACACTATGAGTTTGATTATTTGTATTCCTACAGAAAAATTTGATGTATTTAATGTGTTGTTTGAAAGAATATTGTAGTTCTTAGCAACAATGATATATAATTTCAATATAAATGATTTTATTAAGATATATTGTAAAATAATTTTTGGACTTTTCAGAATGAAGATATCCTCAAGAAATGTGTCCAAGATTACCAAGTAAAAATAAAACGAGCAGAACAAAAACTTCTTGCTATTCGGCAACAAGCTGAAGAGAAACTAGATCAGTAAGAAACTTTTAATGTTTTCCATCAACTTTGTTTACAGTAAAAAAAAAACTTATTAAAGCAAATTACTTTTTAATTTTTAAGGCAACTAAGAAAAGAGAAGTTAGTATTCTGGCTTTTTCATTAAATGTTTCATGTGTATGGCTTGTGTCAACATTGATATAGTCTCAACTAAAACAGATTTATGTAGAAGATTGATTTTGAATTTGCATGTGGCAAATCAAAATGAGAACTAAAATTTAAGCGGAAATAAAACAAGGGACGTAACTCGGCATACATTTCAAATATTATAAACTTAGATAAGAACGAATTTTTTAACATTTTTTTAATCTTTAAAATTGATTCTACAATTTGAAGATGATTACTATACTCTTTAAAAAATACTTAAATTTCCTCTTTACAGAGCAAACACAGAAATTGAAAAAGTGCGGCGAAGTACTTCTGCAGAAATTGCTAAATTGGAGGCCGCTCTGAAGAAAAGTGATATCCAGGTGCAGTCTCTGGAGAGGACAATAGAACAAAAAGTAAGCAACATATTTTTTATGTTGTCAGTGGTTGTTAGAAAGAAAAATAATGATACTTTTTAATTGTAAGTAAAGCAGTATTGATATTAATGAGAACTCATAATGGCATTGAATGTTAGCAAGCTGGTCTCACAAATCAATATGACTGAATAATGAGTTTCAAGTTCTTTGGATACTGCATGACTAAGGCCTTGGCCCAAAGCAAAGCTTGTTAAATAACAAGTATGACTAAGTTGGTTTTCATCAATGAAAAAGGAATGTTAAGCAGTGGCAGATTAGGTTAAAAATATTGGTTGTCAGATGACAAGGGGGCCCACCACAATTACAATGTTATCATTTAATTTTCATAATGAATACAATTTTCAAAAAATGCATAGGGGGGAAAAGAGGATACAATTAAAATTTTATGGAGAAAAAATGTATTTCTTATTAATTACAGTATACATGTACTGTACATATTACTGGCAGTAGAAATCAAATCTAAATACAGAATGCTATAATTTAATTTATTATTCATTTATTTTTAAAATTTAAGTCATTGGTTGATAGTTTTAAATAGTTTACTGCACAATTTACGCATTAACAGATAGTTAAAAAATACAATAGAACATTGCATGCAGTTTACTATATTAAGAGCAATCATTTGTGTTCACAAGATGATTGTTTGAATCTGCCAATAATTGATTCTTCATCTAATTCATCAAACAATTTTCAATGGATAGCAACATGGATGGTTCAGAATTCTCCTCAATGAATTTCTTAACCTTGTCTTTATGATATTTACCTTTTGAAAATGTAATCTCACATTGGATTTGAGTAACTGATAGTGTTCAGATGATTTTATAAAGTTTTTATTCTTTTCTATTATTAAAACAGATTTCCGTGTTTGTTTCTTCATTGCATTTTTATTTGATATAGAGGGCCAGTTGCCATCAGGAAATCTGACACTCTGGCCAGTCTGCCACTGACATCAAGTTTATATTTCTATTTTTTATATTGGATGTTCATATTTTGTGATAAAAAATAGAATAGAAATTTTTTTTTAGTTATTGTTTACACTTTTCTAATCTTAGTACACAGACTCTGTAAAAATAGAAAGAAAATTAAAACTTCAAAGTTTTTTCCTCCTTTTACTGTAGATGTCATTGGGTACATGTTAAAAAATGACAGATTTATTTTTATATAGTTTTACATTTAAACTTTATAAATTATTTGAATGGGGAGTAATTAGAGCTAAAACAATGAACTTTGCCTCAACTTGATTGCATCAGAATGTGTGTTCAGTTCATTAAATATGCTAAGTGTTGCATAATGAGTAAAATGTTTGCTTGATTCTCAGTCTGCTAATCAAGCTCTGAAAGATGACATATCAGCAAAATGATTATATTTATTATCATTATTTTTACAATCTCTATTCTAGTATTTTGGACATAAAATATTATTGTTGAAATATGTGTTGTGAAAACCTGAGTTAGTCAAAACATTTTTTTTTCTTTTTTTCTCCAGACTTTAGAGAATCAAGAACTGACAGCCATCTGTGATGAACTGATTGCCAAGGTGGGTGATGTCTCTTAGCATAGCCAACACAACCAGGCTACCACCACCATCATCATCATCATTACAATGACATTGGCTACAACAACAAACCAACTTCACTACAATACTATAAATGATAATATAAGATATAATAGCAAAAACACCCGATGCTTTTCCCAAAACAAATTCCAATTATTGGCTTATTAATGTTTTTGATTTACTTACTTCAAAGTTTGATTTTTTTGCGAATTAAACACAAACCAAACAAGGAAAATCTGTTTCCCAACACCTTTCGTAGATGGAAATAAAGAAATATTACTGCCATTTTAAAGATAGCATAAGTCACCCAATATTTTCTAACCATTTTGACTAGCCATATAGATAGCTTATCAGTAAATCAAGAATAAGTGTTTAATAATATGTAATTTAGTAATAAGTTGTTTACAAATTTAATATTGTTTTTTTTTGTTTTTTTTTTACTATTACAACTTTTGTTGATATTACTGTAGATGTCAATATTTTGTTGTTATTATCTGTAGCAGTGTATTCCTCTTTTTTGTCAAGAAGTATTTTCCAAATAGCTGAACAAACTGAAGACAAAAAACAAATCTAGCCAATTAAAATTTTCTTTATCTTATCCCAAACAAATTCGATTGCTGTTTGGTTTAAGTGATGAAATTTAAATGTTCTCAAATGAATAAGGGAATTGGCCATTTAATCAGACTGGCCATCATTGAATAAAAACACTAAACTATATCTGTTGTTGTACAGTGACCAAAACACACAGGTGTATTTATACCAATTTATATTCCATTAAAAAGATTTTTAATATTTTTTCATTTTTTTTTAGGTTTTCGTTTCTGGTTTCATTTCTGATGATAGTGGTTACATTTAATATTTAGGGGTTTTTTTTGTTTTGTCCTTTTTTAATCCAATGATTTACTTCTCTCTTTGAGAGAATTTTTCTTTATCATAAATGATTAATCAACCTAAATTAATGATTACTGGGAATTTCTCAAAGCCCAAGTTTTTTTTTTTTTAAAGGTGTTATTTATAAATACACAGAAGTAGCATTGTTCTGTTGATCTCTTTTTTACAATGAAAGAATATATTTGATGAATCTCAATGCTGATCAAAGAAAATTAGTTTCATTTTTCCCAGAAATATAATCAAGGGAATCCAACTCTCCTTGTCTTTCAAATGTTGAAACTTTTTTTTAATATTGTTGTGAAATGGCAATATTTTGATATTTTTCTACAGTATTGTTAAGGAGATTCACTTTGGGAAGGAACAATGTTAACATAAACATTTTTTTTCTCTGTCGATTCAGCTCCTACTCACCATATCATCATTAGAAAAATAGTAGTTTTGATCCTTGGTTCAAATATTTCTATATATTTCCTATCACAAAATTGGGGCTGTTCAAAGAAAAGTGTATATACACTATATAATATATTTGTGTATAGATTGGTCTTTTTTTTCCCCTCCAAAAAAATAAATAAAACCAGAGTATTCAATATGTTGGTCGTCTGGAGTGTGATTTCCCTCTCCCCCCCCCCCCTGTAAATTATGAATAATATTTGAATGGCAATCTTTCTTTCCTTACAAATAAATTGCCTAATTCTGTTGGTTATTTGAAATAAAAAAAAGAAACTTAAAGTATTCTGTTGACAGTAATACTTAAAAATAACTCTTGTAATCTATGTTCACCATTAATGTCACTTGCTTGAATAAAAATGAAATAAACATTGGCTCTTAAAAAACAAAGCTATGGCCTGTATGTCATGCGAAAAATCACTGTACAGATACTGACATAAACAATAACAGAAAAAAAGGATCTCATAATTTATACTGAAGATGAGATTTATTTGTATAGCAAAAGAATATGTAATAAGAAAAGATTGCTCAGAACAATTAAATTTTGCAAAGCTTATTAAAATTTTATTGTGGCTTATGATTAAAATGTTTAAGAATCTAATGGGGAAGCTAAGATCAGCTTATTGGTTAGCTAATATTTCTCTTTCAACAAAAGTTATCAGAATGGGGGTAACATGTATGAAAAACAGAATTTTAAATACTGTAAAGTATTATTCTATTTTTTCAAGAAAAGCAGTCTTACTATACACAATTATATACAGTGTACATACATGTAGAATTAACAAAATATAAACCTCTCTTTTACATATATGAGAGAGGCAGACAATGTGAACACAGAAACCAACACTGTCTGTATCTATAAATCTCTGATATTGAGTAATCTTTCTTTATAAATATATCAAATTTTAAACAAAAATTATGTGGTATTTACAAAACAAAAACGGCTTTTTGAAAAGAGATACTTGTATAATAGTAAGGATTTGAAAATAAGTGGGGGGGAAAAAGAAACTTTTTTTTTTTTTTACTTTTATACCATATCCCTTTCTCATCAGCCATGATTATTCTCTCCCTCCAAAGAATATTATTATTGTTGTTGAACTTGAAGCTTTTATAAATCAACAAATGTTGACCATTCATTCATTTCAATAAGGAAAACAAAATTAAATAAAGAACTTACATTGGGAGGTGCTTATTATAAAAAAAATTCTATTCTTGGCATATTTAACCCAAAGTAATATGAATTTCTTTTTTAACCTGTGACTAATGTTGTTTATGAATAGATAGATACTGTATAAAAGTTTATAGACAGTTGTAGATGTTAAATTATTGCTAGTTTGCTATTAAAAATATTTAGACATTTTCTCTAAAAACAAATAAGCAGCTGAGTGTGTTTAATCCTAAGATCAATAGCACACTTTGATAAAGATCTTTTCATATATATATCTTAAAGTAACTTAGCTTTAAACTAGTAAAGATATTTTTTCCTTAAAAGTTCTTTACATTAAAGTATTTTTTTTGTCTGATGTAAAATATTACTTAATTGAAGCAGAGTTAAATATGTGAGCCAGGGAAAAAGCTTGAGCATTTATTTTGTGTGACTGGAATTCACACAATTTTTTTTTTTTTATCTCACATTCTTATGTTTTCAAAATGAGGAACTTTAAAAAGAAAAATTGGCTGATATTTTACTGCAGAATCAGAAAACAAGTGCTAATAACAGACCATCTTCTAACCAGTTGTAGCTGGACTATTTTGCTGGTGAAGATATTCTTACACCACACAAATACAATTATAAATGCATCTCATCTGGAAGGGCTTTCAAAATCTTATAACAACAATTATCTCTGCTCTATATTTGTCTGTTTTCTGGTCAGCCTTATGTCTCTGGTTCTCTTTACATTTTCATAAAATTCCTCTTATTCAGTTGGAGATGTAGCCTTCTACATCACTTCCCACCTCTCTCAGGGTTGACCTGAGGAAGGGAAAAATACCTTTCGTATCTTTCGATCATTCTCTTAAGAGGATTATGCCCAACACCTGCTATTTATAGTTTGATTTTTCAGTCAGTCAGTATGTGATGCAAGTAGAATAAAACTGGGTAAGTCCCATACTCTTTAGTTCTTCTGTTCAACTGAACTTTGCTTTCTGAATAATTGGATCATTGAATTATATTCAGTGCAACTCTGAAGAAAATAAATTGTCTTGCCTATTTTTAATTTTAATCTTATGTATAAATCAGCAACTAACATTCATTCCATTACTGACCTTTTGAGGATAGTTGTTTTTTGGGTTTTTTTTTTGGGGGGGGGGGTTGTTTTTGTTAGAAATTTGAAACAAAATCTTTCTTTTACAAAATATCAGTTTAAACTGATGAAAAAAGGAGAAAGTTAAAAAAATAAAATTCATAGTTGCCTCAAGATCCTTATTCGTTTAATTTTTATTAAATATCTAAATTTTTAACTTTTAAGCCTGATTTGATCTATTTGTAGATTTTTTAAAAAAAACTTGCATCTGTGTTTATTAGTTTAGAAACAACTGATGATTGCCATAAAAATTAGCTTTTTAAATTTCCCCAAACAACCCAAAATTTATAACTTTTTAAAACATGATGCAGAAATTCTGTATCTTGTCACTCAAAAATCATTTTCTAAAAGAAAATGTAACCAGCCTTAATTGCAAAAGATAATGTTTGGTACAAGAATTTTTTAATAGGTTTTTGTCTGAAATCAAAAAGAAATCTTAACTTACAATTTTAAGGCTTGATGCTGGCAACTTTACTATGCTTAAATGTAATATTAAGTATTAATTATTTTCTGATAATGTATATGTATGGTCTGATGGTTATTTAATAAAATCCAAACATTCACTGCTGTACTGTTAAATAGAACCCCTTTTGTTGAATCCATAACAACTTCTGAGTACAGAAAATTTATTTAAACAAAGAAATTACTTAAGCAATCTAATGTGTGCATGACAGCCTGCCCTTCCCCTCCAACCCTCTTCATTATCATTCTTGTTTTATGGTGTAAATTATACCAGCATTTATTGTAAAAATAATTGCAATAATAACTCAGTAAAAATCTGAATCTTGATTACTTATTGTATGTAATATTTTTTCTCCTTGTTGCAATTCTACTTGCATGGGAGTTGTTATAAAAATGCAAAAACATTTTTTAAATATTGCCTATAAGCATTTAATATAAAAGGAATTAAACTGATATAACAAATGAAGATAATTGCTATATTAGCTGGTTTAGTTGTGTTTTTATCCCAACTCAAAGCTTAGAGCAAGTTTCTGGGTGATATGAAAGCAATCATATCATTAACGATGCTTAATTTAGTCTTTTGACTTTGTCTTTCTACCATTTTTTTCTTTTTTTTTCTTTTTTTTTCTTCTTTTTTTTTGTGGTCCATTTAAAAATTTTAAAGAAGCAAAGAAAGTTTTAAATTTAATTTTTGACTTTAAATTTGAAGTATGAGAGCCAAAAAATAATAATAATAATAATCCCTCAGGAATTTCTCATTAATGTCCAAATTGTTGCTTTTCTGCCTCATGTTATTTAACAAAAAAAAGTTTTATTCTTCCCTTCACTTAAAACTCCCCACACCCTCAAATTTAAATCCTATAAAAACACTGAGTTTGCAGAATACAGCCATAAACTAAAACTGCTAAAAGATTTGTTGTCCCTAAGACCTTCTCCTGCCTGTAAATAGCAGTTTGCAGAATGCCTATCTGTGTCTTATATGCAAAATACACACCTTTGTGTGTAATGATTACTGTTGCATTGTGGCTTAAGCTGGTAACAACAGGCTAATTATTTTTCTTTTAACCCTCACCAAAAAAAAAAAAAAGAAACCTATTCATTGAATTATCCAATCCCTAAAAGGTTTTTCCCTAAAACAAAAACAAAAAAAAAACAGTAAACATTTGTTACAACAAGTTTTTCTATGTCTGCTTTCTTCAGTATGAGATACATAAATAGAATACTTTCTGAGCGGACATAAAAGTTTTGTTGTTGTCATTGTCGCAAGCTACTGTCCATCTCTACATTCTCAGCTGGCTACAATCACTTGGAAATCTTGGAGAAGCTAGAGTAAAATAAAGAAAAGAAATTGTAATTAAGAAAAAATATTTTAAAACTGAAAAGATATTGGAGTCTTTCACAAGATATGATCAAAGAGTTGTGTGTGCGTGTGTGTATGCATGAATGCGTACGATTAGTCCAGCAGTTGGCTTGCTGTGTGTCCAAAAAACCCTATTTTAGGCACATCACCATTAGTGACATACAAGCCATGTATAGTGGAAGTTTTCACTACCATGTTTGTTTTTCTTTTTTTTTTTTTTTTGCCGACTGTCTTGTCAAATCCTGGCCAGGCTGAATTTATGTTCACAATATAAAGTTGGAAATAAATAAAATGAATGAATATATTAAATTTGTGGTGTTTGTTTTCATTTTCATATACTAGCTGCAATTACTAAAAGCCAATTTGCAAATTGAGAGAACACTTCTAGAAAATACTTTGTAGTAACTTCCATCTTGGTTATTTGCTTCATTGTAAACCTTTTCTACCTAACAAGAGATTGGCTGAGATTGATATGGAGCTTCTTTTTTTTTTTTCCTAAATGTGCTTTTAAAAAGAATATTTTACTCTAGAAGTAGTACTTTTCACTGAATTGAATATTCTTCTATAGATATTACAACTGCAAACATGTATTTGAAGTTCAGATCCAAGTTTCAGTCAAAATTTGTAACTGGCAAACTATTAATACTTTCTTTTTATTCTTTGTTTTACCACAAAAAATAGCCTGTGAAATTTCTCAGCAAAAAACAATGAATCTAAACCCAGATCTTACTCAAAAGACCCAGTGAAAAAGGAATATCTATGTATTAACAACTACAAATGAGAGAACATGGTTTAGATTGATTCCAGGTGTGTGTGTGTGTGTGTGTGTGTGTGTGTGTGTGTATATATATAGATATATATATATATATATATATATATATATTGATTGTTTAATACTTAGTTTTTGGTCCTAATAGGGTGAGACCAGTACACATTTGTATTAAAAAGTGTTCTATACAATTATATTGTAGAACTTTTGAATATTTTTCATTTTTAAACGATTTATTTTGCTACCTTGGTTTCTACCAAGAGGGGTGACTTCAGGTGATTTTTAATAACATTAAAATTTTTAATGTTATTAAAAATCGCCTGAAGACACCACTCATGGTAGAAACCAAGGTAGCAAAATAAATCGTTTAAAAATGAAAAAAAAAAAAAAATATATATATATATATATATATTGTGTGTGTGTGTGGCGGATTCTCCCATCAATTTCAATGTATGAGGATCCAACAACCTCATTCAGTTTTTATGTTTGTGTCTCACTAGTGACCTGCATACAAGTCCACATATTGTGCAACAGTGATTATCTCTGGACTTATCAACAGGAATATTTGTTGATGCTTTTTGTCATTGTTTTTCATCTCTTATCAGGGTAATACAACTGATTTCAAAATTTCTGATAACCCTCTGACACAAATATTTCCAGGTCTTTCTATCCAGGCTAACTTAGTTAGTATGAGGCACATTTACAGCTAAGTTAGTCTTTATGCCTGAGCCATGACCATCCAACAGTCCTTTGTCTACTGTCAAACTGGCTATACATGAGGACCTTCAGTATTCTGTCATCACTTATCCTTGCAAGATGACCAGTCCAATGAAATTGTGAAAGTCTCAATTCCACTAATGTTGCATTTTGTAAATTATGCACCCTATTGTCAAAAGTATAGCCACAGATTTCATGGAGACAACTTTTGTGGAAGACATCCAGCTGATTGATATAGGACCTAAATGAGGTCCATGATCCTGAGCCATACAAGAGTATGGTCAAAACTGGTGCTCTATAAGCCCATATTTTGGTGTCCAATTTGATACCTCTCTCATTCCATAGGTGGTGAAGATTCCCAAATCCACTTGTAGCTTTGGCAATGCAATTTGTTATATATTGTGTCTTAACCCTCTGCTGTACTCTTCGGTAAGATGGACAACATACCGAAGACAAATAACATGGTTTGAGTGATTCCCTCAAAAATGCCTGAGGCAGATACTTAATATCAAATGGTAGTATTTGATTCCAAAAACTGTTTTCCTTTAAAGATCTGAATACAACAGCATTGAAGCAACAATAAACCTCAACTGGATCCAATGAGCAGTACACATAAGAACGAAGGATAACAGGATTCCCAAAAAACTTTTCTACAGGGAACTGAAGACAGGAAAGCATCTACAACATATGCTTAGGAAGAGGTTTAAAGATAATCTGAATACATTACACATGGATGTGCAGCATTAGGAAGAACTGACTTTAAATCATTCAGTGGAGGCACTTTATAAGGGATTGATGCAATGACTTAGGATGAATTTCTCTGAAATGCAAGTGTGATCTACAAAGAGGCACTCTCCTTGCCAACTAATATGCAGTCTTGGAAGGTTATGTAAACCATCTGAAAGTTTGTCATGACAACCAGAAGCAAGTGAACTATGCAAGCCTGCCTCATCACCCTAACAATAATGTCTGTGTTGTTTGCAACAAGGTTTGCAGATGCTATCTGGATTGAAAAGGCAACTGGTGGTACACAGAAGAGCTGTAGGCCATGCAGATCCAATCAACCCAATCAAGGAAACAGTTTATCTGTCATATATGCCTGATGCCTATGAAATCAAATGCTGGTATCAAGAGTCTTTTCAGAAGCCATGAATGCCAAAACAAGACACAAGCCATTACAAGTGATGTGAAAGGTGAGGAGGTAGCTCTTATATATATATATATATATATATATATATATATATATATATTATAGTTTTTGGTCCTAATAGGGTTAGACCAGTACACATTTGTATTAAAAAGTGTTCTATACAATTATATTGTAGAACGTTTGAATATTTTTCATTTTTAAACGAGTTATTTTGCTACCTTGGTTTCTACCATGAGTGGTGTCTTCAGGCAATTTTTAATAACTGATTTTACCTTTTTTCTAAGAACGCTCTTGTAACGGTGTTTTATGAACACCGTTACAAGAGCGGTAATAATTTTTTTAAAAATAAATTTTAACTTTTATTGTAAAGTGAAACTAATAGTTGATTAGTAATACTCATTTCTATTTTAATCACGTGAACATTCAAATTTAAAAAAAGGTAAAATCAGTTATTAAAAATCGCCTGAAGACACCACTCATGGTAGAAACCAAAGTAGCGAAATAACTTGTTTAAAAATGAAAAATATATATATATATATACACACACACACACACACACACACAAACAAAAATTGTCACTTAGATAATTAATGTTCTATTCAGCACATACTACTTTGAAGTTTCACAGAAAACCTTTGTGTTCAGTCCATTCATCAGGCGATATTGCCAAATGTCTGTCAATTTTCTCTATTTGTTAATTTATATATTTATAGGCATTATTATATCGGCATATCTAGGAATGATTTCTGAATTTCTTATTAGTACCTGCATTTAACTGTTTATATATATGTTTTTTTTGTTTTGTTTTTTTTTTTTGTTGGTTTTTACCTGCATTTATATTTGAATATATATATATATATATATACACACACACACACATACATACATACTTGGGTGTATGGGTCTGTCTATGTATAAATGCATGTATGTAGGTTTATATACTAGTAGGCATATTAATATAGTTTTACGTATGTGTGTATGTATTTGTGCATATATATGTTTGTATGTCTGTATATGTTTTCATATTTATATATTTTCTTGTTTATGAACGTATATATGTGTGCATATGCTTCAGTGTGAGTGTTCTTGTATTTATCTGTGTGTATTTATGCTTATCATTGTCTCTCCAATGTATGTGGCTTTATTCTGTATATGATGCTTTGTGGATTTTTAAATTGTATACATATTTTGTTTTTTGTTTTTTTGTTTTTTTTGCTTGTGAATTTGTGTATATATTTCATTACATTTATTTGTTTATGCACTGGAATATGACTGTTTGTGTTGACCTTATTTAAGCTTCTCCAGGCCATGTCATCTTACAAGTATCCAATATGTAGCATTTACAAACATTTTTCCAAAAATCACTAAAAACAACTTACAAAAATTGTCTATGTATATACATGTGCATATATGTGTCTGTACATGGGTATATATGTATGTATGTATGTGGGCATATGTTTGTCCATATGTGGGTATATGTGTGTGTCTCTCTCTTTTCCCTGTTTCTTATTT
Source organism: Ascarosepion bandense (assembly GCA_037127315.1). NCBI lineage: Eukaryota > Metazoa > Mollusca > Cephalopoda > Sepiida > Sepiidae > Ascarosepion > Ascarosepion bandense. The sequence goes on along the minus strand of JBBBDQ010000322.1, from coordinate 5,384,492 downwards.
GAATAACTTTACAATAATCAAGATCTAATGCTTTGTTGAACTTAGGATTCAAAATTCATAGTCTCTAACATTAATTCATAATATATATAATTTTTTTAAAATAAATTTTAACTTTTATTGTAAAGTGAAACTAATAGTCGATTAGTAATACTGATTTCTATTTTAATCAAATATTAACATTAATGCCCCAATAAATTATTTTTAGAGTCTGTTCTAAAAATTCCTAAAATTAGAAATTACTTGTATTTTGATTGGTCACCACAGACTATGTAACACTGTCTCCCTGATTGAGAGGGTTTTGCTATTTTTGAACCTTTTAAAACACTTCAACTTCAGTACCATCACTTGATAAGACACAAATAGTGTTGAAACAAAATAATTACTTTTGTAGTGATATTATAACATATTTATGTTTATAAATTATAAATAAATATATATATATATATATATATATATATAAATTATTGGCCAGTTATTGGTTAGAATTAAATTAGACCAATACACAGTTGCATTAAAAAGTAGTCAATACATATATCATGTAGAGCTTTTAATTATTTTAATTCAGAATTCAGCTGATTACACAACCTTGGTTTCAACCTTTTTGGTATCTGAAGGCGTTTTTATATCAACTGATTTTCCAACTTTTTTTGTGTGTGTGAATGCATGACTAGAAGTTTAAAATAAACTAGTCAAGAATTCAGGTTTGTATGATACTAATTATATTTTCTGATGCGTTTACATCCAGATGTCATTTTGGTTCTTTCATTTAGCAACCTCTCTTGTTTTGGAAATGATACTATAGCTAGATTCTCTTAGTATCACTGATTTCTATTTTAATCAAATATTAACATTGATGCCGCAATAAATTATTTTTAGAGTTCTTATGTTCCTGAAATTAGAAATTATTTGTATTTTGATTGGTCACCACAGACTATATAACATATCCCTGATTGTCCCTGCAGACATCACCATTGTTGCAAGGTTTGATCTCTTTTTAATATGCTCCAACTTTTTTCTTTCAATTTCCACATGTAATTGGATAGTTTGGTACAGTTTTTAAGGCTCTCAAGTTTGAATGTTGAGCAGCTGAAAATTAATTTAATTATATTTCTCTTGAATGTTTTATTCAATTCTGAGTTATTTTAGGGAAGTGTTTATTAATTTGAAAAATATTTTCCCTATTTTGAACTTTACTTCTTTACCTTGCAATGGTAACAAACTAGTGACAAACTTCTTTACATTAATTCTAATAAATGCTTTATCTCAATATCAAGCACTTTGACAAAAACCTGCTTGCCAAGGTAAACCATTGAAAAAATAGCAATCTTTCTACTAAGCATCATCACAACACTATATATATATATATATATATATATATATTACAAGAAAATGGAAGAACATGTGGATTAAAAACCCACTGTTCAAGCATTTACTTTTATAAAGAGTGCTCAGTACAGAGTAGAGCTTAATATTATAATTTTGTTATTACAATGGTTTATAAAAACATATCTCTACACAAAAATTTTCATGTTTCAGAACAAAACGGTTCCTCATCGGGTGATATGTTAAAATATTTATTATATAGTGTGTGTGTGTGTGTGTGTGTGTGTGTGTATATACATATATAGTCTGAGCTTAACTCATCGGCATCACTTTCGTCATGCTGACTTTGAAGTTTCATGAACGTATAAGAATGAGTTCATTCATCAGGGCTTGTCTGGTTTTTCTCTCTATGTTTGTTTTAATTGCTTTTGTTTTTTTATAAAGTACTTATCATTTTTCCAGAATTTTCAAAAGATAAATAAAGAAATAAAATCAAAAGGCAATGCATTGACACTATCTGTTAAATCTTCTAGTTTGAGTTCCATTACTTAAATTACTTCCCTTTAGTTGCACTGTAAGTTGGTACCCATTACAATTTATTCCAATACAAGTGAAATTTAATAATTACCTACTTAATTTCAATTTTACTACGTCGATGACATTCATTATCACAATTAGAAACCCACTCTTTATATTTCTCATGAACAAAATTGTTGAATCTGTTAAAATTATGCAAACTGTTGGATAAATCTTGTAGATTTGCTTGAGCTTAGTTTCTCTTCATGTCAAAAAAAATTTTAATTACTGCTTTTTCACTTCAATATCTATTGCAATAGTTGGCTGGAAAATCTAAATCATACTGACTTAGAATCACATTTAATTCTTTAATAGAAATAAATATTACTCAATGCAAAATGAGTTATTACATGGAGCTGGGACCTAAATAACATTGAACAGAATCATTCAAATCTGGCCTCTTTTATATCCGCCCCCATGGTTATAGTTAAATTAGCTGTCTCTTTATCAGGAAACATTTGACACTCATTGATCAAGCAGGCAGTGCCTTCATGCATTTCTCAAGGCACTATCCTAGGTCCTACGCTTTTTTTGATCTTCCTAATGTAATCAGTTCCCAAGTATATTCCCATTTATGCAGAGACCCCCCCATTTATTCCCATCTCAATAGGAAATCTGCCAGATTAAACCTGGCTGCTGTTCCCCAGAAGGACCTCCAATCTGATGGAACAGGGGAGGAACTTGCTTATAAATTTTCATGCCTCCAAAATGAAGCTGTTCGCCTTTAAAAACCATAGAGAAACTTTCCTACCTACCATTAGAATGGAAGAGGCTAGTCCCTTAGAGCGCAACGCACTGTGCCTCCTTGGCCTCACTCTTTCAACTGACCTCAAATGGAATGAATACATTGAATTTATAGCTGTATATACTGCTAGGAAGGTTGAGTCACTGTGTCAAGCCAGGAAGTTTTTCTCAACAAAATCCATTTTGTACATTTATAAATCTATCATTTGTCCATGCATTGCATACTGTTACAATATCTGGTCAGGTGCTCTTGTTATTCATCAAGAAAGGATCTGCAATATAATTGATCCTGACTTGACAGCCTGCCTTCAGTCACTTTCTCACCAATGAGAGGTGGCTTCCCTGTCTTTTCTACAAGTATTTTCATAGTCCCAGCTCTAACAAGCTTCTTTCCCTCAGGCACCAATCACATGTATTTAGGCATACTACTACATTTTGCCGCTGAAATAAAATGTAACTGCCTCTTCTACTCTAATAATTTCTATTCTCACACTTCCCGTTTGTGGAATTCCCTTTTGTTTGTAGCTATCAGAGAGGTAAGCAATCTCCATAAGTTTAAATGCAATGTCATTTGTCATCTTTTAGCTCCTTGATTCCCATCCTTTTCTTGACATCCCCTGCATCTTGTTTTTTTTTTTTATTTTCTTTCATTGTAACCTCCTGCACACCAGTGGCATTTCTGCCTTGCTTGGGGTGAAATGATTATTGGAGAAAAAAAAAATTAGTATACCTGGGTGCACTGGTTGGAAAATGTTGCTCTAGCATGTCCACAAAGTTTGAAGGATGATGGCTCTCACTAGGATTTACAGGCTTCTTTTGTTCTAAGACATTTTTAGTCATTGATCTGAGGATGCAGTTGTATACAGCAGACAGATTATTCCAAAACGAGTTTGGTGAAATCTTACAAGACTATTTAAGAACATGACTTTAGTTTTTAGGTTAATGTTCTTTAATTCCCATGATTCCATAGAACAAAAGAAACCATCCTACTAGTAGGAAATTTAGAGCAATTCCTCTTGCAAGCAGAGCATGTGGAATTGAGCAGCTTGAAAGACCATAGATAAGTCAACTTACCCAAATATCACTTTCTCTTACTAAATATTGCTTTTAATGATATTTTTTTTATTAAGTGATAAATCTCTGTTCAGTCACCAACATAAACAATATATATATTCTTTCAATCACATTAAATCCACCAAACTTGTACAACAGAATCCTTAAGCTTTCATATTATAAATGTCTCACTTTATTGTTGTGATGAATATATGCTAAATTTTAATAACTAAAACAGAAGTCAACTAAATTTCTGATAACTGATCTATTGAAGGCAGTTAGACCTTTCTTGCAAAGAAAGGTAAGTACTTAACATTATTTTTGAGTATTTATTTTAACAAGGTTAGGTTTTGCAACTATCGGAGAAAATAGCATATTTAAAATACCTTTGCACTAGGTGTGAGTAAAGAAGTCAGTCCTGAAAGTTTACAAAATGAAGTTGATATCTTATTTGTGCATTGAAGGATACACTCTGCAAACAAAATCCTGCACTTAATTTCTCACTGATGTTCAACACTACCAGTCAGTAAAAAGCTGCCTGTTTAGTAGACTCATAAATTCAGGTAGACTTGCACATTTTAATACACACTTCAATATTATTTATAATTAAGAAAAAGAATTTAAGCAAATCAAAATGAAATCAGTTTTTTTCCATAAGCAATGCCTAAACATCAGGTCAGTAAAATGAGAATTTCTTTCCTCCAAGTTTCTGGAAGGAGTTATATCAACTGTGCCATCCCCCCCCCCCCACTTAGCTAACCTAGTTGCTGGAAAGTTTTTTTTTAAAATGAATTTTTTTTTAATCATATCACCCCGAGCAAGGTGGTAAGGCCACTGGTGTGCAGGGGGATACGTAAGAGTGAATAGATTGGAAAAGAGAAAGCCAGAAACCACATCCTAAACAGGGAACAAGGGATGAGCCTCTACACCTGTTTAATAGACGTGGGTGGAGTGAACCGGGCAATAGTTCAGTCTATCAAACTTACTGAGGTAGTCTTGATTACATTATTTACAGTCAGACTATTTTAATTGTTCTCACTGGTCTTCTTTAGACATTTGTTGATCTATATAACCTTTGGAGAATTTTAGACAAAACCCTTTATTCTAAAGTATAGGTTGTTCTCATTCTCCTGTCCATGGTTAGGGATTTTTTTTTTTTTTTACACCTATTAGCATGGACCAGGCTTGCGTCCCAGAGAGTAAAACACTACGTCTCCTTGGTCTCACACTTTCAGTGGACCTCAAGTGGAATGACTATATCGAATCCATTGCTAAATCTGCTGCTATGAAAGTCGGTTCTCTGTGCAGGGCCTGGAGGTTTTTTTCCCATCTGAATCTATCTTGCACATTTATGAATCTACCATCAGCCCGTGCATTGAATACTGCTGCCATATCTGGTCGGGTGCCCCTGCTAGTCTCCTTGGGCTTCTAGACAAGGTACAGCGGAGGGTCTGTAATGTGATCGATACCGACTTAGCAGACCGTCTCACCAGCGCGACATGGCTTCCCTGTGTCTCTTCTATAAATGCTCTCATGGCTTCTACTCTGATGAACTTAAATCACTGGTGCCACCTAGGTTTGAATTTGCACAAGATACTAGATTAGCAACTAGATCCCACCCTTTTACAGTGAAACCGATAAAATGCAACCACAACTTCTACTCCAATAGCTTCTTATCTCGCACTTCCCAACGGTGGAATTCTCTTCCACATGACTGCTTCCCCGACGGTTACAATCTCCAGGAGTTTAAATGTAAGGTCAATAGACACCTTCTAACAAACTTCCATTCTTTCAAACACTCTTCCTACCCACCCAACTATCTATCACCCCCCCCCCTTGACATTTCCTATTTCTAACTACTCTTCCTATTTATCTCCCCCTATGTAGCCACAAGTGCAATAGTGGCAGTGGACTGCCTTGCTTGGGGTGAAATGATTAAAAAAAAAAGACTACTCAGTTATGTTTTCCTTTATTGGAGAAAGGGAGCTAATTAGTGGTAACTAAGGATTGTGTGTATGCCATGCCATGCAGCTGTAATAAGAAATAAAGTAGAAACAGGTCACAAGAACCCTGCAAAGCCGTAATATAGATGACCACATGTGGGATGAAATTGAATTGAAATAATAGAGAACACTACTGGAAAATAAGAAAACTTAAGGAATCAGTTTATATATACTTGGCCACAGAAACTTAAAGCAGCCCAGCATAGAAATGAATGCAATATGAGAACTAGTAATATGGAAGGCTAGAGAGAAAACCAATTACAAAACACCAAGATTGTAATATGTGCTCTGGTTAAAGAAAAAAAAAAAAAAAGCTGTGACATTAGGTTTAAGTCTCAAATGTTTATTAACTGATGTTCTCAAGGAGATCTAGCTTAGTGATTTGACCCAAAGAGGAGTTCAACAGTAGTGAATGAAAATACTTATCCCCATTTCTGGGAGTGGCATGACTCCTGGAAGGAGAACATGAAATAAAGGATTCCATTCCAAATGTTGTGAATGTGATGAAAATAATAGTCTGAACAATAATGCCTCATCTTAAGAAGTACAGCTACATGTAATTAAACTGGCAGATGTGCTCAGAAAATACTATCAAAATTACCTCAGTAAGTATATTTAACAGGTTAGCTAGGGGAAAACAGGTGATATATAAAAAACACTTGTCATAACATTTTACAGTTTCTTTTTGTTTTTAAATCTTTCTTTATGGTTTCAGAGTTTTGTCAAGACCAATCTATTTAATTTATAGCTAGGCTAGGATGGTTCAAATTCATGCCTTTGCTAAAAAAAAAAAAATCTGCATTTATATTGGTTGCACATAATCGTTCAGTTTTAAAATAACAACACAAACAATTGATGTGGATATTTTCTTTTTATAAATATAACAACAGTTCAAATTGACCAAAGAAATAATTTTATTGGTTACATGTCAACAAGAATTCATCCATTTCCTAACTGTTACAAAAACTTTAAAAAAAAAAAAAAAAAAAAGATTTTTTTTTTAAAAACCTAACATCAGATTGAAAGTATTTTCCTTTTAAAAACAACACCACTTTATCATAAGAGTGTAAAAATGAATTTAGAATTTACTTAAGAGGCAAATTTTCCCTTTTACAAATAGTGTACACTACCAACTATACTTTTCATTACTGAATGTAAATAATAGGTACAATCACTAAATGAAGATCTTCCAAGTACAATAATGAATTTATCAGTCCCAGTGGGAATGAACTGTGAAAATGATTTTATTAAAATACTAATTCATAGTCTCAAGCTCCAAAAAAGAAAATCTTTCCCCAGATGAGCTTATGATTTTTTTTTTTTTTGTATAAGTTTCAGATTAAATTATACACAAAAAAGTACAGGGATTTGTCCTATTAATATGACAGGTTATATCCTATATTTTCTATTTTTATAAAGTTAACAATTATCTTGTACAAAAGAACCATGTAAAACTAAAGACAATTTTACAAACAAATATACAATGAGTACACCAGATGGTTGGTGGTTATTGCCTGATAATAAATTTCACCAAGTCACTTAAAATCTTCTGAACCTATCTTAGATTATTCACTCATCAATAACAAGAATGAGGTTATGAAGAGAAAAAAAAAAAATCATGTATTGAGTAAAACAAGTTCAATACTCCAGAATCAATTGTCTTTTTGCTGGTTATAATTTAATGATACAAGTCCTACTACTTACTTAACCCATAGCTTGGGGGGGGAAGAAATAGAAGATAGATTCATACCCATACCTTTTCTCAAGGACTAGAATTGGAACCCAACTGAGTCATTATTCATTACCACACCTGGTATTCCCAAGTGGTCACCCATCTAGGAAGGGACCCTGCTTGATGTTGCTTAACTTGGCAATCATATAAGAACTGGTGTTTCAACCAGATATGACCATAAAAGTCCCATTACTTGAAGGAATGACAAAGGTTTTAAAATTAGTAAATACCTGACTTTTCCTACAACTGAGGCGGACCATGCAGGCTTATATTAAAATCATCAAGACAGGAATGAGAATTCTTCCTAATGATTTAATATGCATATTAGGTTTATAAATCAACTTGGAGGCTATCTTCCATGTTAAAAAAAAAATTCTAAACTGAAAGATTAATAATAAGATGAGGAAAAAAAATCAAATAAATAAAAATAGAAAAGGGACAATTTGCCCAAACTTTGATTGTTAAATACCTACCATGTCTGACTCAAATTGTAACAATCAAAAATGTAGACAATTTTAAGTAAAATTTGGGTTTAGAAGTGAATAAAATGTCATGACATATTGGAAATGTAAACGAAGTGGAAAGAGATTAAAAAAAAACAAAATGTAAATTTAAACATCTACAAAGGCATTTAATGAGGCTCCTGAAAGAAAGGAAAAAAGAAATTTACACCTTAACTAGTATACATTTTCTTAAGCGTAGTTGAGAGTAAACATAGACATCATGTATAATATAACTAGAATAAACAAATTTTTAGGTCTAAATTGTCACTATCTGATAATATATATTTCACAGGATCTTTGTAAAAAGCCATACATTAAAGAAATTTGTTACATATATATCTAAGTAGACTAACCGTATTGTTAGCAATAAGGCTTGGAAAAGGTTTTCATTAATAAAATTCATATTAAAGACAAAACAAACAGGTTTATAATTAGTGACAGTCCATTACGTGGTAGACAGTGACAGAACCTGACTAATATTTTTAGACTTAAGTAAATATAGAAATAGTAAGTTTATGTAAATATAGAAACATTTAATATCAATGGACAAGTAACTGAAAGAACAAGAAAAAATTGATATTGTATACTTACAAGAAACAAGATGGCATTAACTGGAACTGTCCCAATTCCAGACATAACCTTCAAATAAATAGACATCCGTTATAAAACCCAGTGTAAACAAGTGGTTAAGCACTCTCCATGATCACTAGAACGCGTGTGCTATGAACTAGACTTGAACAAAAAGAATACATGATGAGACTAATGGCAGGAAGTAAGATACATCAAAACAATAGAAATTCTGACTTGATTACAAATGACATTATGAAGATATTACTTCCAAAACAGGAATGCTCTCATAACTAATTTATATTCCATGAACAGTGTCATCCAACTCAAACATCAAAATAACATGGATATTCTAGCAAAAAGACAAATGGGAGCACCACTTAATTCATAGATGACATAATATACAAATATTTTTAAAAAATTCTTCAATTTCAAAATATTGAACTGTGACATTCAACCACAAGCTGGTTATCTTTGAAATCAAGATCAAATGATTTAAAATTTGTTGAAAGACAAACACTTAAAGGAAAAAATAAATGAGGAAGGACAAGTAGAGAAAATACACATCAATAAAAATGTACCCAAAAATTGATAAGATGTCAAAAGTATAAAAATGGAATGAGATCTCATTGGTAAAGTTGGCAGCTCTGAAGGACAAGTTGTTGAAACAACAAAATGGGACATCAAGATGAAAATGTCGGAGCTATCAAAACTTTAAAAGAAAGTGAAACTAAATTGTGTACAAAACCATCATAAGTAGAGTCAAGCTCTTGGCTGACTTGCAAAGTAAATTAACCCTTTCTTGCATATTGGTTACAATTGTAACCTTTCTCTAAAATAATAGAGAATAAATTGTTTTAGAGAAAGGTTACAATTGTAACCAATATTCAACAAAAGGTTAAAGATCACATGGATAATGCAGTAAAGATGTTTAAAACAGTGAAAATTCTTAATGGAAAAAAGTGAGATCAACACTGAAGTGTAATGTGTATCAAAATCAGATGAAATATTAATCAGATTTTTTTAAGAAGAATTCTATATTAACTATTACAACATGAAAGACATTGAAAGAGCTCTGGAAACAATTCTAAGAAGTTTTCTACTCAAGTAGCAAGTCTTTAAAGAATTAGAGAAACAAGACAATCAATGATTACTGGTTATTCTGATACTTCAGAAAAAAACACACACACACTAGAGAGACTAGTACCAATATAAGCTCTCATTATCTTAGAAAATATTAGACTTACAGAAGAAAAAACTCTCCAAGCAATAACAGTTTTTGGTCCAACAGAAGCATAGCAGATGTTGTAGAGAAACAAATGACTGGCCTTAAGATCAAATACAACCTACATCAAAAATATGAACAATGTCAAACTGGTTTTAGATATCAAAGAAAAACAGATTTCTAGTTGGTGAAATTCCTCAGCAACTTAAGGACAGCCTCAACCCTATTCATAGTCAACCTAAAAAATTCCAAGAAAAGTCAGATACCAGTAAAAGGTACCTATACAAGGAAAAAGACATCTTCAGTGAAAAATCAGGGATTTCAAAGATAAAATAGCTATCAGAAAGCTTCTTTTTTTTAAAAAAACAATCACATTGGATAAGATAAAAAGAATACACCCAATCTACAATGCTGAATTAGCTTAATATATTAGAAAAGATAAAATCAAACCAAGTTTACCTATATAAAAGCCTGGTAAAGTCAATTCATTGTAATTGCGCTACCTGGGAGGTTCCTAAGTTATAAGAATTCTTTTTAGTCTTGAGCATAAATTACCCATATATATATATATATATATATATATATATAATTTTGCAAGGGTTAGAAAATTTCATCATGGCATTAAAAAGAAAAAAAAAGTAAATAACAACAAACACAGCCAATCAGTTTCATTCTTATTCCACTGAGCCAAAACAAGGGATTGTATGTTATAAATTAACATGAAATTGATAAAAGGTAATTACTGAAGGCAATTTGGATGGAAATAACATGTTCAGTCCAAACAAACAATCCCTCTGTTTACAGAGGGAGGGCTGTCTGGACCAAATCTAAATCATATCTAATGTCTTTAAATGATGATTCATCCGAGAAAGACTTAAAGTGGTAAATAAGTTTGTGCCAAAGTAATGCTCAGCAATTAAAAACCTGTATGTATTCCTAAGGTTGTCACCCAATTGGAAATTTCTGTTCCCAATTTTCATAGATACCAGATTGCAACAACATGTCCCCAACTGCTGGGTTGTTCTACCTATGTAGTCGTTGCTGCAACTACATTTAAATCAATAAATAAAATTAATATGGTGGGGAGACGGAACATTTTTGCAGGCAAAACCAAAAATAGATCTAGGTGCAAATACAACACACACTTTCACAGGGTAATAACAATTCTCTACTGCAGGGGAAATAATTCTCTACTTTGGCAAATTTCTCACTGTATTTAACCACAGCATATGAAGATAAGGTATGTATTCATCATTGCAGGTTTAGTTTCTGAAAACTTTCTAATTTTCCTATTAATTAAACGTAATCACATTCAGGGGAAAGTCATTGTTGGATAAGCTTGTAGTAATCTATAATTTCCTCATCCAATTTTGATTCAGAGCAAAATGATTAGGGTTCTATATTTTAGTCTCAATTAAATTTATCTTACTGTTAGTAGGACAAAATACATCCCAGTGAATGTATAGACTGGTAAATGTTGGTTTATGGTATACAGATGTAAGAAAAAGACAATAGAGTTTCAGTTACCAATACATCTAGAAACAATAACATGGAATTATTTTCAATTTCCAATGTATATTTCAATGCAGTATGCATATTGTTTTGTAAGGAGAAAAATGTATCAGCTTCAATTTGATTATCAAAGAGACAAAAAGTGTCACCAATATACCAACACTACAACAGTTTCATGGTATCAGATAACAATTGGCTTTCATAAAAACCTACAAAAATATTTCTCATGGTCTGTTCCAATGCTGAATCCATTGACATGTCATCTGTCTGTACATGACATAATTAAAACTGAATTTAACTGATGTGAAAGCAAATTTCATTAACTCCAGAAAAAAAAAAAAAAAAAGTGTAAACAGGATTGATTGTTTGAACTGAACGTTATTTCCATCTAGTCTTTCATCCTTAGTAGTTACCTTTTACCAATTTCATGTTAATTTACAACATAATTCCTTGTTTTATCTCTGTAGTGAGGACAAAACTGGTTGATTGTTTTTATTTTCAATTCTTTTTTTTGTCCTAAAATTATGGATAATAAATTTAGACTTCTTTTTAATGCCATATATCTACACCCACCCTTGTGCAAATTAATCAAATCTGCTTTAATTCCTTTTCTTTCACCATATGGTCAGTAAAAAGGTATAATCAATTAAGTCATTTGCAGTGGTGCACATTAATATGAATATTTTTAAAGTGTATGATAAAATTTGTTTGGCCTTGAAAAATATTGCATCAGATTTTTATCACACAGACACTATTGTCTTGACAGTTGATTACTTGTCCTACAGCTATTGTCTGCAAAAAATGTTACTCCAAGGAAGTGTACAAAAATTGTAACGCTGCACAAACACACTAGCAAACCTTATAGAGAGATTGCAGATATTGTTGGTATCAGCCTTTCAACTGTCAGTCATGTCATCAAGGCAAAGAAACAGATTAGATCCATCAATCCAAATATTAAAAATCAGTCGGATGAGAAAAAGAACACCAAGATATAATGTATATGTGATCAGGGAACACGTGAAAGATCCTAAGAAAACATTATATAGTTTTGTTTCAATTAATTTAAACAAAGGGCATATATATATATATATATATAAACAAAATCACCATTTTAAAAGTCAGGTAGAAACTTCATCCCATTTCTAGAAAACTAAGCAGCTACTCCTCTACTGACACTGAAAAACCTAGTTAATCTGGAGGGATTGAGAAGGGATTGCAAAAAATCCAAGAGCAAAGAGACAAACTAATATAAATCAAAGGGTTCTGCAGAGACAAATGGAGCCAATGGAAAACCCTGTGAAAACAGTCAACTATGAACAACAACTCAACTGAGTTGAAATGAGTACAAGCCAGGCTAAGTTATAGAAACCAAATGGAAAGGGTCTGTTGCATTGAAAACCAGGCATTTGAGACCTGGTTTCTACCCCACTCACTGGCATGGAAACTATAGCATTGCATAATGCGGATAGACACCATTTTCATTTAAAATTCCTGCCTTTTTAAGATATTAAGTTTCTTTTTGTTTTGTTTTGTTGTTTTTTTTTACACTTGCTTACTGTGTTGAATATTAGAAATTTGCTTAATTTGTGGCAAAATATATAAATGTATACAAATAATCAAGTGAGTGAGGTAATAAATTCATGGCCCAAACAAAAAAGCCTTAACAAAAAGAAAAATATTTTCTAGTAAGTCACAGTTTTGAATGAATTTAATCTGGTAATGATTTATACTAAGCTTGATTAACAAGAAATATTGGGTAATTGACCCTCAACTGTATGGATACCTTGTCAGGCAATAGATAGATAAATTAGGCCCTCTGACTATAACTACTGTAAAGAATTAATCTTGTTCTGGTCTTGTTAGATTATGCAAGGAAATATCACTAAAATAAGGATAAGATTAAGTAGAAAAATTCAGAGTACAATTTTTTTTTTTTTTTTTAAATGAGAATACTGAAATAGAACTATTTTGCAACAAATTTTATGACAAAATTACTGCAGTTACTTTTCCAAAGTATATATATCTCAAAGATTTAGTCATTGTGTTGTTATAATAAAAACATACCCTCTCCCTCAACAATGGATTTCAAATTGGGTGGTAATAATCTTCTTGAAGATTAGATAAAGGCTTAAAACAGCCTTTTTGTAAAGAGAGCAAGCACATTCTGGTAAGAGATTATGTTTGCCCTAAGTATCAGAAACACAGCTGATCCAATTGTATCTCAACTCCAATACTTGTTACTACTTTGATATCACAGATTTTAAGAGTGCAAAGCTTGCTGGTGAAATTTCTAGTCACAAAATTGTTCTAATTTCAGTTATAAAAACACTGCACTGTGAGGTAAAAAATTTAATTAAGGCAAGATTTTTTTTTTTTTTTTTTTTTTTTCATTATTTCAAAAATTTTATTATCTAAAATAAACTGTTTCATCTTGGCATTTGATTTTTATTGCTGTAGGCAATAAAAAATTGGTGACAAAAAAAAAAAAAAAGTGAGTATGGGAGGACATTTCCAGGGAGGGGGAGTGGTGGAGAAATAGTGGTGGTGGATTTATTTTTATGAAATGTTTTAGCAGCCAAATTAAAAGAATGAATAATTGTGCTGCTATTTTGAACCAATCCAATGAAATCTCTAAATGGACTTGGAGAGAACTTAAAAATTATGAAATAGCAATGTTTTCATTTTTTTTCTCTCTTTAGATTGGCCCAATGTATAACATGCTTGAGCTGATTTCCTTTACACACAAGGAAAATAGTTGAGGTGTTCCCATCATGCTAATTAAACTGACATTTTGTCTTGTAACCAATGCTTACTCAATAAAATAAAAAAAAATAAAAAAAAAAAAAGTTGCCCACAGAGTTGAATAGAGTAGCAGATAGAACACAATTTGAGGGGGAGATGCAGGTTTTTGCCCCCACCCTACCCTTTAGGGTTTCATTACCTACAATCAAAAGTAAATTATAGTCCATATTTTTTTTGTTTTTAATTCTAAAATTTGTCTATATGTAAATGCCTGCTCATATACTTTTAGCTATTCTTAAATCTCCACCCAGAAAATTTTAGCACTTCAGTAGAATCGTTTGCGGTTTCCTTCTTGATGTTTTTGGTAGAAATAAATGCCCACAATGCCAGCCACAACAAAGACAATAACAAGCAATATAATCACTAGCATGATTTTCCATACACTCCAAGAGGCAGGAGGGGCATCATCCACATGCTCTGGAAGAGAAAGTAAAAACAAAATCAGTGTCAATATCAATTATTTTCTTGCTGTAAGTACTTCACAACCAACCACAAAAGCATAACACATTCTCTAATGTTCTAAATTTATAGCCTTTGGTTTTCAATTGCTAATTTGACTTGGCTGCAACAGAAGCAGAGTAAAATGAAGAAAAATTAGCATTAATAATAGGGGGGGGGCATTAAAAACCAAAACTCATGGAAAGTTATCACAACAAACTGCACCATTATTAAAAGGCAAAAGTGTTTTTTAATTTTAAATGTTTTAAGTTTTATCTTTTGACATCTGGATCCTGTCTGAACATTAATCACATTGCAAAAGGCAAAAGTGTGTTTTAAGGAAAATTCATATTTTTGTGAAAATGTAACCATCTTAAAAGCTACAATTCAATGAAAGCAGTCAGATAATGGTCACAAGATATTTGTCAATTAGTTCCATCTAACATGTGTTGCAATCTTCAGCACAAAGTTACAACTGATAATCAGTGTGCTAAATCAAATAACCAGGCAAAAAAAAATATGGGCAGAGCGTAACAAATAAAAACAGGAAGGAGAAATTCAAATTCAAAACTTTCCTAGAAAAAATTAAATTACCTCTTGGTTCTGCAAAATATTCAGCAGAGGGAATAATATTTTTGTAGTCTTCCGGATTTACCTGGAAAATAAAAATTATAATCTTAATCCAGCTGTAGAACAATTTAAATAAAGACTCGGCAATATAAATGGTATTTTTAGCATCTTAAAGAGGAGGGTGGATTTATCAGGTGTTGGTGGTTTACTATGCGTGTGTTTGAATTAATTCAGCTTCCACATTTATTCTACACAGGTTTATAATCTGATTTCTGAGGCCAGCTTTCATCAATTCCAGTGTGCAAAGGGACAGTTTAAGGTTCTCACTACACTCTTGCTCAAGTTTAGCAAGGATGTTTTTCTTTTTTTTCTCCTCCTGTTAAATGTCAGTCAGTCAGTTAAGTGTTATGCATGATACACACTTGGGTGATCATGTCTCTTTTGAGACATGACTGACTGGGTAGAAGATTTTCCCCGCAGTAAGTTGCCATTTGGCAACTTACTGCAAGGAAAATACTACTTGCGTTGGTTACTACTTGCATTGGTTACTAGTCTACTGCAGTAATGCAGTAGACTAGTAACCAACCAAAGCTATAGAACTCAATCTATCCTGTTAATTAACTCATAGCTGGAGGGAGAAGCAGTGGATTAATACCTTTCCCATGGGTATTTGCACATAAATGAATGTAACAAATTAGAACTGCTTTGATTTCTCATTCCGAGCCAATATCAACTGCACTACAACATTTATCCTTCAGGACTCCATTTTCTCCTCTCACTGCTACAGTAGATTCCCAATCTTCATTTTTTTTTGTTTTTTTTTCCTTAACTCTTTAGGATCAGTTGAGAGAATATAAACATTTTGATAATAAATGATGATCTGCACAGGAGATTGCCCCATTATTACCAGGCATTTGAACACAGACAATATACTCATGCTGATAGAAAGCCAAGCATCTGAACATTGTTAACTACTCTGATTGATTGATTGATTGGTTTGTTTTATGGCAAATCAACCCTTTATGGGTCATTTAATGCCAAAACATTAGTTATTGAAGTTATGATGGGTGGAAATTAAATGTTAGTTATGATTCAGAGGAACTTTTTGATTATATCTTGTTGTATAGTTTCGTCTCTCTTAGGAATCTGAGAATATTTTTAGGGTCAACCTTGTTGAAAATATCCCTTACATTATTTTCTTGATAATGTTTTAGTCGGATCTGTTCAAGGTCTATGCAGTTTGTCAGTATAAATACTTTCATAACTGTTCTGATGAACTTTTCTTTATGGTACGTAGACTTTACAAATTTTTTAAGTGCAGTGCTAGAATGGCAACAAGGTCTTATTTTACAATTGAAATAACTAGATGTAACCATAAGTTCTAAGCTAACAGTTTCTTCTCTCTCACTACTCATGGAACTAACTTCTTGCTTTCCAATCAACTGATTGTCAAAAATTGAAATCCAATATCAGTCAGTCATCTAACTTAATTTTTCATCTTTTATTGTTCTTTCTCCTTAGTGTTTTTTCCTTCTTTCTATCTCTAACCCCCTTGCATCTTAGTAGCTTTATTGCCTCATGTGGGGTGAAAGAATAATAAAAAATGTCAATCTTATTGCTTCAAGTAGTGTAGAAAGATTTCACTCACAACCATTACAATAATTTGTGAAGAATATTAACTTCAGAGTAGGATTCAGTGTAATTTGTTCTCTTCCCTATTACTGTGACAATAGCCTGCTCTTACATTTAAATATAGCAAGTAGCCATATTAGAGTAAGATTTGACGAGTAGTTCCTAATCCTCAGCTATTTTGAACAAAAACATTACAATAGATATTTTGTCTATAAATTTGAGAGAGAGAGAGAATTCTCCTTTAAATACCCTCCCACACCAGTCTATTAAGCTGAAATCAATACTATTTGCTTTTCAGATCAGCAATAAAAATTTTTGAAAGTCTACTAGGTGATATAAGTTCATTGAATGTACCCTATAACTAGTCAATGTCTGGGTTGTTAAATTATAATAAAGTTAATCTATTCTGATACAAGCAGCAGACACTTCAAATGAAGTTAATAAAGCTATAATTTCATTATGTTAATAATTCAGAAGTTTTTTTTTAAGCTTTTGTTTGGAAAACTTAAATTTTTCAAGATGATAAAAAAAAAAAAATTTAAAAATTACGTACTGATCCAGGAGAATCAAGTTCATATAATTTCATAGAAATTATATCATGGTTATCTGAAAACAAAAAAAAATAGAAAAATAACTCCAATTACATTTCCACATTGATATTCATTAATTATTTATTGCACACAACTTACTATCATTGTTAAAAAGTTATATATTACTTCATAAAAATGAAACTTAACTACTTTGGACGAAATTTTAAAACAGCCCACATACAAAAGAAATTTCTTTAAAATATCTTATGAGCCAGATAAGTATTTGAAATGGTTAAGATCATTTTGTAAATATTTAATACAACAAAATTTTAATTTGGATTTAATATATTCATGAGCATTTAGTTCTATAAATGTCAAAAAAATGCTTATAATAAAAAAATCTTTACAGAAATGAAAATCTCATGAAACATAAAAGCTGTTATAAGCCTTTTACTTTATGAGCTTTTGAATATGTGATCTTACACAACCATACATTTTTGGATGAGAGGGTGGTGTCAAATCCTTGGTCAAATACATTGTATAAAATATAAACAGACAAAATTTTAAAACCTACTATATTCTTCAATTTAGACTTAAGATTCATTTTTCACTTGAAATACAAAAACTAAAAAACATCTTTACCTGCTAATTCACCTGTAGCTGCAGATGCTCCAACATAATATCCTGTTGGAAGATGAACTCCTGCCACTGAAAAGCACTCTTTCCAATTATTTTTGTTGTCAATATCTGTAAAAACCTACAGGAGCAAAAAAAAAAAAAAGAAAAAAAAAAAGCAAAAAACAATTTAAACCAAAGAGAAATAAGTGGATAACAAATGAAAGGAATACAATATCTTATTTGAGGAATTTAAATATTTTTTATATGGATTGCCAAGATCCTGAAAGTTTACAAATACTTCAGTATTAAAAAAAAATCATGTGTGTCTCTAGAAAGAGTCTAGCATCTATACACTCTAGAAAGTATTGCACAAAAGATTGAGTGCATAAAAAAATTATTTTTTAAACATGTGGATTAATATCATGTACAAAGGCTTCCTTCCATAGATGTATACAGCAAACTTTAACAAACAAAAATGAGGAATATCACTTTTAAAGATGTAGTATGAGTATTGAATTTGAAAGTTAATAAGAAAAAAAAAAAAAAAAGAAAAAAAACAAGAGGAATACAAACACACCAAGCGGAAGTCAACAAATCTTGTTGGTAGCAGTAAAAAATCTGTTACACACACACTGTGAACCTTGTAGAAGCAACATTTAATTACAATGAAAGTTTATTAGCCACAAAAAGCAGCCAGGTAATTAAAAAGAAAAATATCCACCTCTTCACTTTGGGAGAAGCAAACAGAATAACAAAAGCATAAGAATAATATCAACTAAATTAGTTACAAAATCATAAAATGTAACTAGCAAATCCATATAAATAGTTGTTTATGAGCAATATAACTGAAGTACTAAAAACACAAAAGAATCTTAATCTTTTTCTTCATCCAGAGACAAGGATTATAAATCTGATTTAAAAGAGACTCCCCCCACCTGATTAAAGGTGATGCAACAGGATATTCTTCAATGCTCAAGACTAATTATCACTAACAGATTGGCTTTTTTTATATATATATATATATATATATATATATATATATATACACACACACACACACGAGTAAACACTAATTTACATGATGAAAATGAGTAACCGTAAAAAATTATAAAATTAAAACTTTGCTTTAACTACTAAATCACCTTCAATTTAAAATCTGAGTTTATTTTTAACCACAAACAAAAGCAAGATTTTAAAAGCATTTTAGATTAAAATTATATATATTTTAATCTAAAATGCTTTTAAAATGTGAAATCTTTCTTAGGGATTTCATGTTGAAATGTTCATTCAATATTTTTGAATATTGAAAATGTATTTTACTTTATATTAGCTCTGTAATTTTAATTACATTGAGCTCTCCTCCTGTATCATTTTTTAATATTAAATTTTTAATATTAATTAGGATCAGGTTTTTGGGATTTACCTTCCTACTTTTCCGTTTGGATTAAAGTATTTAAAATAAATTCAATTTAATTAAATTATAAATTTAAAATAAATTCAATATTAAAAGCTTGAATATTTTGCAGCAATAGAAATTGTTAATGCTTACCATTAATGTACTTTCATGATATCTGATAGAGATAAAAGTGTCATGATCTTTGTTCCTGAATTGTGCCTCACAGCCAGACAATTCTGTGTGGGTACCATCTGCATCGTGGTCATAACTTAAGCTTCCATTGTTAACCATGGCTGATATATAAGGATGTACATGCTGGAGTAGAAAGTTGGATAAAAAAAAAAACAACTGACATTTTTAATTCATACTTGAATCTTTCCATAGAATCAACACAAGTCAATGTAAGCAAATAATGTATTAATCAAGTAGTAAAAGTTATTTTAAACAAAGATGGTAGATTAATAAGCCTGCATGGCATTCTTACCTGAATTTTGATCTGAAATTACAACTGCTCTTTGTGTTTAATATCCAATACTAAATAAGGACAGCAAATTTTAAGGGCTTTGACATCTGTAAGCCAGTAAAAATTATTTTTTATGAACATGTAAACTAAATAGTAAAAGCTTGAATGCAAATTCTGTCTGCCAATGAAAAATAACTTGCCAGATTGCCCACACAAATTTTAGGTAAAACAAATGAAAAACTTGGTGCTTAAGAACTAAAGATTAACCCTTTGAACACAGGTTTCCAGCAATTGTGTAAAAGTCAATATGCCCCATTGGCTAAAGTATATACTGCTCAGCACAGTTGTGTTCTCTTTATAAATGTTACAATGGTCTACACATACACACAAATCTGATGATTAACCATAATTTAATCTGACATATTTCAACCAATCACAGCAAATTTCTCTATTAGCCTAAGTTTGAATGAAACAGATGAGTTTTGTGAACAAATCTGGTTACCTTTTGTCATAAAAAAGTTTCAGTACTAGCTAAAATAAGATAGCAGAAACGTCAGAGAAAAAAATATTCCAGCTAAAGGATGTGCTTACTCTTAGGTCAGTACTAAATGGTATAGATGCAAATGATCAACACATTAAACTGTATGCATGCCAAATTAAAATATTGTTAAATGATGGTTTGAGCCAAAGCAAAAATCAACTTTCCCTCAGAAAATAGAAAGAGATGCCACTAAGCGAGGAAAAATAAGGTGTTCAGCTTGCAGAAAAAAAAAAATACTTTGCCAAAAAAAATCCACCCAGCTGAATATAAGGACACATTTAAGAGAAAAACTACTTAGATGCTCATCACAGTGAGCGTTTATATATATATATATACATATATATATATTTTAAGTGCAAATAACAACTGTTGGTATGACTGGCATCACATGTTTATAAATGTTCAACAGCAGTAGGTAGAATGTAACAACCTTGTTTTTTCAGAGGTAGATTTCAAAAGGTTAAGTTTTAATGTTATTTTTTTCCATTTCCTCAGACCTTTGAATAATCCATAGATTGACTTGATTGATTCTTAATAGAATTTGAATTAGTAAAAGTGGTCTATGAAAAATTTTTCTGTGAGGGTTCAAATGTATCAAAATTTAATATTTTCTGTGTTTTCTATGTGAACAAGTATTATCAAATTATTTGTATTATTAATGCACTAAATATACTGTAGACATTTTAGCATCTATATATATATATATATATATATATATATACACACACACTTATCTGCTGCCTTGATACACTGTTTTTATATATATATATATATATATATATAAATGGAAGTAGTCACTATTAGATATTTAATCACTAAAGAGAATCAAATCTAATCTTAAGTAACTTTACTTTATTTCAATATAAAATTTTTTTTTAACTTTACATTATTTTCTGCAGTTCCCATGTGTACTTAACATAAAAGCAATACTTACATTATGAGGTCCATTGTGATTGCTGTAGGTATCTAAAAATATGGCCAACCCAGAGAAAAGATCACGACTTCCAAAAACCTTCCCTGAAAAGTAAAGAAATAAAGTAAAAATTGAGATTCCTTGAATAGGCCAATAGATGTAATATGCTTTATTTAATAAATGAAAATAGGGCATCTTTCAAAAACAAAGTATCCACTGTAAAAACGTTTGAATACAAATGTCAGATTAAAAATAAATAAATTCTTTAGAAAATGCTTTACATTTCAGATATAAAATGGAGCAGATATGAAGATTGATAAAATAATCTGGATTAAGAAGATGTGCATCCTTTAAAGAGAATCTTGCTTGCTGTAACATTCTCCATGGTCAAGCAGACTAGATCAAAGCGGGTTTTGATCCTTGCTAAGGAACACATTTGATAGTGCAGGCTGATAGACAATATACAGTTCAATAAATAAAACTGAAGTGTTTATTTCAAATATGAAATATCTATTGTAATATCATTTGCATTAAAAGTGTTAGATTATATATATATATATATAAAAACATTGTTTATATAGACAAAAATTATCCTAGATATTGAAGCAGGCTTTCCTCAAAGTAAGCATATATCTCTATTCTACATCTATAGCATGATTTTAAGTTTATGCAATCATTAGGTGCATATTATGAACTGTATTTTTAGGTTTGAATTTTTATTTTTGGTTTTCACATTGTTCAAGGTTGTTATAAATGTTGGATGCCATTTTTTAACTTATTAAATGTATAATTTAATTTGGTTTAGACTGAAATTTTAACTTAAAATTGGAAAGTAAAATCATGAAAGTTAAATTAATTATTAAAGGGTAAATTTTGTTAGAGTCAAGTGTTATTCGTGTAGTTTAAGGGGGACCACTTGTTTATTTTCGAGAAATGAAAGGCATTAAAAATTAATAAGTAAATACGTAAAAAGAAACTAATGAAATAAAGTTACAAATGGATGTAGTAGTAAAAAGCAGTTACACCCATTGTGAACCTTAATAGAAGCAGTAATGGAATCTTTAGTCGTAACAATGATCAAAAGAATAAGTTTTACAATTTTGTGGCAGTTTGAGAACAGTTTAAAGAGTATTGTACTAATTCTTTACTATTATGTTACATTTGTATATTGGGGGGGTGGAGGATATGAAAGCTAAGGAGTACTAAGTTCAGTCTTTTTTTTTTTTTTTTTAACAGTCCTTAAAAAAGAGCAAGTGAAACAAAAAATTACAATTTCTGAATACTGGATGAAGTGTAGATTTAGAATTGCATTGAAAATAGCATATATGCTGTCTACATTTCCCAGAATGTTTGGGGAGGGGGCACCTTGACTAAACTTTGCCAACAGCTTGGGGGATGGGACACACACACAAACATATTTGTTTCATACAAACCTAATTGCATCCGGTCCTTGACATACCAAACAGAGAAGCCATCACCATAAAGTGTTCTGCCTGTTCCATGAACTCTGAACTGAACATCAAGTTGCCAATTTTTCACCATGACTGGCTAAAAAAAAAAAAAAAAAAAAAAAATAAAATAAAAAAAAAAAAAATGTTTACATTAAAAAATTACATAGATAGATGATTTACATATAGTAATAACCCTTTTCAACATTAGTGCATGCTATTGTCTAAAAGGGACATGCATTGTGGTGCAGTGGATATCGACTTGGAATGACAAATCAGGGAGCTGTTGAATTCCTTGCATTTGTTTACACACAAATACCCTTGGGAAAGATATTAATCCATATCTTCCCTCCAGTTATGGGTTAAATAATAGGACAGATTTCCTAAAGTTGGTTTTTGTGCATAAGTGAATGCAACAAATTCAAGTGGAATTCAAACTCTGCTTTCCAATTTCTCATTCTGTGGCAACATCCACTGCATCACAATGCACATCCATCTGCATACACTGCTTAAATGTTGCAATGGCAAATCTGTTACTATGTAAAGTTATAATCTGAGAAGATATGCATAAATATAGTGCATATAATTTGGTACTGCAACACAAAAACAGTATCTCATAGAACCTCTAAATGGTATTGTGTTCACTTGGTAAATAAAGCAATTTCCAGTTTAATCAAGCCTCTAAACATTTTTAATTATGTATAAATTGGGGAAAAAGTTTTTAAAGAGAAAGAGAATATTAAAAAAACAAAATCAATCATATTTTTTTGAGTTTACAAAGATTTTAAGTAATCCTTTCTGCATTATAAACCTAGTTATTCATACCAAGCATTTTGAATATTATATCCTCAAGCCTTCTTCATGTGTTTATAATTAGTAACCTTACATTTTTTTAAAAAAATGAATCCTATGTCCAATCAAGTTGGGTATAGTACTTTTGTGCCTAAAAGATACTTCACATCAGTTAATACTTAGTCTTAACTCTTTGCGCCACTTGCCTGTCTCTTCTATTGGACCAGATTACGACTTTTCAGCAAATTGAGACCTAGGGACTGAACTGCCTCTGGTTCAAAAAGTGGACAAGTGACACGAAAAGGTGAGTATGATTAGTGATAATTAACAACCAAGATAAGCAAGAAATAATTCATAGAAAAGAAAAAAAAAAGAAATGATGGAAAATACTGTCCTAAATTTTTTCTTTAACAGGTATGTTTTGTAAATATTCTTTTACCATTTCTAGTCATTCTCAATAATTAATAATTAAAACTGTCTTAAGAACTGGAATTGGTAAGTCAATCACCAAGTTGACCAATGTTTTGTTTATTTCTAATAATTTTTTTAATATCTTGAAGTGTTACATAAATCATTGTCAACTATCAATAATATTTAACTAGTATTTATTTCATCATTGTTTTTTTTTGCTTTAAATTATAACAATATAAATTGTCAGTCTACAATAATCTAGATAAAAAAAAATCAAATCTTAAACCCTTCATATTTTTGGGAAGTCCTATCATCTGATTTATGAGAGCCTTATGACTGGCAAAAGATCTAATGTAAGTTTCTAAACTTGCCTTATTTCCTCACCAATCAATGGTACTATATTTCTTTTTCATAACACCACCAAGAGAAACAAACAATATTCAATTTGAGTGTTTTTTTCTTTCTTCATAATTTGATAAATATTATTAAACAATCATTTTTATCAAAATAGAAATTTGAAAAAAAAAAGGAAAAAAAAGCCCCCTATTGCAAAACAACTGACAAAATGATTTTGCAATATATTGTATATTTGGATTACAAGTGTGTTAAAAAAAAAAAAAGTTAAAATTCAACTGAAGTTTCATACAATTTCTGGCATTCTAGAAATGCTAATTCTGAAATAATTCTGTGGAACCATATTAATCAGGACTTGGAGATCATACATTAAAACTTTTGACAGTATTCATAATCTTGTTAAGCTTATAGAAAATATAAAAAGTATGCTGACAAATTTTCATTTGAGAGCAAAATAAAATTTAATTATTTTTACAACATTAGTCTTTCTGTTAGAAGTTTCAGTAAAAAGGATAATGAAGCATGTCAATTACAGAATTATTGTAAAGAGCAAACACTGAACATATATTCACTTATTTGAGAGAATAGTGTTCAGGGATATCAACTTCATTTTAATCTTAAAAATTGAATGGGTAGCCATTGTAAATATAGATTACTTGGTTGTGCTTTGATGATATTGCCTGTTTTTTTTTTTTTTTCCATACAAATTGAAGGTTTGAATATGCTGATCAATTGATGGCATTTTGCTAAACACATTTATAAATTTCTTGTCACATTTTAGTAGCAATAAAGTATTTTGCAAATCAAGTGATGTACATTCTCTTTTCACATTCTTGGATGTGTGTTGTGGTGCAGTGGATATTGGCTCAGAACGAGAAATTGGAGTGTAGAATTTGAATTTCAATTGAATTTGTTGCATTCACTTATGCACAAATACCCTTGGGAAAGATATTAGTTTTCAACTTTTTCCTCCAGCTATGGATTAAAATAGCAGGACAGATTGGGTTCTTTAGCCTTGATTGGTAACCAGTCTACCACAGAATGTAATAGCAACTTACTGCGGAAAATCTTCTGCCCAGTCAGTCATGTCCTTTTCAAGACATGATCCCCCAAGCATATATCACATACGGCACTTAACTACCTGACTGACATCACAAAAGTTCAGGTAGAAATTTAAAAGTTTAATATTAATACATTCTGCATTAAATCAAACAAATCTGTCAGATTTGAGGACTTAATTTAGACCAAAGGAATCATGTAGACTGATCAAATTGGTGATATAAGTAAGTAATCAAAATTAAGCCAATGAAAGTGTTGCTTGAAGTTAACCATCTGCTGCCTGATCAAAGATAAACTGAAGCATCTGTTAATCTTATAAACAAATGGATGAAAAGGGGGGAAAAAAAAACAAAAAATCAGTATCTCATATCTGATAAATATTAGGAAACAACTATGCTTAAAAACTAACAATAGAATTTTACATATTTATAACACACACGCACACATATAAAAACAACTATATATTTTATAAGACTGCTTTATTTCAGTAAACAAAAGCCAATTTATCAAACTATCAAAAATGATGCTTTTTTTTTTATGTTATATCCTAAAATAAATTTGTGCAACCTGATTCTAAAATCTTTACAAATTTAGATAAAAATAAGAAAAACTTCAGAGGATTTATTTCGAAAAATAACAGGTGTAAAAAAAAAAACTTAATCTGAAACAATATTTGCAATTATGGTAAAATGTGTATTTGAATCCCACTTATAATTCCCATCAAAAACCATACAGCACAAGCACATCCTCTGCTCAGACAAAATATATCTAGCCTGGTGCTATAGCTATTTTAAAGCTGTATGCGTGTCAAAGTCAAGAAGCAGTCTATCACAAAATATGCATCCTATTACTCTCAGTCAGTCAAGTGTCATACATAATACATGGTTGGGTGATCACACCTTGAAAGAGACATGACTGACTGGGCAGATTTTCCCACAGTAGGTTGCCAACCAAGGCTATAGAACCCAATCTGTCCTGTTATTTGGCCCATAGCTGGAGGGAAGTAACAGATTAATACCTTTCCCAAGGGTATTTGCGCGTAAGTGAATGCAACAAATCCAACTGGAATTTGAACTCAGCTTCTCGATTTCTCATTCCGAGCAGATATCCACTGCACCACAACATTAATCAGCCAATAAAAAGATCAAAGTGGAGTAAGTGGGAAGGCAACATAAGCTAACTTAATAAAATACTCCAGTTTTTTCTTAAACATTTTTATTAAATTTTGGGTCTTTTTTATAATGCTATGCTGTTTTTCAGTAAAAATGTGGAGGTTCTTAATTTAGACAAACATAGTTTACATAGATGCACAAAGTATCTATTTCTCAGTATGAACTCCTCTACCATTGTTGATATGAGACCAACATATCTTCAATTGTTCAATTTTTTAAAAACACTGATAAATTTTTTCAAGATTCTACTAATACAAACACACACACTTCAATTTTTACCTAGTTAAAAAAAAAAAAAAAAAAAGCAATTTCTGGGATTTGGCATTTTGACTTACATGAATCTAGAAAAAGGGATGTGCAGGCAGCCCAATTTGGAAAATCCCAGGGCTTTTCAAGGACCTTTTAAGCAACTGCTGTTTTACCAGGGCTTGATTGAAAAGCCCTGGAAAAAAGGCCCTGAAAATTTTCCAGGACTTTTCAAAGTTTCACAGCCCTCTATGAACCTTGCAGAAAACTATGAAATAACAAAAGAATTTAGTATATTGTCCAAAGGATTGAGAAATTTGAACACGTTGATCAGCCTATTTATCTGTAAAGTTATCCAATGTTTCCCATGTCTTGAACATTTCATACACCTCTCAAGATCACTTCATCAGAAAATAACCATTTTATTTTTTTCTATCAAAAAGCTATTTTACACAGAGTTCCAAAATTTATAATTCAAACCTTGTAAACAGCATTGAATTTTGCTATTTCAAGTTCCATCACTCCTAAGTAGACAAAAGTTTTGAGGAGAAAATGTAAGATTTACCTGACTATTCCAAATACCTCCAGATTTGCTTTGATGATCAGAAGTCAACCTAATATAATTGTTGGTTACCATTGTAGACCCTATAATATCCCACATGGGAATGTTCATGCCAGAACCTGAAAATAAAATTAAAATTTTTTTTTATATGTTATAGATTGATATAAATCAAAAACATGAAATTTTCAGGATGTCTTTCCATACAAATCGTGTGGGTTTTGAATTTTTATATTAAGTGAATATGGAAGAAAATTGACATGACATAGGACACTGCAGAAATGAGTGTTGCATAGCATTTGGAAATCCTTGAATCACTATGATATTCGAGTGTTCCTAATTTAACAAAAAATAATCAATAAGCTGCCTTTCCATCTGCTTTGCTCACTAAAAAGCTATTTTTTTAACAGATGATAACAGGCAATGAAAAACTGTTTGCAAAAAGGCTCTGGAGAAAACAGAATGAATGCTTTATATCTTGTGTTGGAAAGGTGTTGCAAGCTCTTGCAACAAAATCAGACAAGTACTTTTCCTTTGTCTTACTTTGATTAAAAGGCAGACAGCAACAAAAACTATCTTAAATTGGTCAAATCATAAGAGTGTTGTCTTCCATCAGGAAGACATCAGACTGGACATTTTGTATGTGACAGAAATTGGTACAGGTTTTCCGAGATACTCTTGCACCCATGTCACATTCAACTGACCTTGCACCTTCAGAATAATCAGTTATTTTCATCCCTATAAAATTTTAAAAACTTCAATTCTTTAGAAGCCTGTAAAAACCATTGAAACTTATTTGTCATCCAGAAAGATGCTAAGTTTTAAGAGAATGGAATCATGAAGCAGACTCAAAAATCAAAGAAAATGGCATGAAATGAATAGTCTAAAATTAACTTTAAAAAAACTTTTGTTCCAACTAGAGATTGGAGCTATGAATAAGCTTTCCAGAGCTATCATCAATATAGAAGATACCATTTTGTTTTTCTTTAAAAGATATTACTCCTTTAAATAGGTTTTCAAGCATTTTCCCCAATTTAAGCCATTTTGAGGATCTGCCAGATAAAATTCTGATGAAAAGTAAAGAA
This sequence comes from Ascarosepion bandense, assembly GCA_037127315.1. Lineage (NCBI taxonomy): Eukaryota > Metazoa > Mollusca > Cephalopoda > Sepiida > Sepiidae > Ascarosepion > Ascarosepion bandense. The sequence continues at coordinate 5,356,225 of JBBBDQ010000322.1, read as the reverse complement.
AGAGGCCAATTTAGAAAATATATTTTAGATACATTCAGAAGATGTATTTAGGTTTATATTTGCATTACTTTAAAAAGAAAAGTTTATAAGCAAAATTTTTGTAATGAAAACCAAGTTTGAGATAAAACAAGGTCAATTTTTAAAAGGTGAGCTCAAAGCAAAAGATTGGAATTATCAAATTGTAAAATTTACTTTTAAGTTTCACATTCATAAATAAAAAATAAAACTTTGGTGAACTATTAGAAGCTTAGTTGCTTGCAATCTTTAATAATTTAACATTCCTGCTGTCTCCTAACAGATCATAAGATGACAGCCACATCAAGTGATGTTGCTTCAGTTTCAGCAAGAAGTTTTCTAAAAGGTATAAATGCAAACAGTCACAGCCAAAATTTGTTCAATTCTTTTAATAGTCAAGCCACTCATTCCCTCATCTTAGTTACACAAGTGTATTTATATGAATCCACAGTGTCAAAATAAGAAAAAAAATTAAAACTTGCTTGAAAGAATCACTACATAATATAGTAACCAATACTGACTTAGAAATTCAAAGAAAATTACCAAGTTATACCAAAAGGTGTCATTTTTTCTTTTTATAGTCATTTATTCATACACAAGTCCATTTGGTGTTAATTGAATTTATGGTATAAAGTTTCAACATTAAATGTGGACTTTTGGATATAACTATTAGTCACTAGTTTGAAAGTGATAGCCTAATTAACTTAGTAGAACCTAAACTTATTTCTCTGGTTTTATTTAACAAAGAACATAGCAATTAACATGCTATCAATCCATGTACCCTTTCAGTAAAGAACAAAATCTAAAAACTTCATACAAGCAGCTAATATGTTTTAGAAGCTATGATGATAGTAATCCCAAACTGAATAAAAATGTCATGACAATATGAAAAGTGCATAAAAGATAGTTATAATTACTATACATGTTTCTGAAAAATAAAATTATCAGTACAAAATGAGAAGTTGAGGTGAGTATCTAAACTTATTTATAAATGGAACTTTGTGTGTGTATCTGTTACCTATAGACTCCTAAACATCTGAACCGATTTTCTTGAAAATTTACACAGTTGTACTATAAGCGTCAACAAGTGTTCTTAGCTAGGTTTTGTATCAAGGTACTCCTAATAAATATCAAAAATCGATAATCAAAAAAATCGGGTTATAGAAGGAGTGGTCCAATTTTAATCAAATTTGATATAGACAAAGACATAAGAAACGATATTCAGAAGTTTCAAGGTTGCAGTTCTTACAATAGTACAGAAAATCGATAATATGTATATGTAAAAGGCAAGATGTTTGTTTGTGTGTGTGTGTGTGTATCTGCCTGTCTGTATTTTTTTGGCCCTTTTAGTTTTTGCTTCGGGTTTGGCTCTAAGTAGGTATAATTGTAGTTCTTAGTCTCAGCCATGATACCATTTACTCAAAGGACTTATTTAGCCTTCATAATTCAGTTTACGACAAAAAAAACTTATTTGATATCGATACCAGGAAATCAAAATTTGACTTACATCCATTCAGTTTTCTTTGAGTCTACGGTTTTGCTTTAACTGGAAACAGCTATTGCTTTTTAGTCTTGTGCCAACGTCCAAAGAATCTGAGCTCCAGGACCATGGATTAGTTTTAAACCTTTCATTAAACCCGAGCAAAGCCGGGCTATACTGCTAGTATTACATAATACATTTCAAAAGTTGAAAATTATCAAATAGGTAACTTGCATACATATTCAGTTTGCTACAATGATGTCTGGTTGTAAGGACTGTAAGTATCCATTAGACAAGGAATTAAATTGCACATAATAGATTAGTTCCAGTTTTATTCTCTACTGAATTTTTGTCAAAATCCTTTTCAGAAAGGATACTGTTATCTGATTCACCTGTGTTATCAAGTTAGCCTGTCTAAAATTCAGGACCTACACCTATTTCATTCTAGGATTAAATTTGATTGACACTTGTCTCCTTGCTGTCACCAGTACAGATATTGACAAAAATGATTTTAAAAAAAATTCTGCTCCTTTGACAATTGGGTAATATTTGGTCTTGTGATTCAAAAGGACACCATGACCAAATAGAATATCGAAATTAAAATCACTGTTCATAAATAAGTACTAGAATTAGTCATGGTTAACAACAGAGTATATGCACTGAATGCAAACTATCTTGTAGATCAAGCTCCCAATGAGTTAGAGGCAAGTATTGTGATTTCATTACAAGAGTTACTACTTGACACATAATTACAAACTGTTTAAAATGCCTATTGCCTTGAGGATTTTTAAGAGGTGATCCAGCTAGTGGAAGTTCCATGGATAGGCAAAAGGTTCTCCAATGACACGAAACAAGCATTTTTGGGGATGCAAGCAGGCCATCTGACGTATAAATTTTTTAAAAAGTGAGTTAGTTGAAAGTGTTGGTAAAAGGCCTTCAAAAATAAACTCGCCTATGATGAAGGCAATTGCATCATCACATCAGAAAAACTGGTTTGCACTAAGCACAAATGGAACAAAAATTCCAAACTTTATACTGAGTATTTTTGTTCACCAGCATATATCCTCAAAAAAAGCCACTAATATAATCAAAATGCATCTGTTTCTACAATAAACAATTGTTTCATGCACCATTGTATTTTCACTCTCAGCTTTCAAGAAGTTCTAGTCTTTTGCAGGCATCTTGGAGAGTGGAAATATCTTTATAATGGTATGAGAAGAACCATCATCTTAGTGTGATGGCCAACAACAAAGCACCCAACTGGGAATACAGTCACTTCCAAAGCAGTAAGTTTATTCTCAAGACTGAAGATGGTTTCATTAAAACCTTTCTCTGAACAAAAATTTGAAAATATACTGATTTTCTCCTCTTATAAATATTATCTTTTCTCAATTATCTAGCAATCCATAGATCTCCTATTAAGGATATATGAGCATGCAAACAAGCCTGTGTAATGAGATTCTTAAAAAGTGTCTCAAGACTGTGGTTATATGCCAAATTTTCTAACTATAAAACCAGCTAATAATCAGTTAATCCCCTCAACAGAGAATAGAATTATTTACAGTTCATCCAGAAAATTTCAATTCCAGGTTTGTATCTAACAATAAAAAAAAAAAATGTTAAGTTTCACATCTTCCAAATCTGCACAAGCTACAGCACAAAGTACAACACTGGGCATTGAAGTAACAAAATCAGATTAAACAGAGTGTAGATAACGCAACAGTATTAAAAGATTTAATATACAATTTATAGAAGATTAAAAAAAAAAAAAAGTACTGCCAAAGGATTTAATACCAAGAGCAGATTAATGTTTAAAAACCCACAATTTCACACAGGTGATTGTAAAGAAAAAAAAAAAAAAAAATCTCTTCATTGAATCAAGGTTATTTTGTTTTATAAGAAAAGTCAGTCTCAGTAATCATTCAAGGTTTCAAGAATTTATCATGTTAAACAGTTCAGCAGTCGCATGGTCAAAAGAAGGCCGCTTTAAAATAATTCATAATAAAAACCTTATCAAAATGTTTTTTTGTCTACATGTAAGTTTGTTATTTAAATTACTTTGCTTTTTTACGAAGGAATATTCTATTTCAAGTTTCATTCATATGAATGATTAATAGAACAAGATAAATAGTTCAAGTTAGTATGCCAAAGCTGGATAAGATGTTATGAGAGGTATTGTTATGGCAGTATCTCCAGGTGAGTCAACACAAGTTATTTATGCATGCAATTTCCAATAGATGCCTGTGCCACTGTCTACTAGTCATCTCCCAAATCAACCAAAACAAACATAAAAGCAATCAAATTAAAAACTATCAAACTCACAAAATAAATAAGTAAATAAATAAAATAAAAGAAAAAAAAAAAAAGAAAAGTAACCCTCAAATATACCAACTTATACACCAATGTAAGGGGGTCTACGTGCCAACTTTCTTCTTCAGTTTACACCTGACCTCCAGTTCCTGTCTGAAACAGGTATCATTGCAGGAGCCCACAATCCTGGGTTATTCACCCATTATAATGAAATATAACTAAATTACCAGGGTCACAGGCTCAGTGCTGACTTTAAGGACACCTTTCCTTACAGCAAAGATACAAAAAAGGGGGGGGGCTTAATCTCCTTTATGTGTGTTTTTGTGCGGCACTTATCCAAAGTACCACATTTATTCTTGCTCTGTATTATCCTCAAGATGAAGGGTCAGTAATCTTCGATCAAATATTAGAAATGATTGACAATATTCTCACTGAATCTCCCTGGGCCAACTTTCACATATCTGGTAACTTCAAAGAGTAACTAGTCCACTCTTACATAACTAATGAGGAAGGCAGATATTGCAGAGACTTCTCCATCACTTATGATCATTGAAGAACACACCTTCCAGATTGAACAGGTCAACAGGCAAACTTCAACTTTTTTCTAATTTCCTATTTAAGCACCGCAAAAGCTTTTACTCTCTCATTGACACATCTGATCCATTCTCTAATCAATGTCCAGATGGACTCCAAACAAATGATGTCCCCTGATTTACTGTTCTATAGAATGTTTTTTTGCTGTGAGAAGGCAAATTACAACAGCTTTCAGTCCTTATGATGGAACTCCTAATAATCAAACATGCTGTCTCCAAAACTGCTACCCTAATTTCCAAATGGATCCTTTCTGAAATAATGAGTTCTTTGTATCAAATTCATTTCATTCACTCATTTACACACAAATAACCTTGAGAAAGGTATTAATCCATATCTTCTCCCTCCAGCTATGGGTTGAATAGCAGAATAAATTCGGTTCTATAGCCTGGTTGGTAGCTGGTCTACCACAGAAAGTAATAGCAACCTACCATAGACATGTCTCTTTCAAGACATAACTGCTTAAGCATGTATCACACATGGCAATTAACTGTGTTTTATACACAAAAGAAAAATATTTTCAGCAAAACTCAAACAGTTAGCCTTGGTTCAACCCTAAATTTTCTGCCGCCATAGCTTATCAGAATCACTACTTCAAAATCTATCGCAAATAACAGCATAGTTTGGATCTTGTTTCTTTCAGAAACACCTGCAATCACTGGAAAAAGAGTGCTGGAAAACGTCAAAGACAAGGTTGAAAAAAAATTGGATAACAAATTCTCGAAGATCAACCAATTTATGAAAAGAGGCAAAGCAGCTGTGCTCACAATTATAAATTGCTCATGGTCATATCTTCCTTGGTAGAAAAGACAAAACTCTTTCCCTGAAACTCAACATGACAATGACCATCCTCTCCCTAACTTCCCATGTATCACTAATCCCAATCTCAGTAATATACACATTTCAGTAAAACAAGTCAAATCAAAAGACTTCTCAAAAACCTTGACCCTAAAAAAGCTACTAGCCTGGATAAGATTCTAGTGCTTTTCATTAATAATATCAATCTAGAATTATCCTTGATTCTAACAAAATTATTTAACTATTTGAAGGAGAAATCTTCCAAGCATGTGAATGGAGGCAAACATATAACCAGTCTTCAAGAACATGAACAAATGATCTTCCCACTCCCAGTACAGACACCAAGGGTTTGACTATGTCCGACATGGATCTTTTTCAAATTTGCTACACTTATAGATCTCCATGAAAGAAATTGAGTGGCACCTGTTACACATCTCAAAGTCAAGAGGCTCCTGAGATATGACCTCTGACTTTTTACAAAAACATTGAAAAATGTGAATAGTGACAAAATTTAAAAGATGATATCTCAATTGTTTATAAACCTACAAAGTTCATTCATATATCATTCTAAAGTACTTGGATAGATCTACAATTTTATCTGGGGATTTTTTTTTTTCAGAGGTCAAATAAAGTTGACCTTGACCTGACATATCAAAAAACGGCATTTTAATTCTTTTAAAATTTTCACAAAAGATTTGTCTATCTTATGACAGTATATATTCCAAATTACATGGTGGGCATCCCACTAGAACTGCTACTACAAGTGTTTTATAGAGCTGGGAAAATTCAAAATGGCAGAATGTAGTATCTGCTACTTCATATAAAAACATTGATATTTCACAATATGGTCAAGTTGTATATCCTTGTAAAGCTATTTTAATGGGCATGAAATCAATAAAAAAAGTTTTTCTGGTGATGAAACAGAACTTTCTTCAATTTTTTTCTAATGCAACACAGATTTTGTTATGGAAAAAGTGATAAAGAAATAATTCTGGAAAGTTATGGTTTAATTAAGTTATAGCATAAAAATATGTGACCTCTATGGGGGATAAATTTTGGTTGATATTGTATTGTAAATCTACAAAAAAAGCAATTTCCATAATTTAAGTAAGTTCTGGTCTTTTTACTTTTATACTATCCAGAATATTCATTCTTTCTACTACAACATCAAAACCCCTTATGCTAAAGGGTAATAAAACTCAGTTTAGAACAAAGTGAAAAAATGTGACCTCTTCAGTCTAAATTTGCAATGTATAGAAAGTCAGAAAAGGTTTAAGGAAAATATCACAGGAATGTGCTGATAATAACAGATGATTCAAATTGATCCCTGGTAAGAAGATTTGCACACGATGTCGAGAAAAATTTACATAAGCTGAGTCTTTTGACACTGCTTTAACAACAGATGAAGATCAGCCACAATCAGCTGAAGACCAATCTTCAAACATTTTTGTGGATACTGAAACTTATTTACAGCTACTGAATGAGTCACTGTCAATTATTGGTGAATCACCAGTAAAGTGACGAAAACGTGAAAAACATACCATTTATAAGAAAAAGAAAAAATTACAGAAGCAGTATCTGATAGAATCAGTATAATTTAACATTTCTCATGAGGAATCAACTAGCACAGAACATCTAAACTTTGAAAGAAGTTTGTTGCAAGTGAAAAGAAATCACAAAAATTCAAATTCTGACAGTACTTATTAAAAGCTGGAGTCTAAGCAAAATACAAACAGAATTTGGCACTACAATGTACATGGAAAAACAAGCAAGAACTTGTGAATGAGGAAGGAATTTTAGCTTTGCTAAATACACGAAAAACTAGATTCCCACAAGAGACAATTGATAAAGTGAGGCAGTTTTAGAAAAGTGAAGATCAGTAGAGTGATGCCTGGAAAAAATGATTACAAGATGGTTTTAAAGGATGGGAAACGAGTTCAGGAACAAAAATATCTTGTTCTCTGTAACTTGAAAGCAGCATTTGAATTATTCAAATCAAGAACCAGGAGACAATAAGCTTCTCTAAATTCGCTGAGCTTAGACCAAAAGAATGTGTGCTATCATGTGGTGCTGGGGCTCATACTGTCTGCATTTACACAATCCATCAGAATATGAAGTTGATGATTGCAGGATCTCATCTTGGTAAACTGACTGAAGGAGAAAATTACCACCAATACATACTTTGCTGTTACATGCAATGAAGCATCAGCAAGTTGCTACTTGGGTGACTGCTCAACTTGCAGCAAACTGATGCATGATTGTTTTTTATCTGGAAGAAATTTTTTACAAAAATTCAGTCGATTTTGTATACAAACAGTGGTAATCAACTGATAGAACCACTCTACAAACTATCACAATCCACAGAGGAATTCATTGAAACTTTCCATGCAGGCCTTCAAACATTAAAGAAGCATAATTTCATTGCCAAAGCACAATCAAAATTTTGTTCTGATAGAAAAGGTTCTTTGAAGGTTGGTGAAATCTTAGCAATAGCAGATTTTGCTGAGAATTCATTTATTTTGCAAGACACGGTTCAAGGCTTCCACTTGAATAATGATCAAGCTACATTGCATCCATTCATCTGCTACTATAGAAATAGAATTGACCTTAAGCATATTAATTTTGTAATAATGATTGTCTCAAGCATGACAGTAGCTGCCCATTTTTGCTACTTCTCATGGGAAAGAACCATGTGATGGGTTAGGTGGCACTGTTAAAAAGTTAGCAGTAAAAGCTAGCCTGCAGCGACCCTATAATGAACAAATCATGACCCAAGACAGCTGTATTTTTATGTGAGAAAAAATATTTCCAGAATACATTTTTTATATTCCTCAACTGCAGAAGGATGAATGAAACAAACATCTTAAAAGATAGATTTAGCAATTCCTCCACTATTAAAGGAACACAGAAATTACATACTTTCATTTCTGTCTCTCAGAAAGAAGTGGAAGTAAAAACAGTGTCAACACAAAATAAAGGAAGGATAGTTCAAATCAAAACTAAATATAGAGTTCAAGACATTGATTTGTGACAACATTTCATGATAGGAATTGGTGGTTAGGATGTGTACTTGAAAAATATTCAGATAATGGAGAGCAGAAATTGACATTTTTACAACCAAATGGACACTCCATCTTTCTATTACCCATCACATCCAAATATATTAATTTTGAAATATTCTGATATTCTTAGCTCAGTTGATCAAATAACTGAAACAAGAACTTATAAACTTTCAAAAAATGAGATTAAAAAAATGCAAATATTTTAGAAAGAAAATAAATACATTAAAATTCATTATTATAAAAAAGTTTTAGTGAAACTGATTTTTCATTTTGAAATGTATCCCAATGAACACAGATTGATTTCTTGTGGATATAGTGTATCATATCAAAAGTCAAAGAAACTGTTTACCATCAACATCAAATGTCATTTATTCTTTTAGTATTATAACCTAATTAAATCTCAACACACTTTTTTTAGAATTCTTTCTTTATTACATCACTTTTTCCATACCAAAATCTGTGTTGTATAAAAGAAATCCTAAAAACAGTTTGATCTCCAGAAAAAAATTTTGATTTCACAACCAGAACTTGCATAACACTCAACATGTCAAGAATATTTTTAGAACATTCATTTTTAAAGTTTTTTTTCATAAAAAAAGGTACCCATAAACAACGGAAATTGCTTTTTTTTTTGTAGATTTAGAGTATCAAACATCAACCAAAATTTATTCACCATAGAGGTCACATTTTTTTTATGCTATAATTTAATTAAACCTTAACACTTTTCAGAAGTATTTCTTTATTATATCAATTTTTCCATAACAAAATCTGTGTTGCATTAGTAAAAAAAGTGAAGAAAGTTCTGTTTCATCACCAGAAAAAAATTTATTGATTTCATGACCATGGTCCTTATGTGAATATTAATCAGCATTAAAATAGCTTTACAAAAATATACAGCTTGAGCATATTGTGAAATATCAAAATGTTTTCATATGAAATAGCAGATACATTCTGCCATTTTGAATTTTCCCAGCTCTATAAAATGCTTGTAGCAACAGTTCTAGTGGAATGCCCATCATGAAATTTGGAATATATACTGTCATAAGATAGACAAATCTTTTGTGAAAATTTTAAAAGAATTAAAATACCATTTTTTGATATGTCAGGTCAGAAGTTCAACTTTTTTTTTTATTTGACCTCAAAAAAGAAAAAAAAAGAAAAAAAAGAAAAGAAAATAAAAAATCCCCAGATAAAATTGTAGATCTATCCAAGTACTTTAGCATGATATATGAATGAACTTTGTAGGTTCTTAAACAGAGATATCTTTTAAAGTTGGTCACTATTCACATTTTTTAACATTTTCATAAAAAGTCAGAGACCATATCACAGAAACCACTTGACCTTGAGATGTGTAACAGGTGTCACTCAATTCCTTTCATGGAGATCTACAAGTTTGGCAAATTTGAAAAAATCCATGTCAGACATGGCCAAACCCTTGTTGATTTGACACGGAATGATCCTGTTACATTCAGGGGAGGTTTCCATTTAATATCAAAACCTTAAAATATCAATGATGCAATTTCAATAAAAAAGCAGCTATTGATTAGAATTAAGGTGGCTAAAAAAGTTGTTTTCAGAGTTCAAGTAAGTGCGCATATTATTTAAGATTTTTCAAGTCTTAAAATATACAATAGAAAGGTTTTCATTAGAATCACCACAATCTACTTTACTCTTTATGACCCTGTACCTGACCAAGTGAAATATTTTAAATAATCCCAGAATAAACTTCATCACCAAATTTAGTCACCTTGAACTTGGCAAAGAACACCCCCTTCACATCAAAATTGGATTCATTAATATAACAAAAGAAAAAAAAAGTTGCTCTTTGTAATAAATATTGTGCAATAATGTCAAAATACACATTTTTCAACATTTAAAATTTTATTTATAAAATTTTGATAAATTTAAAAACAAAAGTCCTTGGAGAATTTAAACAATCAATTTCTTTTTGTAAAACAGAACCCCCAGTTACCAAAAATATGATTCATAAAATAAGATGTAATAAATCTAAGACATTTAATTAGAAAAATTTTTATGAGTAAGATGATATCTTGAGAAAAAGATTTTTTCTATGTATAATGAATTTTTACAAAAAAAAAAATTCATGAAACTCAGTTTTAAATATTTTAAAATTCAGTCTTTGTAGAGGTCAGGTGATTTTTTTTTTTAAAGCATACCACCCCAAGCAAGGCATTCTGCTGTCACTATAGCACAGGGGGTTACATAGAGCAATTGGGTATAGGAAATGTAAGCAGGAGGGTGATAGACTAGTTAGGAGGTACATAGGGAGCGTGTTGGAGAGAGTGCGTGCGAGTTAGTGTGTTAGGAGATGTCTCTTGACCTTACATTTAAACTCCTGGAGGTTGTAGCCGTCGGGGAAGCAAGCATGTGGAAGGGAATTCCACAGGAGGGAAGTGCGAGAAAAGAAGCTGTTGGAGTAGAAATTGCGATTACATTTCATCGGTTTCACTGTAAAAGGTGGGACCTAGTTGCTAATCTAGTATCTCGTGCAAATTCACACCTAGGAGGCACCAGTGATTTAAGATCATCAGAGCAGAAGCTGTGAAAGTATTTATAGAAGAGGCACAGGGAAGCCACATCACGCCAGTGAGAGTGACTGCAGGCGGTCAGCCAAGTCGGTATTGATCACATTACAGATTCTCCGCTGTATTTTGTCTAGAACCCCAAGGAGAATAGTGCAACTCATCAATGCTCAATAATTTAAAAATATTGAAAATTTGTGTATAAAGGTGACAATTTTTGTAAATTCTGATGTCCATTATCAGAAAATAAAAGTAGGAACCTCCATTAATTTGTTGAGACACACACACACAAAAAAAAAAAAAAAAAAAAAAAAGGCCCTAAACTTAAAAAGAATTTCTAAGAGGAAAGATCAAAGCAATTTTTAATATTTTTTTCTTAATCCTGACACAAAAATTTTGTTTTTCATCAGCAGGTAACCAAATTGTTACCAGAGTTTACATTACAATTATGTAACTCAGTTTTTTCTGGTGAAAAAAAAAAAAGGAAGTTCTTGGAGGGGGGTGGATATATATAAATAAAATAATTGTCAGATTTTAATGAAATTATTTTTTATCTTGGTAATTTTTTTTATTTCAGGATGACCAGCAGATTCAGATCCCATACCCAATCATACACCTATGGTGAAAGGAAAGGAAAATAATTCTCAATTCTGACATACCTTTCCTCCAGATGGGATTCAATAAGACTCAAAAGTGTTCTGATGTCCTCCTTCATTTTTAAGCTCGAGAAGTAGCAGAAACATCTGAATAGTGGTACCCAAGTGAAAGTGAATACATTGGTGCCATATGGACATCACTAAATATATTCCCAATGATTGTTATATTTTTTAATAATAGGTTGGATGAGATAAAGTATCTGTTGCGCAGGGGGGTTAGATAGGGTCAGGGAAGTGATGGGAAAAGGATGGTTAGATATAGGAATTGTTAGGAGGGTGATAGATGGGTAAGGGTACCGAGAATGAGGATTAGTTAGATGGTGAGAGTGTTTGAGAGAATAGATGCAAGTTAGTGTGTTAGGAGGTATCTATTGACCTTACATTTAAACTCCTGGAGATTGTAGCCGTCGGGGAAGCAGGCATGTGGAAGGGAATTCCACAGGCAGGAAGCGCGAGAAAAGAAGCTGTTGGAGTAGAAAATACGGTTACATCTTATCTGTTTCACTGTAAAAGGGTGGGACCTAGTTGTTAATCTAGTATATCATGTGAATTTGTATCTAGGTGGCACCAATGACCTAAGTTCATCAGAGCAGAAGCCGTAAAAGTACTTGTAGAAGAGGCACAGGGAAGCCACATCACGCCGGTGAAAGAGTGGTTGCAGGCGGTCCACCAAAACAGGATCAATCACGTTACAGGTTCTCCGTTGTATTTTGTCAAGAAGCCCGAGGAGAGTAGCAGGGGCACCCGACCAGATGTGGTAGCATTATTCAATACACGGGCGGATGGTAGATTTATATATGTGCAGGATAGGTTCAGACGGGAAAAATTTCCGGGCCCTGCACAGAGAACCAACCTTTATAGCAGCGGACTTAGCAATGGATTCGATATAGTCATTCCATTTGAGGTCCGCCAAGAGTGTAAGGCCAAGAAGGCGGAGTGTTTTACTCTCAGGGAGGCAAGCCTGTTCCATGTTAATGGGAGGTAGGTACGATTGTCTATGGTGGTTAATTGATATCAGCTTCGTTTTGGAAGCATTGAAATTCACGAGCCATTCACCACAGATTGGAGGTCCTTTTCAAGCTCGGCAGTGAGGTTCACTTTGTCGCCCACACCAGGTTTCTGATCGAGGCGAGAGTAAATTGTGTCATCGGCGTACATGCCTACTTGGGATCTAATGGCATCTGGGAGATCATTAATGTAGATCAGAAAGAGCGTGGGACCTAGGATAGAGCCTTGAGGAACGCCAACGTTCATATGGTAGTTTTGGGAGGCATGTCCGTTTAATACTACCTTCAATGTGTGGTTAGAGAGGAATGACTGGATTAGATCAAACCAATGTCCATTTATACCATAGCTCCGCAGTTTGCACAAAAGGCCAGCATGCCAGACTGTCGAATGCTTTGGAGATATCCAAGGCAATGGTTCGTGCTTCGCCATTCTTGTCGAGAGCCTGGTATATGTACTCGGTAATGGTCATTAGCATACCAGCAGTAGACCTTGTGAAGTGGAAACTGCACTGTTTGTCTGAGAGAAGCCTGTGGGCCGTGAGATGCTGAATCACCTCGGTGTTGATAATGGCTTCGAAAATTTTGCCAAAGATTGGAAGGAGGCTGATAGAGCAGTAATTAGCGGGTTCCGAAGGTTTGCCAGTATTTTTAAATATAAGGGACTACAGAGGAGGACTTCCAACAAGCAGGAAAGCAGGAAGCAGATAGGCAGAAGTTTAGAGTTTAGAGAGGACAGAGGAGAGTTCTGGGGCACATTTCTTCAGGACTATGATTGGGATTCCGTCACCACCGCTCGCTTTGTGAGGGTCAAGTTTTGAGATTATAGTACAATAACCAAGAAATTGTGCATGTTTAATAATATGTATATGAAATTAAATAAAATGTCAAAGTGCATAAGCTCATCTCACTTTTGCAGAACCTTAAGGTTCAAGAGAATCCCAGTTGAGGAACACTGCTATATAGAAATGTTAGATAAACTTCCATCTGTTAGTCAAGCTGTTGACACCTTAAACAGCTACCACAGTGTTTATAAAAAGAAAAAAAAATTCATTTGTGAAATATTTTCAACTTTAATATTTGTTCTAAACAGATTAATTAGACTTTAAAATCAGCTAATGTTTCTCAAATTTTCAGAAAAGTATGCTTTGGAAAGTGTTTTAATATTTATAGACAATTACACTGTGATAAAAAAAAATAGCAAAAAATGGCCCTAAAATCAATTTTTGCAATAACAAAACAAAGACAACTTCTAGTCAATTTAAGTGAGTTTTGAAATGCAGCAAAGTGTTTTTTGTATTGGAAATATTAAATTCAAATCTATTAGCTTGAAATTAAAACTAAAATACAAGCTTCTGGACAGATTTTTCGGAAATAAAAAGTGGGATGGCAATTATTCACATTTACAAAAAGTTATTTTCAGTCATAAACATAAAAATTAAAATTGTTACAAATAAGTAACATTTATTTTATCTGACCTGTGACCTAACTTCAGTTTAAAATTGCACACACAATGAATATACAAGTCACAAGCTGGAGTGAAAGCTAACAATACATAAATTAGAACTATTCTGACAACTACAATTGTTTACATTGTGAAATTTTTAATCTTTATAAGTTCAAAGAATAGGAAATATGAGATTTGTAGGTAGATGTAAAAAGTTTAGTTTCAAAGTTAAATTTTGTTTATTCTTTATAAATATTAAAATGTCTCCTTTTCTGTCAGCTAGTAGATTTGTAACTTTTGTTATTAAATATCATTTAACAACAGATTTTTGTATTTAAATTGAAGTAAATTTCTTAATGCTCAGTCTGAATACTTTTTAACCAGGTCAAGTTTATTTACATTACAATTTACAAACCAAAACTAAAACAAAACAGGATAGCTATCAAACCTAATAAACATTTGTTTAAAGATTTTGTTTTAGTTCAACAGAATGGAATATTTAAAATTTAATACAGATTACAAAAATGTTTTAAATAATTTAAATTCACAAAAGTAGGTACCTTCACTCATCTAACTTTTACATTTAATTTTTAAAAATAAAAATGTTTTCTTGAAGCTTATTTTAAAGCTAAATGATTAAATTTACTATTTCCAGTAAGCAAATGGAATCTAAAATTGAGATTAAATTTTTTTTCAATTTCTCTGCCATTTTCATGACATTGCCATTAACATTTATAAACAAAAGTTAATGATACCGTTTTAAAAATCTTGCAAAAATAAAATACATTTGAGACATGTTATTTTTGGAAAATTAAATTTAAAGTTAAATTAATGATTAATCTGATTTACACATGTATTACTTATAGCATGAAATTTAGAATAAAACTTTCTTCTTAAACTAACAGTGTTATCTTTCTGACCTCTTCTCCATATATTTGACATATGATGACACTCATGACAGCCAGACAGATGCTAGATAAGTCAACTGTCAACAAAGATAGCAACCGAATTGACAAAATTAGGCAGTTTTTTTTCTGAAAGGGGAAGAAACCGTGAAACATGACCTTTTAATGCACACAGAAATTAACTTCACTTCAAATATACACACACAAAAGAAACAAAAAGAATTATTTAAAAAAAAAAATACAAATGCACAACGATTTCAATTAGTAAATTGAGTCTTATCAGTTAAACAACAAATCTTTAAAAAGTTTAAATTTCATTTATTAATCGAAGGTTTTTTTTCTTCAGTTAATGTCCTTAGAGATTTTCGGAAATAAAGGCAAAATGTAAAAAAGAAAAAAAAACGAATCCTGCGTTTAACTAAAAAAAAAGTTAAACAAAATTTAATTTCTTGAAATTTCATGAATTTACATGGAGGGGGGGAGTAGATGTAAAAAATAATTTTACCAAGATTTTTTTCTTTTTAAATATTTTAGAAAATAATTTCATTCGATTGTGAATAAGTACTGAAAGTTTCAATAAAACCTAACAATTATTTGATTTTTGCAAGAATTTCCAAATTAATGTGTTTTCATCGGAAAAAAAGTTTCATTTTCTTTCCATGGTAAACTCTCGAAACGATTTGGTTACCCGCAAACGAAAATCAAAACAAGATTTTTTTTTTTTTTTTACACAAATTTCAAACATGTTAAAGGATTAAAAAATTTAAAAATAATTAAAAAATACTTTGATCTCTTAATAATAAACAATAAACATTTTAAAGAAAAAAGAAAAACAAACTTTGGGGGCTATTCATGCTATTTTTCAGCGATTTCTGTGAATGTACCTAACAAATTTTAACTACTGAAAATTTGCTTTTAAAGTGAAGATTTATGAAAACTTATAACTGGTTATGAAATAGAAAAGCATAAACAATTTTAGTTTATGAAAGTTTCAGTTGAAATAAAATGTAGCTTTCACAAATTAAGTTTAAAACTTTACGTTTTTACAAGTGTACACGTGGTTTTAGCTTTTAAGGACTTAAAATTTAAAGTCAATAAAACAATCCCTAATCAATTTAAAATTAAACAAGAAGCCTTAGATAATATTTGCGTTTTAATCTGCATCAATTTGAATTTTTTTACTTGAAGGTTTTTTAAAGAGTCCAGTTTTATTTGTAAAAGATTTTAAATTTTTTTGTTTATACATTTTAAGAAAAATGAAGTTTTGAAAAGGTAACTTTTTAAAAAATCAGTAATTTTCTCTAAACGAGTTCGAAAAACTGTTTATTTTTAAATTTTAATCCTTTAATTTTTTTGTGATTATCGGCGTTAAGAAAAAAAAAGGGAGAGAACAATCGACTTTTTAAGTTGGGTAATATAGGCTAGGATTCAAGTTTATCGAATGAAACTAGCAAAAAAAAAAAGTGCAAGATCAAATCGGACAGAAAGATTGTATTGTGCCAATTTTACAATTAGGTAATGCTTGTTTGTATCTAATTAGAAAGTATGCATTATTATTTTTACATGAAGTCAATAAAAGTGATAAAAAACAAAAGACGCAACGTGCAACAACCGGACCCACCAAGCAACAATTTTTTTAAAATTCTTATGTCGACAATTACATTTCACAATAATAATTTTTATCGTGAATTTAAGTTCAAAGAAAAACAAAGAATTTGTAGAGACATCTTAGACTTCTTACATCACTCAGTAAAAAAATAAAAAAAATTAGAAAGGTTTTGAAATTCGAAGTTATAAACAATTTTTTGCTTATTCTTTTTTAAACAATATTGTTCATTTTAGTTTCTGTCATTCAGTAGAATAAAAATATAACCTAACTTACATTTTCCAGTAAAAAACAGTCACCTTATAGTAGAAGCCAATAACCATGAGTAATATGCGTACCGTAATTTCTTTTAAAGAGAAAAAAAAAAACTAGTGATAGATTACTTAGTCTTTACTTATAAAAAAAATAAAAATAAAAAACACTAAAAACAGGGTCTGTTAACAGTTGAACAATAATTATTAATATTAACATAAATCTAAGACTAAGTTAAAAAATATTTTTTTAAAAATGCTTAAACGCTTAGGAACTTCACTAGCAACTAGAAAAAGAACAAGTTAAGTAGATCTAAAATTTAAAAATTATATAACTAATGATTTAAAAGACTAAAAAAGTGGATACGTTAACTTGTTGTTTTTTTAAAATCATCTTTTCCCCTTGTTTTACATTTTTGCGGTTCAAGAATACGTTATTTGTTAAACGTGATATGTTTATCTTAATCACCAAATTTCAATCTTTCATTTTTAGCTCTTTAATTAAAACTAAAATAATTTTCTATTGAATAATGAACAAAAAATATACAAATAGTAGAAAAAATTAGAAAAAAAAACCTTACTAGAAAATGTAAAAAGCCAATTACTAAGCTAAGCAGGTTAAGAAAACGGGATGGTCACTCAACAAAGCAAACTAATGTGAAGTGGTTAAAAATTGGATGGTTTTTCTTGTTGAAGTAAAAAAAATCAGCTAAGAAAGAAAATATTAAAGAAAAATAGAGAACAAGATAATTCTGTAATGTCTATAATAATATATTTAGTTATAGAAATTTCTGGAAAAACAATAAAAAAGTTTAGTTTACTTTGCCGACAAAGTCAATGTGGTTAAAAACTTTTCACGTGTTCTATGCTAATTTGATTTTATGTTATAGCCTAGAATTCTTAACCAATATCTATTGATTATAGAATTTTATTAGAATATAATAATTATTTTTGTTAATTTCAAAGTTTATAAAAAAAAAAAAATACAGCTGAAAAAGAAAGTGGGGAATAATACGAGTAAAACGCGTGAGATAATTTTTCAGATTACCTATTTAAGAAAATTGACTTACTTTGATAAGGCTTCACAAGACTGTGTTCTCTTTTTAAGTAGTCTTTGGTATTCCATTCACCTAAAACAGTAGAAAAGACAGAAATTAGCAAAAGGTGCAAGAAGCACCCAACAAACGTGACTAAGTTAGCCATGACACTTTTGGTAACTCGGTGTTCCTTCCCAGCATGCAATACTCTTCCGGGCGAACCATTACCTTTTTTTGTAACTGTTACTTGTCATTTAACGCTTTGTTACATTATTAGTAATACGTCTCATTGAACGCTAGCTCTTAAAAGTTTGTAGCCTAATGATGAAAAGCGCATTTGGAACAAATTAAATATATTCTTCAATAAATGTCCTTCTTTTTAATGTACATTTAAACCCAACTCTTTTCTATCAATAACACAAAAAAAATCAGAACATTAAAGAGGTTATGAATTTTTACTCTCCGGTGTAAAAAGAAATATAAAAAATATAAACAAATAAAAAAATATAAAAGTAAAAATAAAACATTAAATAAATAATTAAATACAATAAAAAAAACTATTACTGTATATTTTTTCCGATTGCTTGTTGATTACAAGTACCAAGAATAACTTTCTCAGAAAATAATTACTCAGACTTAAATTTAATTTTCCTGTTGTTAAACCTAAGTGAAAAATCCATAAAACAAGGATATTGGGAAGACTTTGTCATTTAGACTACGAGTGCACCCTTGCCGTAAAAAATGACGGTGGGTAAAATTGAGAGATGCATAATCTTCTTCTCTAAAAGTTGTTATTGTGCTGTTGTGCATACAAATAAATACACAAAACGGCCTTCAGACAAGATTTTTTATGAATCTCTTCTTTTCTTTTATTGTTTTTATAAATCTCTTTTTACTCAGTACTTAGAATTCTCCTTTTGAATTTTTGTAAAATATCTTTTCTTGGGAATCTTTAATTATTATTTTTATTCTTTAAATTCTTAAAAAATGTTTTAAAATATTTTTGTGAAAGTTAATTGTTTGTGACTATAGCGGTTGCTTTGTTTTTCTTACCCACATTCGCGCTATGTCATTTACTCGTCTGCGATTGGGTAATAAATCACTACTGATTTTGTATAGGACAATTTAGCAATTGCATTTGCCTTTGTTTGAATATTTCGGCTTTGAAGCAGCTGTTTCATATGTGTGTGGTGATTGGATAATTTTTAGCCTATCAGATATTTTTTATGTAAAGTCAGTTTTTTCCCGCGCATCATTTTGAGCCACTTTTGCTCGTTATATACGGCTACTTTTCACACGTTAGCCAGTAAACGAACAGGCTGCTAAAAGACTCCACGTAAATTCTACTCAAACATTTCTTAATGCACGCACAGACACAGAACTTTGTTTCCTCTCTAAACATTTTCGCCAAGAACTTCTTTTGAACTCTTGACCAAAATTTGTGTTACTTACAATTACATTCAAAATAATTGTATTCTTCTATGTGTGATTTGGTGTATGTATTCTTTACTTAGTGCATATGTATTGCATGTATGCAGTGGCAGTTCTATAGGAGGTGCAAAAGAGACCAAGCCCCTCTCATTTTGTCTTGTCGCAGCCACAAATAGCCACTCCTAAAAAGAAACGACCATAACAGCAGCAGCAGCTATTTGCCATCTCATGAACTTAAATGACCATAACAGCAGCAGCAGCTATTAGCCATTCCCTGACCTTTTACAAACAATGGCAGATTTTTAAGACTCACCATAAAGAAAATCCAACTACACGTGCGACACAAAACAATTTAGTGAATATGCCCGAGCCTAAAACTGCCATAATACGCATCGAATTAGGCTGTGCTCCCCAAAACACCAAACGACATGGGGAGCAATTATTATTTAACGCTTTTCTACTCCCACCGATCTGGGAGGAGTTGACCAAACATGTTCACTTATCAACAGCCTCGTTTCACCCAAAAATTTTAGAGTTATCTAGTCATAACACCCCACACTTTCGGCACTGATCCTGCCTCCCGGCGGTTGCATCGGCCATCAAAGCTTCTGGTCCTGATCCTGCTTCGACAGTCAAATCGGCCACTAGGTCTCGCATCCGCGATGACCTTAACTTAACTCGGCCCTGTTTAGGGATTCCGCCGCCATAATGTAACTTCTCGGTACGGTCTCGCATCCGCGACGACCTTAGCTCAATTCAACCCTGTTTAGGGATTCCACTGCTGTAACGTAACCTCTCAGTATGGTCTTGCTTTCCGCGCAGACCTTAATTCGACACGGCCCTGTTTAGGGACTCCACCTCTCATCAAGTACCTTCCACTGGCATGAGCTCGCCACTTCAACCTGGACCCAAAGACGAAACATCCCCAAAACAGCCAGGCAACTCTTCCAGCATCTCCAGCCGACCAGCTACCGCTGCGAACGCCCCATCTTGACTTGGCACTGGACGAGGTCTCAACACACGCTGCACCAACTCCATAGAGGCTACTACCCTTCAAACCTGGAGCAAACCCGAACTACATCTTGTACCAACTTACATAAATAAAAACCAAGGTTGTTATTATTTTTACTTCTGCCTTTGTCTCCTTATTGTCTTGGCTCTTTCACACTTATCAAAAATTCAAGTTTGCAGGGTCGACTTCCTCCAACGACCCTGCAACAAGTGGTGACCTCCCGACGTGTACAGGTAAGCAATAATGGAGCAGGTCAAGAGTGACTCTCCAGACATGACAATCACCACTATTATACCGCTGCCCCTGTACCATCATAACGCAAAGAACTGGTTCATGCAGGTAGAATCAATCTTTGCAATGCTGCGAATCACATCACAATGGGCCAGATTCGCAAATGTAATGCAAAAATTACCAGCTGAAATGATGGATGAGATCTCTGATGTCCTTGCCGAGCTACACAACACACAGCCGTACACTCAGCTGAAGGAAACAATCCTTAAACGTACTGGCCGTTCCGATGAGGAGATGATCCAGGAGGCACTGCGGAACGTCACTAGAGGCAACAAAACATCTACCCAGGTCCTCTGATATATGAAAAAACCAGCTGGGGAGGCAAAACATTTCTGACATAGTTCTTCGTGGCATATGGCTGGAGCGCCTTCCCAAATCGGTCGCAGAGATCATCGCCCCTATGTCGAGATCCACACCTCTAGACGACTTGGCAGAATCTGCCGACCTGGTGTTCGCACAGTTCAACCAAAGCATGAATTCAGTCCACACGCCCGAAACAGCAAAACAAGGACACTGCGAGCGGAGTGAAACAGAACGAGCCTTGGCCGACCTACAGAAACAAATATGGGAGATCCAAATCTCCCTGCGACGACGGACAAGGACACTAACCCTGTCTCGACAATGACGGAGATGAACCCCCAGCCGAGAGCGACAGGGCGACCAGAGCATCTGGTGGTTTCACCGCACGTTCGGCAATGGAGCCAAGAAATGTAGACCTCCCTGCACACATTCATCGGCCTGGGGAAATGAATAAACCGGGAAGTGGCGACAACTCACTCATCCAGCAACAACACACAATGCCATCATTTCTACATTTGGGACCGTTGGAACAAGCTGAAATTCCTGGTAGATACTGGTGCAGCCATCAGCGTGGTACCTTATCAAGACAGCCACACCGAAAAACCCACCCTACTCAAACTACGAGCTGCGAATGGCTTTGCAATCGATACATACAGAGAAAGGACCCTCACCCTGAACATTGGCATGTGACACGACTTCACAGTGGCCAACGTAAAGATACCCATCCTCAGCACGGATTTCCTGGCACATTACGCACTAGCGGTCCATATGAACCCCAAGACTCTATCCGACACAACAACGAACCTCCATGTGGTAGGTACACCTACACACCAACTCCACCGCAACATGCCATGGCCACAAGTACTTGAATCTCCTGACGCAGTTTGCTGACATAATGCAGCCGCTCCAAGCCACTGCTTCAGGCAACCACCAAACTAAACACCATATCCATACTAGAGACCCGTCTGCGCATTCACACCCACATTGACTCGCACCACATAAACTAGCATACACTAAGGAACGATTCGACGAAATGTTAAAAGATGGCATCATTCAACCTTGCGATAGCCCTTATGCCTTGTCACTGCACTTAGTACCTAAAGCTGGGGGCAAGGAATATCGGATATGCGTCGACTACAGGAAGTTGAACGCATCGACCACACCAGATCGCTACCCTGTCCCCCACACCCACGGTTTTGCATCCGGACTGGAGGGTGCCCGCGTATTCTCCAAGATCGACCTGATAAAAGCATACCACCAGATCCCCGTCACTGAGGAAGACGCCCCTAAGACAGCAGTTACCACACCATTTGGCTTGTATGAATTCCTAAAAACGCAATTCGGCCTACGCAACACAGCCCAGACCTTCCAACAACTCATAAATGAGATTCTACGCGGATTACCGCACGTATATGCATATATCAACGACATCTTGGTGGCCAGCAAAGATGCCGACTCGCACCGACAACATCTGCGAGAAGTTTTCCAACAGCTTTCACACTATGATCTTAAATTGAATCTGGACAAGTGCGTTTTTGGGATGCCCAGTGTCGATTTCCTTGGGCGCCACAGGGCATAGCACCTCTGCAAAGCAAGATCAGCTCAATCCAGGATTTCCTGTACCGACATCGATTAAGCAATTACAACAGTTCCGCGGCATGATTAACTTCTACCGCCGATTCATCCCAAATTGTGCCACGATCCTAAAGCCTCTAACGAATCTGCTGCAGAGAAAGAATAATGGCATTACACTGGAGGGAGAAGCTCTACGCGCATTTCAAACAGCGAAAACAGCGTTAAAAAATTTTACAAGACTCTCCCATATCAACGACAACCCGAAAACACAACTGTCCCTAACAACAGACGCGTCGGATGCAGGAGTGGGTGCTGTGGTCGAGCAGGAATGCGATTCACATCAGGAACCCATCGCATTTTTCTCAGCCAAACTTTCACAAGCTCAGAGAAAATACAGTACTTTCTCTTGAGAACTGCTGGCCATTTACTTTGCTGTTAGGCATTTCCAACATCTGCTGGAAGGTCGAGACTTCACAATCTACATCGACCACAAACCACTGACGACCGCAATGAGCAACAACTCCGACAAATACATGGCTCGGGAGGTCCGACACCTGGATTGCCTGTCCCAGTTTTCAACAGACATCTGCCACATAAAGGGGATGGATAATGCAGCTGCGGACATGTTGTCCCGAGCAGAAATTCAAACTCTTCAGGTCAACATCTTGGGACAGGATTCTATAGCCGCCGAACAGAAATCTGACCCCACGATGCAAGACGTACTATCAGGAACGTCCTTAAAGCTCCGGGAGTTCCCCACATCCCTCAGCAACAACACTCTGTACTGCGACATCAGCCTGGCCAACCCCAGACCCTACATCCCACCTACACTTCGCAGAGAGGTATTCCAGCATTTCCATGGACACACCAAATCTCTCGTCTGTACCTTCAGCAAACCTGATGCACGGTTCTCACATATACACGTCGACTTAGTGGGACTGCTGCCAATGTGTCAGGATTACCAGTACCTCCTGACAGTCATAGATCGTTTCTCACGATGACCAACTGCCATACCCATCAAAGACACGTCCGCAAGCACAGTCGCCAAAACTCTTCTGAGAGAGTGGATTGGAACCTTTGGAACACCCCAAGTTATCACAACTGACTGGGGAGCACAGTTCAAATCATCCCTTTTTCGAGAGTTCACCAATCTACTCGGTGCCAAACACATCAAAACTACCGCATACCATCCATGCACCAACGGCTTAGTTGAACGGTTTCATCAGTCCCTAAAAACCTCTCTGGCCACTAGACCCGACACTACCAATTGGGTAGACAAACTACCACTAATCCTCCTAGCCTTAAGAAACACCATCAAGGAGGACTTAAGCTGCTCACCTGCCAAACTGATTTTCGGCATGCCCCTTGTGCTGCCCAGCGAATACTTCAGTGACTCCCTCGATGGGCAGTCAAAACTAGTTAATCCTTTCGTAGAGGAACTCTGCCACAAGATGGCTCGACTCAAATACGTACCTCCGTGACAACAACCGACAAGTTCGCACATCCCACAACATTTACGGGATTGCACATTCGTTTTCGTATATAATGACGCCGTGAGACGAGCACTCACACCGGCATATCAAGGTCCATTTCAGGTTCTTTGGTGCACCAACAAACACCTCACGATTAAGCACACCAATATGACAGACTCTGTCACCATTGATTGGACCAAGCCCGCCTTCCTAGAGAAGCGACAGCACAACGCAAACCCAACTCCGCGGACTCCCTATGCAGCCACTCCAGCACAACCGGCACATGCAGCACCGCAGACTTCAGACAACGCCCCAGCAACTCCCGTGCAACAGACCAGATCCGGCAGGAGGGTCACTTTCCCTAAGAATCTTCATAGATACTATTTCTATTGATATGATCAATATTCTAGGGGAAGGGCCTTGTCACGGCCACAAATAGCCACTCCTAAAAAGAAACGGCTATTAGCCGTCTCCTGACCTTAAATGACCATAACAGTAGCAGCAGCAGCTATTAGCTGTTCCCTGACCTTTTACAAACAATGGCGGATTTTTAAGACCTGCCATAAAGAAAATCCAACTACACGTGTGATACAAAACAATTTAGTGAATATGCCCGAGCCTAAAACTGTCGTAATACGCATCGAATTAGGCTGCGCTCCCCAAAACACCAAACGACATGGGGAGCAATTATTATTTAGCGCTTTTCTACTCCCACCGATCTGGGAGTACTTGACCAAAAACGTTTGCTTATCACCAGCCTTATTTTGCCCCAAAATTTCGGAGTTATCTAGTCATAACACCCCGCGCTTTCGACACTGATCCTGCCTCCCAGCGGTCGCATCGGCCATCAAAGTCACAATACCTGCTTCTGGCATTGATCCTGCTTTCCGGCAGTAGATCAGCCATAAAGGCCGCTACACTCACTTCTGGCATTGATCCTGCTTCCCGGCAGTTGATCAGCCATTGAAGCCGCCACACCAGCTCCTGGTTCTGATTCTGCTTCGGCAGTCAAATCGGCCACTTGATCTCGCATCCGCGATGACCTTAACTCGACTCAGCCCTGTTTAGGGATCCCGCTGCTGTAATGTAACCTCTTGGTACGGTCTTGCTTTCCCTGCAGACCTTAACTCAATTCGGCTCTATTTAGAGACTCTGCCTCTCGTCAAGTACCTTCCACTGGCATGAGCTCGCTTCCTCGCTCGACACTTCAACCTGGACCCAAAGACGAAACATCCTCAAAACAGCCAGGCAACTCTTCCAGCATCTCCAGCCGACCATCTACTGCTGCGAATACCCCATCTCGACTCGGCACTGGATGAGGTCTCAACACTTGCCACACCAACTCCATAGAGGCTACTACCCTTCGGACCTGGAGCGAACCCGAACTACATCTTGTACCAACTTACATAAATAAAAACCAAGGTTGTTATTGTTTTTACCTCTGCCTTTGTCTCCTCGTTGTCTTGGCTGTTTCACACTTATCAAAAATTCAAGTTTGCAGGGTCGACTTCCTCCAACGACCCCGCAACAGTCTGGCCCCTCAGTGACCCCCCCCCCATTTATAAGCTTAAAAAATTTATGAAACTGATTAGTCTCTGATTTTGATAAGATTTGATCTTCAGCACATTTCCTTCTTCAGAACATATTAATGTTAGTATTTAATCCTTTGATTTTGTTTGGAAATTAATTTCTCTTGCGTTCCATCAGCCTGAGAGTGGAAAAGAAGGCAAGAATAGATTAACACCAGTACTATGAATGAAAAGTTATTCCAGTTAATCTATCTTAGTAAAGTAACATACTAATACTCAAACTTATTCCTAAATTGTGTATACAATAGTGGTGAATTATGAAAATGAAGATGCTGACTGAATTTGCCCTTTCCTCCTCAGAAAAATCTTGGCCCCTAAGTGTTCCCTCCCACTTTTTTAGTTCTACAATCACCACTGTGTGTATGTGTAATTTGATGTATATATCCTTAATTTTGTGACACTTCCTGTTTAAATGTATACACCTTTTCCTTTCACCTAATCTTTCCTCTATGTAAAAACTTTTTTTGAATATTCTGAGTGAAATGTAACAATTGATTTTCATGATTTGACAAAGCAGCTTGTAATTTTTACAACTGCCAAAATAAATTCTGGATTTATAATATTTAATTACATGTTGAGTTTTCCTCTCAATTTTTTCCCCCTTTTTTTGCTCTTCATTTTCGTTGGTGTTTTTTCATTTGATTTGTGATTCCAACGATTTTCTCCTGATGAGATATTGGACGAAAGATCTCTTGAGACTTAATAAATTACTTGTTTTTAAAGTAGTGTACAAATTTTGTAACTCCAAACATTTGTTTATATATATATATATATATATTCTTTACTACTTGACATAATTATTGCAAAAAATGAAATAATGTGTTGTGGAATTTGAGATCAATAGACAATATTCAAACATCAGAAGGAATTTTATTTAGCTCGCATGCAAAACTCTGCAAAAAATATCAATATTCATTAATTCAATGACATTGTTTGTGAGTTTGGTGTCAAAATCTTTTTTTAAGCAATAACACATTTTATTATACAAAATATACAAATATAATAATGAATGCTTTTGAATGATTTGTTTAGTACTTTTGGCTTTCTTCACAAATCAGAAGTATGGAAAAAGTGTAAGTTATTTACTTTGGATTTAAGTTTGGCATTCATTGAAAGATTCTTGTTTGTTTTCATACTGAAGCTTCTTTGGATTGGGTTTCATTGAGTGAGATAAAAAGGGTCTTACAATAAATGGTACTTTTCTCAATTTCAAATAGGACAAAAAGGTTCAAGATGCCTGCTCCTTCATATTCTGAATTCCCATTAAAGATTTCTGCTTCATGCCACATTGCGAATAAAGTGGATGGTTTTCTTTTCTGTCCATTGCATAGCAAATGTCATGGATCATTTTTGCTTCCTCGTCACGATCTGCTTCTGGCCACACGTGGGACTTGCTTAAATACCAAAGTTAGTCATGTGTCCTGCTCACTTAGAACATTCCAATTTTTGTTGCAATTTGAAATGAAAAACATTTGTGCAGGTACATAACAAATATTGGAAAAAAATTAACAAATGGTGATTGTTAGGAACTCAAATTAGGATCCAGTTTTATTTCAGTTTGTCACATTTCTTAACAATCACCATTCGCGATGAGTAAATTGTCACTCCAACCACGATGTATAAATTCTCCTTTTTTATTATTTTAGAGTGGGGCTCCACAAAGGCACTATTAAAAAGCAAATACGCAACAAGAGCTTTCATAACTGGTAGTAAAGAGAATGAACTGAGCTGACAATGACTCTTTATTGTCTCTCTAATGATCTCAGCTGACAC
The DNA here is from genome assembly GCA_037127315.1 of Ascarosepion bandense. Lineage (NCBI taxonomy): Eukaryota > Metazoa > Mollusca > Cephalopoda > Sepiida > Sepiidae > Ascarosepion > Ascarosepion bandense. The sequence goes on along the minus strand of JBBBDQ010000322.1, from coordinate 5,329,077 downwards.
TGCCTCATTATTGTCTCTCTCTCCATGAGTGTGACAGGAGGGATATATGTATATACATATATATATATGTATATATATATACACACAATGATCTTTATTATAATATGTAGGATATACTTAGTTAACCTGTGAGCTATTTTATTATCTGAATACACACAGAAGAAACAGAAGTAGAAGAAGACACAACTGCATACTGTTTTGTTTTATTTTAATATTTTATTATCAATATGCTTATCTTCTTTTTTGAATATCTATCTGTATAAAATTAGGTCTGTTCCGCTGGGTTTGAGGTGGAAAAATATATTATATGAGACTGACTGCTGAAAAGTTGAAGCAACACAAAGATGACAGGAGACATGGAAAATTTAACTCATTTCTTTAAACTGCATGCTAAATTTGTCTTTATTTCAGTATTACCTAGTCAGACTGTTGAAGTCCTTCAGTCAGTTAAGTGCCATACGTGAAACACGCTTGGGCGATCATGTCTCAAAAGAGACATGACTGACTTGGCAGAAGATTATCCCGCAGTAGGTTGCCATTACTTTCTGTGGTAGACTGGTTGCCAACCAAGGCTATAGAACCCAATCTGTCTTGTTATTTAACCCATAACTGGAAGGAAGAGACGGATTAATACCGTTCCCAAGGGTATTTGCGCGTAAGTGAATGCAATGAATTTGAACTCGGCTCTTCGATTTCTCATTCCGAGCCGATATCTAATGCACCACAACACATTCATTATCATCATTATTGTTGTTGTTATAACATCCTTCTTCCTAAGGTAAGTTATTTTCTTTATTAATTTATTTCTAACTTCTCCAAATTACAAAATAAATAATTACAAATCAGTTTGTTTTGGTTACAGTTTAAGGTTGATATCTCATTCACTTTGTGGAATCAGTCAGATATTTTGTAGTTTGTATTTTTCATCCTTGTGTTGTTTTTCCAGTACTTTTGTTTGTATTATTATTTGTTTGAAGATCATTGTAATGATCACTTATTGATTTCTTTCTTAAAAGTCTATTTTCAAAACCTAAAAATGAAATATGCTTTTTATTTCTTTGGAAATCCTCTTGATTAGCTGTCACACAACATGTTCTTAGTGGTAGCTGACTTGATCATTCCTTCAATATTCCAATATTTCTCTTTGTTTACTTTTATGCTAACTGTATTTCCTCTTTTTAGAATTAGTAAATATCTGGCACCATGGAATCTATTGAAATCATTTCCCACTCTGGTTTTTGACAATTTGTCTCTCTCCCTGATTCTTGTGGAATTGGGCCATTTTGATATTAACTTTTTTTATTTTTCTTCCCACAATTAATTCAGTGGGACTGACACCTGTGGCTTGAATTGGATTACTCCTGTTAAATAAATAATTTGTATTTACAAACATAAGTACATGTATTCAAAAGAGTTAAAAATGATTAAAAATAGTCTTCAATTGAGTTAGTCTTTGGTAGTTGGTTCACAGAAAAATCTATAGTTTAGAAAAGACTTTCAAGTAGTTTTGAATATCTGAAGTTGAGTAAAGACTTTTATTATGAGTGAAAATTCACTGATCATCTTTTTTTTTTGTAGTTGGAGATGATTTGTTTGAAGTCACCAACACATGATCATCAGCGAAGAATCACTGACCATTGTTGTACCTGATTAATTTGAAGTTACTGACATGTTTCTTTCAGCATGTGTTAAGGGGAAAAAGAAAGTTATCTAACTATGCCTTCTCTTGTGTTTCTGCTTGTTGAAAGTCCAAATCTAGGGGTTTTATAAGAAATTCTTTCTGAAAAGTTGAATCAATAAAGATAGTGTTTTTAATATTTTTGATTGGTCAAATATTTCACATGGTGATGTTAATTTCTAACCAATATACATTTTGATTTATACTTTGATTATACACTTTAATTTAAATGATGTTTGTTATATTGTGGAATCTTATTGGCATGTTTGTAATAAAGATTAGAGAATAAAAGTTTGGCATATTTAAATATGGTATGCATGTCGATATGTCATTGTGTTGGAAATAAAGTTTACTTCCTAGACATAGTGAACTAGTTGGAATTGTTTGAGATATCTGGCAAGAAATCTCTTTATCTTGAGTAAGAATAAAAAATATTCTGGTCCCAAGTGGTTCTGTGTGAGAATGAAAATGAATAATAAAAAAAATAAAGAATTTAATTTTCTCATAATGCAAAAGGAAACCAAAAAGGGTTTCCAGTCACGTGTGAATTTTATGATCCCACTTCTGGAAAGGACATGATCATTCTCTTTACATTTCCTAACCATTGAGTTATGTAATGTATTTGGTAGCTGTCACAATGTGTGACACTATCTCCCGCAGGTATACTTTCTTTTGTTTAGTTTAATACAGCAGAGAGAGAGAGAGAGAGAGGGAGGGAGGAATTAATATTAGTAGTATCATTGGTTGTGCTTTATTGTAATTCACGATGTGAGCTTACGTAAAAAATTATTTTAATACTATCATATACTTGTAAAATCCAGGGAATAGAACAATTAACTATTTTTGGGAAAGAAAGGTAAGAATATAATTATTCTTCTTTCATGTTCAAAGCGGATATTTTAGGTAAAGCTAAAATTTTATGAGTAACCAAAACAAAGTGTCAGGATTGGTTCGATGGGATCAGGCGGGGTTAAAGTCCCTCAACAGATGTACCCTGAGAATAGAAAATTTGTGGGAAATTGGAAAAATCTGAATATAATGTAATCGAAAAGAAGTGAGCTGGTGATATTTCATTCATCGAGTCACCCCTCCCGCAAGTCGAGTGGGTAGAAAACAATTTCATTAGCCAAAGGCTTAGAGTCGGCTAGATCACCCAAGAGGATTGGGGATGGTTATAAAAATCCGGACTCGGCGAGAAAAATTAGTTGAGTAGCTATCAGTCAAAATTCAACTGGGGAGCCATGACCCACGGCTGGTTGCCTACCATAGAACTTATGGCTAAAGAGTTAACGTCGAATGAAGTCTGTCGCCGATTAACTTAAAGAGTCAATTTGGAATAATGTGCCTTCGATATGAATCCCGAAAGAACATTATTGTTTTTTTTAATCACAGGAGAATTGAAAATTAAGATTCCTCATTCACTCTACTTCAGTAAACTCCGTTAAACTCCAAAAAGAACCCAAAAGGACTTTGTTATTTTAGAAGTTGCATAGATAATTGACAGCCCTGATTATAGAGAATATGTGAAAAGACTTTAATGGAAATTTAATGAATATGTGAAAAGACTTTAGTGAGAATTTGAAGAGCTCTGTTTACTTTAACGAAACTTAGAAAAGATTTTTATTTAAGGATTAAAAGCTCTGATATTTTTAAACAAACTTTCTCTCCCCATTGTAAACCGGCATTCCGACAACTGTATTATCATTCTGACAACTGTATTATCATTCCAACAACTGTATTATCATTCCAACAACTGTATTATCATTCTGACAACTGTATTATCATTCCGACAACTGTATTATCATTCTGACAACTGTATTATCATTCTGACAACTGTATTGTCTGCTCTTGTGAAAGAAAAAAACATAGTTTTTTTTTTTTATATAAATACATTCTTCATAACTCTCCAGGCATGTTTGACCTTATTCATTTATTTTATTAATTTTTTTTTTTTTGGTGCTGTGTTTATTTTTAACCACAAGTGTACACCAGTGCCCAGACTGGCTCTGATAGAAAGGCGACTACTAAAATTGCATGGCGCGACCTCTGGGATCAATTCACAACATGGGACAGTGGCACGTTGTTGCAATAGACATCTTGAAAGCCAGCTTTTGTGACAACCTCATCGGACAAGATCGTCACGACCAGCAATAGTAACCAAACCAACTGGCCAGTTGGGTGGCAGTGTCACAACTGGTGCCATCACAACCGTCGACAAAAACAAGCATCATAACAAGCCAGTCCTAAGGCAAAAAGTGCCACAAATTAAAGGGAGATTCAGCCACCCTCACTCAACATCAAGCTGACTTGGGGTCAACCACTCTCTATATCACCGCATCTTTATACCCACATGTGTCAATAAACATTGGCAATTCATTTTTTACTCAAGATTTCGTTTTGTTTTCTTTCTTTTGGTCTAATGACATTCAACTTCTATTAGCAGCATGAAGTCAGGTACCACCCTCCACAGTTCAAAATGATAACTATTTGTGAAGTTATAAAGATTTCCTCAGGTGCAGTTAATTCCATAAAGTCAAAGACATGAGTGGACACACAAGAAGGAGAGAAGCAACTCAATGACAGTATTATATTCAATATACAGAGGGGTGTATGTGCAAAAGGTAAAAAAAGCTTGCCAGTATAATTTATATTTGCGAAACTTAACATTTTTTTTATTTATTTATTTTTTTTTTTAATCATTTCACCCCGAGCAAGGCATTATACTACCACTGTTGCGCAGGGGGTTACATAGGGTTGGGGAAGTGATGGGAAAAGGATGGTTAGATATAGAAAATGTCAGAAGGAGGGTGATAGACGGGTAAGGGTACAGAGAATGAGGGTTGGTTAAATGATGAGAGTGTTTGAGAGAATAGATGCAAGTTAGTGTGTTAGGATGTGTCTATTGACCTAACATTTAAACTCCTGGAGATTGTAGCTGTCGGGGAAGCAGGCATGTGAAAGGGAATTCCACATGTGGGAAGCACGAAAGAGTGTTAAAGGAACAAGTGAAATCAGTTTTTCAGCCCTTTTATTTTAGTTTTTGCTTCGGATTTGGCTCTAAGTAGGTATAATTGTAGTTCTTAGTCTCAGCCATGATACCATTTACACAGAGGACTTATGTAGCCTTCAAAATTCAGTTTATGATGAAAAAAACTTATTTGATATCGATACCAGGAAATCAAAATTTGACTTACATCCATTCATTTTTCTTTCAGTCTACGATTTTGCTTTAACTGGAAACAACTATTGCTTTTTAGTCTTTCGTGCCAATGTCCAAAGAGTCTGAGCTCCAGGACCATGGATTAGTTTTAAAGCTTTCATTACACCCAAACTACGCTGGGCTATACTGCTAGTAATGTATAATTAGTTAGTTTTTGGTCATAATTAAATTAGACCAGTACACAGTTATATTAAAAAGTGTTCAATACAATTATATAGTAGAACTTTTGAATATTTTTCATTTGGAAATGAATTATTTTGTGGCCTAGCTTTCTACTTTTCAGTGTCCTCAGGCAATTTACAATTAGTGATTTTACAGTTTTCTAAATGATCATGTAACAGGGATCTTTTATGAATGCACAATTTTCAAAATTAGGAGAAGTTATTTAAAGGTCTTAGAACATATTCAGCCAAATAAAATATATATGGTTGTCTGTCCTATTTATAGATGGATTCACACACACACACACACACACACACACACACACACACACATACATATACATATATATATATAGTGAACTTTGTGTCAATTTTAACATATGAAAGATTAAAAGCTCATTTTTTCATCAATTCACCTATGGATGATTAATCAGATAAAAAAAAAATATGGTAAATAACATAAAAGTTGAATATGTTTGTATAATTTCTATTTTTTTTATTTTACTTTTCCTGTTTCCATAAAAGTGCATATATATAAGTCAATTGATTGTATATGTAAGAACTGTCCAAATATCTTTAATGTACACTTTCATATATTTGTTATAGCTATTCTTAAATGATGTGGTTTCAAATGCTAGTATTAGAATATTTGTTAATTACAATTACATCACCCACAAAGCAATACACAAAATATAACTGTCAATTATAAAATGTATGCAAGTTTCCAGCACCTTGATTGAAGAAGTTCTTATTCAATTTGGATTCCTTATGAGGGCTTCAACAATCTAGTGTCATGATACATTACATATATGTATTCTGAACATTCTATTTATATTTGTCTGTCTCTGTTCATGTATCTTACTTTTGTCTGTTCAAACATTGTATATATCTTATATCACTTCACTCTCAATGTATGTATCTGACTCAACTATCTTCAAATATACATAGCAATCTCATTTGACTTAGTTCAGATGTATCTATCTCACACCTCATTCTGTTCAGATGTATATATCTATCTCACTTCACCTTGCCTCATTTACAAATGTATGCATTGGGTTGTAAACAATGTTCATGCACAACTTTTATTAAATATATATAAAAAGTTGTATTGGAACTTTGTTTCCAACCCAATATTTATTCTACATCATTCTGTTTACATGTACACAAACTGGCCATTTAATTATGTAAATATGAGCAAATGTCCTTGGACGCCTTGATGTGGTGTAATGGTTAACAAGCTTGTCTCACTAGTTCAATTAGAACTGAATAGTGAGTTTGATTTTCACAAGGTGTCTCATAATTTCTGTCACATCTAAGCTATGCTGAGAAAATCACCGTATGAACAAATACCCTTTTTGAAAATGTCTAATTGGCCAATAACATGGCAGCAATTTAATGGATATAGACATTAGAACATGGTCATAGTAACCTGCTGAATTTCATTTCATGTATTAATATGGGAAAGGAAGGTGATTTGAACACAGCTTAGTTGTTGGTGCCAGATAATGTGTTTGATTATTTAAAACTTGCAAAACTACATAACAATCTCTAAAGTTTACAGAGATGGGCAGAAAACTGTTCCAGTGAGTGGCAGTTGTGTGAGCAGAAATCCCTTGTTGATGAGATTGGCAGAAAATGGCTTGAGAGGCAAACACTAATAGAAAGACAACAGCAGCTTGATTAATCACTCTTTACAACAGAGGTATACATAATACAGAAGTGAGAGCATGGTGAACCTTGAAGCAGATAAGCTACAGCAGCAGAAGAAGACCATGCTGATTTACACACTTGTCAGATAAGAACAAGAGACTGAGCATACAATTCCCTAAGGAATATAAAAATTGGACAATAGAAGATTTAGAAAAACATTGCCTGGTCTGATTAATTTTTATTTCTGCAGCAGAATTTGTACAGAATTTAGTGTGAACAGCATTGATGTTTTGATCCACATTTCCTTGTATCAACAGTTCAACCTGATGTTGATAGTATTGCAGTAATATTATGTAGAATATTTTCTTCATATACATTAAGACCAATAAAAGATAATTTAAATGGTACATTATACCAAAAGTATTGTGGCTGACAATATGCCTCAGTCTATGATTATAGTGACTCCATCCTCTGGTCTTGGTTCAAAGAACACAGCAATGATTGTTTAAACTATTTATATTCAAACTATTGTCCTCATCTTTGTTGTTTTTATCACAACATTTCAGCTGTTGTGCCTTCCAGCCTCCCTCAGGTGTATATCGAGCTGGGTAACCAAGAAATTCTGAAAGGAACCCTTTATTTAATCTGCAAGGGTAGACTGTTCTCATTTTAATGCTCATGTCTATGGATATCATCTAGTTCTTATCTTTATTTAGTACTGTTCAGTTATTATTCACCTGTTTCCCACTAAGTGCAAGTGCACAGTTCCCAACCCAGGAATGTGTTTTTTTTTTTATTAAAGTGGCTTCCACAGTCACTAGATCTACATTCCATAGAACATCTTTAGGATGTGATGGAAAGAATCCTGAATGTGTAGCTAATCAATCTAGAAGAATTGTGGGATGTCATAATAACAGCATGGACCTAAAATCCAAAAGTGTGCTTTCAGAACATCATCAACTACATGCCAAGAAGAATTGAGGAGGTTTTAAAGGAAATACCAACCTGGTACTAGAAGAGGATACCTAATAAAGCGATCAGTGAATTTATATATCTATTTCAGATCACTCTATTAAAATATATATTATAAAAACTTTATTTCTATCAAATCCAAACGCCTGTGTCAGACACAAAAACTTAAAAGTAAATATAGCGAGACATATGAATAGGCATAAAATTATAAAACACAAGACAAACACCAGATAAAATTTTAAAAGAAGGAAAACATTTATTTGCAGTTTACAATTATAAAAAAAATGATACAAACAAATTTTGCATAAAAAATTTCCTTTTGTCCACCTATTAAAGCAAAATAACAATTCATGATAAAGCAGTGAAAAATGGAAAAAACAAGGATTTTTAAAAATGACAAAAAGAGAAAACAATAAGACACTAAAAAATAAGGGTGCAACCACATTTGATAAAAAATGAAAAGACCTACCAGCAAATTGCCCCACAGGTTCTCTGGGACACAGTAATTCTTTTTTTTTAATCCCATTTATACAGTTTATTTTTGAGAAAATGTCTCAGAAATATTTTTTTAGGCTGTTCAACCATAGGAGAATTTTTACTGGAACTTCAAATTTCTCTCATCTTTCTGTGACTGACTGGTAACAGAGCCTTCTTAATGTTCTTTGATATTGACCTGCTTTCTTCCCTTGCTGTCAAATGGTTTTCTCTTTATATCTACTGAACTATTCAAAAACTTGTTCACCTCTGCCTTACTATTCGGGATGTTATTAGAGTTTGAGATCATGTTTCTCATTGATCATTATATACAAAAAATTATTTCCATAAAATGGATTCATCACAAATAACTGAGTAAAAAAAGATGTACATTTTTAACAAATTTCACACAAACCGTCTAGCTTACATAAAAATACACTTCTCTCAAATGAATGTGCATTAAAAAAAAACAACATAGATGATTATACATTTAAACAAGGATAACATTTTTAAAATAATAAAAATAAAATTTTTGTAGTATATCTATGTTACTTCATGAAGTATAAATGTATGTATCTCATTTGCTTCACTCTTTACATATGTATACATCTATCTCTTAACATGTCACTCTACTGAAATACATTCTAACTCTTATCTTTTCTGATCAGTTCTTTTATTTATTTAGGTCAATCATTGTTGTTTGCTTTCTTTTTCAGCTCATTGTGACATCATTTCTACTTAAACTTATACAATCGAAAGTAACCATGGTTGCCATATTAATTTCCTTCACTTCAGCTTAGAAAGCATTTAGTATAATCAAAATACTGTCTTATTATATAAGTATTATTGTGATAACCATTTCAACACAATGATGTAAGAATATAATTATGAAACCAAAATAAAATGTATATAATACCATTATCTTAAGAAGTTTGCTATAAATTAAAAGTTGTATAGATGGTGTGGGGCTTAGGGGTTAAAATGAACAGTTGATTTAGTCAAACTAAGAAGATTAATAAAAGATGATAATGATGACAAAACACATGAATAATCTTAACAAAACAAGATAAAGAATTTATTCACAAATTTACATGCTTGAAGTAGTGTCAGTAGCTTGTTTCAGGAAAATAAATCAGAATTCTTAAAGTCCATAGTTTTAACTTGTTATGAAGAGGACATGTTTATACAACAGATTAAATGATCTGACACAAAATAAAGATAAGAGAGTTTGTTGCTCACCAAAGGGATATATGATTTGAATATGTTCAAAAGTAGATGAAGTGAGATAGTTTGACATATTTAGCTTTCTTGGACTGTTGAGAAAAAATTCTTTAAAGTGTTTCATGCTGGTTAGAAGTTAATAATATAATTAGCAAGTAAATTTTGCACTGGTGTGTAGATGGAATGTTATGGCTATTTCTGCTGGGTTGATTCTTTCGCCTAAACATCCAAAACTTGTTAAATAGCTTTTGCTGCTGAAATAAAGAGGCAAAGAGAAAAAGAAAGATACAGAGACACTAGAGGGAGAGTTTGGACACCGATTTTATTTTTGGTTCCAACGACCGCTTGTTGGGGAAATTCCTTCCCGAACAGTTTGGCACGTCTTTACCATCCAAAGTCCAACAGAGAAAGAGATTGAGTTTATTTTTGGCACCAGCAGGCCTCTCTTTTTGCGTATGCGTCAATTGTCTTTCCTGTCAGAGGACTCCTGGGAGATTTTTATGTTTATTTTATTTCATACTTTTATTTTATTTTGTATTTTTATTTTATTTCATAGTTTTTATTTTATTTTGTATTTTTATTTTATTTCGTATTTTTATTTAATCCCTACAAGTACTTCAACACTGCTTGTGAGAAACTGAAAGGAAACCTTTTGCATGATTTGAGACACTCTTCTCATTAATTTCATTTTTCTCCTCATTTTATATTAAAAAGAATTTCATGTAGGCTTGCTACTTTCTTTCTTTCTTTCTTTCTTTCTTTCATTCTTTCTTTCTGCTTGGCTCACCAGCTAATTTCCTTGAAGGCAAGGTTTTCATTGGTGAAAAAAAATTTCACATAGGCTCACAAATTTCTTCCCTTCTCTTCAGCCCTCCAAATTTTAAAGGAGTGGGTGAAGGGTGTTATTATTATTATTTTGTACTCACTGTGGATGCATAAAATCTTATTTTATATAAATATCAATTAATTAAATTCTGTAAGCAATTCATTCTATTAATCACAAAAATATGGTACCACCACCATCACAGTCACCAATTAGCTCCATCATCATCTTCTTTGAGTAATAGGGTAAAAGTTACAGTTCTTTGGGAAGAATAAAAACCCCAATTTAGATAGCTTTATGTATATATATATACAAAGACAGAAAATCTGAGCAAGAGCCAACAACCAATTTCCCTGATGAGCTGTTAGCCGAAACCGTGGTAGGTTCTTGGCTCTTGCTCAGATTTTCTGTTTTTGTTTGCTCTACTTTCATATTGAGCGCTTTAGTGTTAGGGTTTTCGTTTTAGGGTTTTTTTCTTTCTTACGAGAACTTGACTTTTTGTTCATGTACTTCGTTTGTTTCTTTTTTTACTTCCCCTTCTTTTCCCTCTGAGTTTGTTCTCGGTGGGTTGTACAAGACGATTTAAATTATAGCTTAATTAATACTAGCTTCGGCAGAGTTAGTTTGGTTACTATTGGTATTGTTGTTGCTTTAGTTATTATTATTATTATTATTATTATTATTATTATTATTTATATTTATTGAATTATAAAAACAATTCATCATCACCACCATGCAAAATATTTAAGTTGACAATTAATCAAACACAAGTACACTAACTCACATGTTTGTCAACCCAGTGATTCAATAGTTATTCATTGAATAACTAGAAATGTATATAATGTATATATAATGTATATACTTAGAAATGTATATAATTCACAATGCAGTGAGCTTGCAAGTGAATATTTGCCATTTTTGGAACATTTTCCATGTCCTTTATCTAGTCTGAAAGTAAACAGTCTCAGGATTTCAGAACAGTTCTTTGCTCCAACTCCAAGTATTTGGCAAGTTATGATCATCTGAAATAAATTAAACTTTGCACAAGTTTAATCATTTATTTTTAGATGATCAATTCAAGATAGTTGCTTTTTCTACCTCTTTTTGCTATAAAAATCATTGAAATCTTGTTGGAATGAACCTTATAAGTGAAAGTGACAGACATGTTTAACTTGACACTATTTTTTATAAGACAGCATGGGTTATCTCCACATAGCTTTCCCAGTTTTGTTGAGAAATCATGAGAGAGTACTGTTAAGTGTGTATAAAAATGAGACACTTTTTCTTTCTTTTCCTTCCAGCATGCAGGAGTGACAACACCAGCCGGGACCTTCTTGGGCATGGGATATCTTCCCCCTTAGTAAATGGACTTTTTCACACATGCACACACATGCACACACACACACAAAAAAACTTGTAATATCTTTTTTCTTTTTTGCATACTAGTGTATTTTTTTTTTCTTTTTTAATCATTTCACCCCAAGCAAGGCGGAAACGCCACTGATGTGCAGGGGGTTACATAAATGTAAAAAGATTAATTAGAAAAGAGTGAGGAGTACAAACTAGTTAGAAAGGAACAATAGAAAGCTGATTTTTTCTTCTTTTACTCAGCTATAGAAAAAAGAAAAATATAAAATATCACCTTGTTAAAATTCATTCATTTCCTTACACTCATTCTGTAATATTGTTGCTGCTGCTTTCAGCCAAACTAAAAGCAGTGCCTGCAACAGTTTAGCAACCACAATGTGATTCCAAAATATTAAAACAATTTAAATCTGCAAGATATAAGAAAATTAATCTAAGGAAGATATTTAAAATGTACTCAGTTTCTTTCCTATAAACCATTACCTGCTTTTGGCACAATATATCAGATACCCAGTATCTATTTTTGACATGACTTTTCCGAACCTTTTTTTTAATGTTTTTTTTTGAGAGCCAAATACATTTTTGGCACTAAAAAGTGCAAACCCAGTTTATTCAACTTAAAGACATATTTGTAAATTGGAAATGTGAAAGTTTTGTTTTAATCTTTCTCTAAAGTACAAATAAAATGAATACAGTTATATAACTCATTCAGGGAACTCACAAACCACAACTTTCTGCTTGGTGTTGTTGTGCAAGCTGACTGTGCACTGTTATATTGATGACATTTTTTAGCAAAAAGATGCAAAAAGTGAACTATTTTTCTTAGTAAGAAGAGAGAATATTCACTCTCTTATCCTGAATGTCAAGAAAAGTGCATACAGTAACAAACAAAACCGAAACTTTGAAAGCTGCAAACATTTATAATATTGACATAAAATAAGATAACAAAATACAATTTTTACAAAAAAAGGCTTGCACAGAAATTTCCTTTCATGTACCTTATTATGAACAAGGCAAGATAGCATAAACTTATAGAAGTTATTGGTGCTAAAAAAGATTTACAATACAATTTTTCAGATCAAGAAAGAAAAAATATGTAGTAATAGAAATAAATAAATTACTAAATAACCCTGACCTGGTATCTCATCTTTAGTCAATTTTTCATTGCCGTAATGTAGCTTCCTTGTGCCTTTTCTATAAATACTTTCATGATAATTATTCAAATGAGCTCTTTACTGTGGTATCTAGACTTTATGAATTTAAATGCAGTACAAGATTGGCAAAATGGTCTCATCAATTTACAGTTAAATTGGCTAAATGTAACTATAATTTCTCTGCTAACAGATTCTTTTCTTGTACTTTTCACTTGTGAAACTCTCTTCTGGCTCCATGCTTTCCAGTCAACTTTGATCTTCAAAAATTTAAATACAATGTCAATCATATTTATTGTCTTCTTGATTACTCTTCTATTGTTATAACTCTTCATTATGCTTTCTGTTTTCTAATTCTTTCACACCCAGTAACCGCTAAGTAGCTTTACTTCCTTTCTTGGGGTAAATTCAATTAAAAAATTCACAAACTTTGTTACTAGACGATGCAGTAGTCCAGAATCAAAATAATAACTAATAATAAAAGAAAAAGTAAAAGTTAAGCAATAAAAATACTTAAAAAACAGATAAGAATAGTAATTAATAGGGAAAAAAAGTTAGATTATAAAAATGGTTAAATAAATATAGAATACTTCCATGATACATCAAAACAGGTGTTTTACTGCCAAATGAAACAAAACTTTCTTCATCTTCATTTTTCAATAGCTGAAGGAGGCGGATATCCTGGACAGTTCTCTAATAAAACATGTTACCACCAACAGATAAGCAAAATGTCTTTGTTTCTGTATACATATACATTACAATACACAATCATTTCTCTGAAAATATTTTATTGTTTTTGTTTGTGCTTATTTTGTTGTATCCCATATATAATTTGGTAGTAATTTTATAATCATGCTGTGGTCTGATGATGCTCTTTTAACCTTAAAAATTCATATATAAAAAATTAAATTCAGACAAGGTCAACACATCACCAGAAAGCTACAAGTACTTTAAAAAAGTGCTGTGAAATCTATTAAAAAAAAAAGGAAGAAATTACTCTTAAAAAAAGTGTATTCACCTAATAGATAAATGAAAAAAACTACTTTGCTTTACCTAATGAGAATCTCTGGAAAATTTAACAATATTCTTACAAAGTTGTTTAGCTTTCTTTCTGCTTGGCTTTCACATGTTATTCTGGCTTTTGCTTATCCAACGAAAATCTCTGGAAGGTTTTATGATATTTGGAAATTTTGTTATATTTAAAGGCACCAGTTACACTAAGATGGGATATGCTGGCAATACAGAGCCACAGTTTATTATTCCATCTTGTATTGCCATCAAAGAAAGTGCTAAAATTGGTGATCAAGCCATTTGAAGGCTGGGAAAAGGTGTGGAAGATTTAGATTTTTATACTGGAGATGAGGCACTAGATGCCTCTTCTTATTCTGTCAAGGTAGATATTTTTTTGTTTGTTTTTTTTTTTGTTTTTTTTTCTAATTTATTAAATACTTTCTTACCTTTTTTTATGTTTTATGTATGAAATAATTCCAAGTAAAATGTTCAGTATAATTAAAATTTATATGATATAAACTATTGCCCAGTTCACACTCCACCCACGTCTATTGAACAGGTGAAGAGGCTCATCCCTTGTTCCCTGTTTAGGATGTGGTTTCCGGCTTTCTCTTTTCCAATCTTTTTACTCTTAAGTAGCCCCCTGTGCATCAGTGGCATTACCGCCTTGCTTGGGGTGATATGATGAAAAAAAAAAAAATGTTTCCTTTTTTTGGTCATTCCAAAGGTTCTCTTAGTTCTTCTTCACTTTCATTGGCATAGTTTTTAAGAATGTCAAACCCTTTATGCCTTTCACACTGCTGGCAACTTTCTCACAAGGAAGCTTAAAACTCTTCTGAAGTCAGCTGGCCTGCTTTGTATCTGACATCAAAGACCTTCTCTTGCTTTCCTTCCACCAGCCAACATCCATCACATGTAAGGTCTAAATCCCTTTTTGAGGTCTAAATCCCTTCAGTAACAGCCAGCTGGCCTCATCCATTCTACTCATTGTCATCTGACCTGTGTTCTTATATACACTCAGAGGAGGGGATCGGATCAAAGTAGTTTCACTTCATGAGGATGGAAACTACCTCTTTTGATTGGACAAAAATACAAGGTGAATATATTTTTATAAATTTGAAAAAAAAAAAAATTATTCATCAACAGTCTGCCGTGGCCATTTTTTTTGGCATTTCTTTTTAATGCCAATTCTGAATTAAAAAAAGAACTTTTGCACACAAAACAAATTTTAATGAACTGTATAGTTTTCCTTTAAGACACTTCTCACAAAAGTAAGTGTACAAAACAAACTTAAGCTATTTAATATTTACTTTATGTACACTTTTTTATTATTATTTTTAATTATTTTATACAAGTAAAATATTTTATATGATTTCTTTGATGATGAAATAAAAGAATGTATGCTTCACTTGGATATTTATATGTAAAGGATCGATTTGTATATGAGTTTGATAATGCAAAAGTATCCAGCACCATTGTTTTGCACATTAGTGAGAACTCTTAGAACTTTTTCCTCAGCTTGTACCAAACCTATTCCTTTAAAAGTTGTTCCCATAAAAGTTAAATTACATTTAAAGAGAAGCAATCCTCCAATGAACAGGAGTTAATCCCCCTATTTTTAAGATATATTATGCAGTAAATTAAATATGCCTGTTTTTTGACAAATTTGAGACACTAATGCTAACGTCATTCTAGCATAATTAAACGCGAAACACAAACGAATGCAGACTCTTCTTCCCCCGAGGTATTGAACAGGATAGGGCACACAATCTCAGGTAAACTACAACTATAAAAATGGTGCCACAGACTTATAGACTTGAAGTTACACCTTCAGATTGTACTAAGTGATGATTAGAAAAGTGAACAATTAATTTATTTTTGGTAGTTAGTCAGCATAATTGAAAATGAAATCATTTTTAACTTTCCAAATACAACAAAGAATAAGGACAAAAGCTAAATAAAGAACCGCTCTTTCCAATAAAGGACAGTTGGCAACACTCATAGTCATATGGATTTGTGCAGTATCTCTCACACAGAAACTTGCATAAAGTCCTTTTGCAAACACTGGATTTTATTGGATAATAAATACTACTATGTTTCTATTGGACAATTTAAGAATCACAGCTTAAGTGACAATTTGCCAATCACTGGATTTTATCTAATCAAAATTTGTGCACTTTTGGTAGAAAGTGGCTCCAACCAGCTTCCTTGATTTATACAAAAGCTTGTGTTTTGATTGGTCAATTCTCTCCAATAGAAATTTCGGCGTGAAACACAAAGTTTCCCCACACAGTAAAGTTGAGCTGGTTTGATACATATATAAACTCTGGATTTCGTCCTTTCAACCAGTGAGTTTTCAACTGCCACAAGAGTCCATACCAGTCTAAGCTTCACCCTTTTGAATGCGCTAATTCACTCAGATTTTGAAACTGCCAAGCTGAAAACTAACTCTTTGAACACACACACTACATTTCTTAACACAACTGTCCTCACATAGATTTCTTTTCAATAAACTTTATAACAAACTTTATAACATCCAGAACATTCAATTATCACTTCCATTCAATTACATCTGGAACATTCAATGAGAAAATAATATTCTAAACAAGCAATTCTCTTTTCTTCAAACTTACACAAAATTCAGTTAAAGAGAGACAACTCCATTTTTGTTTTGTTACAACTCCTCTATCATCCAACAACGAACTGAAACACAAAAGTAAAATTGCACACCCTCAAAATCGAATCAGAATGACTGAAAACATTTTTGAAAAACCAGACCAGGGAAAAATTCACAATCAAGTGTGAAATTTAATTTTGACAAATAGGAAAAGGATTGACCCGGTACTGAAAGAAAAAGATGAAGCCAGATATCACAATCCAATGTTAAATTAATTTTTTAACCAATGGAAGGAAATGATTTGAAAAACTGAGAGAAAAGTTAGTAATCCAGTGTGAAAAACTAAATGGCTATAAAAACACACAGAAAGTCAGAATCAGTCAGTGAGATGAAATCAGCGATATCATATACCAGCAATATGTGGCAAAAACTTCAAACACTGACCAGTATATAAAGTCCTGACACACATTTGTTCTCCTTCTTCACTCGTGCTATTTTCCTTTACCTTTTCTTTTCCATCCTCAACATTCTTTCGGTCAACAAAGAAGATGACAACAACAACAACAACAACAAGATACTTTAACTGACTCGTAAAAATTAACATTTGATAAGTACAATTTCCTTTATTGCTTCACCTTCCTTTTCACTTTCTCACTGACCATACAAAAAGGAAAGGAACACAGACCTTATTAGTAACCTGTTAATCTTTCTGCATACACACATTCTGCTACTTACAACTAGAATTCTGAACACTTAACTCCTTACTACTATTTCTCTTACAAACTGACTAACTATATACATTTTCTCTTTGAACATTTACATAGTTAAGAATTTCACTTCTTTCAAATTGATGTTATTCTGTTCTGTTAATAAAATTTCATTTATTTTACAAGCACTTTCATTCTTTCAACCTTCTGATATTTTAAACTGTCAAGACTTTGGTTGTTTGACACAAGGCCAATTTAATAAACATAACCAAGGCCCATACACTGTGAATATTTTTTTATCTGGACTCACACATCTGAACTTTCAGTTTAATCTTCTCTTATGTTGCTTAATCTCTTCTCATAACTGGTTTATTCTTAATCATCACCATTGATATAAATTAATATAATTTATATTGTTATTTTCTTTCCTCAATTACTTTCTCAAAATATAATATAAAAGTATGTATATTGAACGTATATTTGACCATGTTTAATGCTGACCCAACGTTCCTCTACATTTTATTGGTGACCCCAACAAGGAAACAATACCTGACGAAAAAACCCAATGAAAAGAGGCAACCTCTACATTTTAATGGCAACCCTGTCGAAGGGAGATACATTACAAAGAAAAACTTATGAAGGTTTGTTGAGGAAACAATTTATCAGTGAATTTGTCGAAGAAAAACCCAAAGAAGCATTGGCAATCACTACATAATATTGGATTCAATGCATGCTATGCTTTTTTCACAAATTCTCATCCAACTCCACACTTGACTCATCTAGATACCCATACCCAATTTCTAACCTAGAACTGAGGCTCAACTGAGTAATATATATATAACCCCATTTCTGGTCTCAAACATAATTTTGACTCCTATAAAGTAAGCAGAGGTGATAGAATTTCAGTCATCGCCCCAAAGAAATGTGACCCTGAGCTGGCTCCAGTCATCTCCAAATTCTATAATTATTGCCTCACTATTTCCTGTTTTCCAGCTTGTTGAAACTCCTCCTTGGTAATTCCTGTTTTTAAAAATTCAGGAGAACTCTTTGACCCTTATAGTTATGCCCCTATTTGCCTCTTACAGGCTGTAGATGTTTTTATGGCATATAGCATCATCAAATGAGAATTAAAATTGTAGTTTTTGTTTTGGTCATTTTATTTTGATCAATTTTTATGAGAGAATACACAATTTCACTGAATGGTAGGATGCAATCATAGAAAACTAAAGAAGCTATTTTGATTACTATATCTAAACTTATTTATAAATGGAACTTTGTCTCTGTGTGTGTGTGTGTGTGTGTGTGTGTTTTTGTGTCTCCGTTACTTATAGACTCCAAAACGGCTGAACCAATTTTCTTGAAAATTTACACAGTTGTACTATAAGCGTCTGCGAGTGTTCTTAGCTAGGTTTTGTGTCAAGGTACCCCCAGTAAATATCAAAAATTGATTATCGAAAAAATCAGGTTATAGAAGGAGTGGTCCGATTTTAATCAAATTTGATACACTCATAGACAAAGACATAAGAAACAATATTCAGAAGTTTCAAGGTTTCAGTTCTTAAAATAGTGCAGAAAATCGATAATATATATATGTATAAATCGATACCAGGAAATCAAAATTTGACTTACATCCATTCATTTTTCTTTCAGTCTATGGTTTCGCTTTAACTGGAAACTTTTTAGCCTTTTGTGCCAATGTCCAAAGAGTCTGAACTCCAGGACCATGGATTAGTTTTAAAGCTTTCATTACACCCAAGCAACGCCAGGCTATACTGCTAGTACACAAATAAAAGATTAAAAATTAAATCACCAAAACATTTATATTTACACCATACCTGAGAAGTGATGTAAGATCATAGAAAGCTAGGGAAACAACCTTGATGATTAAATAATGATATGGATTTAGATAAAGAAAAGAATAAAAAACACACACACACATAATAGTAATGCTTTCACTAACCTAATAGAAGTAATTATTTTATTTGAAAAGTTAAGTTGTTACTATTTGTAATTTTACTGTCCTGAGTTCATGTAGTTGCAATAAAAATTCCATTCACTCTAGCCAGGTTAATAAAAAACTACAATTTGACACTTGAATATAATTTATTTGCTGGACCAAATGACTTTTAGTCAGCTTATTGAACAGTTCAGTTATCTTTAAACTTGATCAGACTGCAAATACTTAACTTTTAATAAATTTAGTTGTGAGGTTTTCTACAGGTGATTTATGAAAACAGTAAATATGAAGCCTTGACAGAGACTTGGTGACAAAGGCATAACACTGTTTCTACTAATACAATGTATCATCGGATCTTTGAACAGCTGGCAAATCTTTTTCCTTTAATATATAGGTACAAACTTTGAAAGGATCCAATGAAAGATGTGCATTTCCTAAGTAAGACAACTGAGTCTTGCTTTGTTTTAATGGCTTCTTGTAGCCTAATGATAAAGCATGCTTGTCTTGAAAGCAATTTCCATGTGTGCCCAATATATATAATATTTATAGTAATAAGAAATGAAAAGCTATGAAAAGATGAAATAGTAGCAAAAATGAATAATGATTAAAAATGCTTTTTCTAATAAAAAGATTAAAAAGTCAATGGAACTTTCTAATTCAACAATCTTTTCCTTCCCATATAGAAGAGAATGCTGAAAAATATTTGTCTTAACAAAATCATGAATGACTGACAAAGATAAAGATTTCCGCATATTCTACAGCACAGTTAAACACACTTGACACTTAATTTCTGAAGATGTTTTTAAACTCTTCTCATTAAAATTTTCACTGATCTTGGGATGTGGGACAGGTTGCAAGCTTTACATCATCCCTTCATGTATCTATCTCACTATAGAATAGTGATTAACACAAAAATCCCTTATGACATTACTTGCAGTTTCAGTCTGTTGTGGGGGCCAAAGAAAGGATATTGGCCTTGAAAACTTTTGCTATGTGTAAAAACAGCAAAGACAATGAGGTGACACAGGCAGCGATATAGGATTTATCAATTTCAATTTTTATTGTGATAAAAACAATAAGCAAACAGTTGGAAATCAAAAAAGGCTGCTGGCTGAAACATCGGCAGCAATTAGCAGGATCATCTCAGGTTTGAACATTGTTGTCAGTCAGCAGGAACTTCATCAGTGCCTGGTATGAAAAGCTCAGGCCAGAATGTCATTGTTGGTAGAAATGTTGTTAGTGTCTGGCAGGAAAGGCACAGGCTGGAAAGTTGTCAACATCTGGCAGGAATGGTACATGCTGGAAAGTCATCAGGATCTGGAAGAATCAACACAGGCTGGAACATCATCATAGGTCTGCATGAACATTATCAGCATCTGGAATAAACAGTTTAGATAGGAATGTTGTCACCAGCTGGCAGAAATGCCAGCATCTGGTATGAAAGCCACAGGCTGGAAAGTCGTCAGCATCTAGCAGGATCAACACAGGCTGAAACATTGTCATCAGTCATCAGGAACCTCATCAGTGTCTGACATGCATGAGCAGCTAAGGCAGGAATGTTGTTGTCAGTTGGTAGAAACATTGTCAGTGTCTGGCATGAATGGCTCATGCTGGAAAGTCATTGTTGGTTGGCAGGAATGGCAAAGGTGGGAAATGTGACCTGCAGAGGCCGAGTCTTGGCCACAACTGAACATAGTTTGAGGTGGACGAGTTTGGCATGAGTACACTCCCAGGCAAATGGGTGAGCTATCATGTGTGTGCTTCGGTGATAGGTTGGTGCATGTTTTGCTTTCTTTGCAGGATTCAACCACAGTTAAACAGGATCACTGCAAGCTAGCACATGCAAAAGCTATGACAGTTGGAATTGAAAAGTTGTCATCTCCTTTACTGGATCAACTGTGGGTAACAGGATCTCAAGTGAGCAAGACCATTCCACCTCCAAAGCAGAGTCAAATCTAAAGTGGGACCAGCTGCTAACAAAACATCACTTCAGGAATAAACCGCAGGTAGCAGAATCACTAATAAAGCATACGCTTAGGTGGAGGAGGCCAGAGAGCAGAAAGTGAGTATTTAAGTAGTGTACATATAATAGAATGTGTATTGTGGTGCATCGAATATTGGCTTGGAACGAGAAATCAGGGAGCCGAGTTCAAATTCCAGTTGAATTCATTGCATTCACTTACGCTTGGGAAAGGTATTAATCCGTCTATTCCTTCCAGTTATGGGTTAAATAACAGGACAGATTGGGTTCTATAGCCTTGGTCGATAACCAGTCTACCGCAGAAAGCAATGGCAACCTACTGCGAGATAATCTTCTGCCCAGTCAGTCATGTCTTTTTCAAGACATGATCGCCCAAGCGTATATCATGTATGGGACTGTACTGACTGACTGACTGACATATAATGCTCTATTATTAATCTATATCTTTCATATAAATAAATCTATTCTTCAATCAAACCTTTTGTTCCAATGTTTTCCTTACAGCATAATTAACCAGAACTATGAGCTTGCTATGAACTTTATAACACTTTGCTTTAACTCCCATAATATTATATGATGTAAGTTCACTTCCAGTCCCTCTCTTAGTAGGGGTTAAGAAATTTATTCTTTAATCCACAGCATATGCAGACACTGCTGTGCAAAAAGTCAGTGTACACCGAATTTATTCTTTAATCCACTGTGTACACAGATACTTCTGTGTGTG
Source organism: Ascarosepion bandense (assembly GCA_037127315.1). Classification (NCBI taxonomy): domain Eukaryota; kingdom Metazoa; phylum Mollusca; class Cephalopoda; order Sepiida; family Sepiidae; genus Ascarosepion; species Ascarosepion bandense. Next base: position 5,307,365 of record JBBBDQ010000322.1, on the reverse strand, counting down.
AGAGAGAGAGAGAGAGAGAGAGCACATGCATGCTCACAAGCTTAGCTGTCTGGAAAGTATCCATCCATCTAATACATTATATAATAAAAAGAAAATCTTTCTAGGTTAATGGCGCTTCAAATTACTTAAGAGCTCTCACTTCTTCTAGAATCACTTACTCTTTTTCAAACAGTCTACAAAGGCTCATTTTTGGATTGACTTCAACTGTCTTATAGATTCTCTTTATTCTCATCTACAGTACCAAAAGAAAAATTTAGACTGCAAGATGAGTTTTTTTTACCAGGAGGAGGAAATATTTTATCAGAAAACCCTGTATATGATATAAAGAGAAGGCAGGCAATTTGACATGGTGAATGTGAAGATCACATAGTACACAAGCTCACTCAATAGTGTTTCACTTTGAAATGAGTAATCTTATAGGAAATTGTCAGTTTAAGAATGCTCAATAAGGTTCCCTCTGATTTGTTGTGAAGTTACATAAAGTTTTCTCAACCAGTACTTGAGATATTCAAAATGCCCGAATAGTTTTCTGTAGATATCTGAAACCCACAAGGTGCAGTTTAGGTGTGTCAGATGCAGAAGTGACTTCTCTAAACCTTTTTCTAATTTAAAACAGCATCAAGCAAAGCTGTATGCTGCACCCCCTCCCACATTGCTTTCAATGCTCTTAAGCTTGATGACAAAATAGGTGACAGAGAAAATAGAAGAGCAATATGCATACCAACATTATCTAATCTAAACTTATTTATAAATGGAACTTTGTGTGTGTGTGTGTCTGTTACCTATAGACTCCAAAACGGCTGAACCGATTTTCTTGAAAATTTACACAGTTGTACTATAAGCATTTGCGAGTGTTCTTGGCTATGTTTTGTGTTGAGGTACCCCCAATAAATATTGAAAAGCGATAATCAAAAAAATCGGGTTATAGAAGGAGTGATCCGATTTTAATCAAATTTGATACATTCATAGACAAAGACATAAGAAATGATATTCAGAAATTTCAAGACTATAGTTCTTGCAATAAAGCAGAAAATCGATAACATATATATATATATATATAAATTATAGAAAATTTTCAAAATTCAAAGGTGTCGGATGCACATTTTGACATAGGATCTCTAATAGAGACTCTACATCACGTCAGCGACATTGAGCTCTCTGCCTGCATCACTTTTTAATGTTAAAAATTTTTAATATTGATTAGGATCAGGTTCTTAGAATTTGCCTTCCTACTCTTCCACTTTGGATTAAAGAAAAACAAAAAAAAATATATATATATATAAAAGGCAAGATGTTTGTGTGTGTATCTGTTTATCTGCCTGTATATCTGTATTTTTTTCAGCACTGTATTTTAGTTTTTGCTTTGGGTTTAGCTCTAAGTAGGTATAATTGTAGTTCTTAGTCTCAGCCATGATACCATTTACTCAGAGGACTTATTTAGCATTCAAAATTCAGTTTACGATGAAAAAAACTTATTTGATAGCAATACCAGGAAATCAAAATTTGACTTACATCCATTCATTTTTCTTTCAGTCTACAGTTTCGCTTTAACTGGAAACAACTATTGCTTTTTAGTCTTTTGTATCAACGTCCAAAGAGTCTGAGCTCCAGGGTTATGGATTAGTTTTAAAGCTTTCATTACATCCGAGCAACGCCGGGCTACACTACTAGTAAAATATAAAAAATAAATAACAATCTGTCCAATCTAAAGTATCTCCATATCAAAACCTCCTGTTTGCAGACGATGCAGCTGTGAAGTGATTTTCCAGCAGGTAACATTTTGCTTAGCAAAAACCACAAATCTATTAAAAACCAAAGTTCAAAATTTTCTTTGTGACTTAGCGATGAACATATGAGATTTATATAAGATGAAAAGTGATGTTATGTTTCACATTTCTTTGCGCATAGTATCAGTCATAGCACAGCTCTTCATGTCCTTTGTGACAACAAGGTTTTTTGTTCCTTACCTCTCCAGTCATTCTCTTTTTATACTTGTCTATTAATTTGAATACGATACTACACCTCCCTGAACTAGAAAGGTCATACACTCTTGTTTTTGCTTTTACTACTCCTGATTATTTTTGTATTGTATTGTCCTTCCTATTATCTTTCTTGTTTTCTCTTTAATGTTTTTCTCTTAGTCTCTTTTCATTTTTTCTTCATATTTATCTGTCTTTTTATTTTCACTTTTTTCCACTTGCTTCTCTGTTCCATTTTCATAACTTTCTGTCTCTTCTTGTTTCTGACCTTCCATTTCCACATCATCCAGCTTGTTTCTTTATCTTAACTGATCTGCATGTGCCAGTATATGTTGTCCCATCTTCTCAAGTATAGCCATGTTGTTTCTTTTTTGTATCAGAAAATTTGTTTCTTCTGGATTTACCTTTTTATTCTCTCTACACCATACCTTTTCTTTCATTGCAAAGGACATAGTTATGGGAGCTCTGATTTGTCTTCCCGTTTATGCCGAAGGACTTTGTTTCCTTCCTGCATGTAGAATGGATCTGTAACTGAGGAGAATTTTTGGTAATAATGCTTCTATGTTTTTATTAAGTGGTGAGAATATTTTCAATCCCATTTCAACATTTGTACCATTTTTTCCACAATGCCATTAGATTGTAGATGATATGGTGGTCCTGCATGGGATATATTTAATTTGTTTTAACCATGCACATAAATTCTCATCACAAAATTCAGGTACATTGTCAATGACTACTGTCTGGAATACTCCATTTCTTGAAAATATGGTTCTTAGTATTTGCTTTATTGGGGTGACTTTTCTGTCTTTTAATATGACAACTTCTGGTCATCCTGAATATGAGTCCACTAATACTAAGAATAATCCCCTATCTCTGATATGTGTATGATCTATGTGAACCCTAGCCCATGGCTCTGCTTCCTTGGGCCATGAGTGAATTTTTGCTTACTTAAAGTTTTTTTTTTATTTCTGTACATTTTGGGTATCTCTTAATGTATTCTTCTACGTTTTTGGAATATCCTGGCCACCAAGCTTCTTTGTGTTGCTGTTATGCCACAATGTACAGCATCATGTACTTCTTTTAATATATCCCTTCTCAGTATTTGTAGAGCTACTATTACATCTCCATTGCATATAATGCCATTTTCTAGGGTTAGTTTGTGCTTTGTTTCCTGAAAGGGTCATTGTATCATTGAACAATTGCTTTTTTTTATTCTTTCTGTTATTCTGCTTAATATTGGGTCTTGCTCTGTTTCTATTTTGAGTCTATTTAGAGGAAGAACATTCATTTCTACCAAGTGTATTATTTATATCTTCAGTAATTTCTTGTTTTTCTTTTGTTTCAGTCTTGTACTGTAATCTTGATAAAGTGTCTACATGAGAAATAGTGTTCCCTCTATGATAAAATTGAATGCCATGAATTTTATTGCCCATTTTAAAATCCTTGACGATATGACTTTTGGCAATTCTTTTCTTGGGTTAAATATGAATTCTAATGGTTTGTATTTCGATTTTAATAAAAATGTTTTATCTATCAAAAAGTTTGTGCCCTTTCCATACTCCATACAATTGCTAGCACTTCTTTTTCAATATTTGAGCAGTTAGTTTCTGATGGCATTAACTTTCTTGATCTGTACATGATTGGGTTTTTGTCTTGTGATAAAACAGCAGCAATCACCTTTTCACTTGTGTCAGTGATTAATGTTATTTCTTTTTTCTGGATTGAAAACTTTTATTATTGGTTTACTTCTCAGAATATTCTTTAGTGTTTCAAAAGCAATATTTTGCTTTTGTGTCCAGTCAAATTCATTGTTTTTTTTTTTTCTGTAATTTTGCAAATGGCACTTTTATGTTGCTGTATCTTGATATGTATTTACTATAAAAATTCATCAACCCAAAAAGGATTTTAATTCTTTATCTGTTAGAGCAGCTATTTCTTATTTTCTTTTGTAGTTATGAAATGTTATGGCTATTACTGCTGGGTTGATTCTTTCACCTAATCATCCAAAACTTGTTAAATAGCTTTCGCCGCTGAAATAAAGAGGCAAAGAGAAAAAGAAAGATACAGAGACACTAGAGGGAGAGTTTGGACACCGATTTTATTTTTGGTTCCAACGACCGCTTGTTGGGGAAATTCCTTCCCGAACAGTTTGGCATGTCTTTACCATCCAAAGTCCAACAGAGAAAAAATAGATTGAGTTTATTTTTGGCACCAGGAGGCCTCTCTTTGCACATGTGTCAATTGTCTTTCCTATCAGAGGACTCCTGGGAGATTTTTATGTTTATTTTATTTCATACTATTATTTTATTTTGTATTTTTATTTTATTTAGTGTTTTATTTTTATTTAATCCCTACATAGTCTATCATCAGGTGATATGCCTTGTTTTGACATTTGATATCCAAAATATGATATCTTTTTTGCAGTCAAAATTACATTTATCTTTGTTTATGATCAAGCCTGCCTTTTTTAATCTCACTAAAATTTGCTCTGTTTTATATTTTAATTCTTCATTAGTTCTTGCCCCTACATCTATATTGCCCTGGTATATCATCATATTCTTATTTTTCCTAATAAGACTCTTTCATTTGCTTTTTAAAAAGTATGGCTGGAAGTCTTTATCCCAAATGGTAGTTGAGTCCATCTTAATAAGCCAATAAGGGTGCTTATCATGGTTATTTTCTTGAATTTCTCATCAATTTTTATTTGATTGTATGCTGACTTGAGATCAGTTTTTGTAAAGTACTCTATTTTTGCTAATGCATGGCTCACAGTTTCAATATTTGCCAAAGGAAATGAGTCTGAACATATCTGGTGATTTATCTCTATCTTGTAATCACCACATATCCTTAAATCTCTATCAGGTTTCTTTATTGCTACTATCGGTGACACCCAAGTACTACCACCTTGAGTTACTCTTTCTAGCATGCCGTATTGTATCATTTTGTTTAATTTGACTACTACCAAAGGTAGGATATGAATTAGAACTTTTCTTGACTCTATATACTTTGGGAGATAATTTTTCTTTAGTCAAATGCTTGCTTTGTAGACTTTCAATAATCCTACTTCATTTCCTTCTGCTTTCATGGTTGTTCCATCAAAATGCTTAAATTATACACTGCTTATTTTTAATTTAGATCATCCTAATTTTAACCAGATATTTCTTGGTATCAGTATAACTTTACTGTCTGTATCAACTTGCATGTTAAATTCTTGGCCATTTATCCTTATTTTTTCTCTACTTCTTTTTTGTGTATTCATTGTAAATACGCCAGCATATTCTTTGGAGTGGGTTTGAACAGTTTTTACTTTTTCTATTTGCTTTTTGTATTTGCATACATTCTGAAAATGATATCTTTTTACAATTTGAGCATATTTTTCCTAGAAAAATTTGATGCTTGCCTTTTTTAAAAAAAACTTGTTTTTTTTTTCAGTGATTACCAATCTTTCTTTTGGTCTTATGTTCTTTTTTTTATAATTGTTACAATTTCTTCAAATTTGAGTCATTTGTACCAGTCTCTCTTGTGATTTTTTTCACATTATCTACATTTAATTATGTACTTGGCCGTGCTTGTCCTGTATGTCTTTAATTTTTCTTTTGGTTGATTAAATTCTCTCATCAACTCTAATTGTTGCAAAAACTCAATACTAACTTCCAAGCTCATTCTGCTACTCTGTAGACATTCTAATATTTTTTGCTTGTGGATTTGGTCTTGAAAGCCTTCAATTAAACTAAGAAGAATCAATTCATCTTCTGTAGTCATTTCCTGTGCTTCAATTTTTTCAAATTCACAATACTTGGCTCATTCTTTCAATCTATGTAAAAATTGTATAATAGACTTATTTGATGCTTGTCTTTTTTTAAAAAAACTTGTTTTTTTTTCAGTGATTACCAATCTTTCTTTTGGTCTTCTGTTCTTTTTTATAATTGTTACAATTTCTTCAAATGTCATTTCTTCTAATTCACTCAGATAACACATTGTCAAAATTTTCTTTACAGCTTTGCACCCAACTGTAGCAAGAAATAAATCGGTTATCTTGCTTTTTCCTCTGTTGGCCTTTGTGTCTTTTAATTTTTTATTCTTGTAAATGCAGCACAAATTTTTATTCATGTTTCTGTGTGTTCTGGGTCATCTAGCAAATTTAAGGATCCTATCGGTAACATTGTTGTTATGTTTTGCATTTTTTTGTGCATAGTATTAGTCATAGCACAGCTCTCCATGTCCTTTGTGACAACAGAGTTTTCTTTTCCTTACCTCTCCAATTATTCTCTATTCATACTTGTTTATTAATTTGCATATAAGAAGAAAAGGCTGATTCTTTTAGTAGTTTAAAATGTGCTACCAAATAGAGAAGGATGTATGTCCGAGGCTGGTGCAAGGGTCTTGTGGTCCTCACTGAATCTATGATGTGCCCCCCTTTTTAATATATGATACTGATCCCCACACTCAACTATATAGCAGTCTTAATGGGGTAGAATTCATATAAAATACAAATTTTATTGTAATCTTATTATGTACAATAATGAATCATATGCAATACAGGTGAACAATTCAACTAGAAAAATTGAAAATAAGGACATTGTATCTAAATACAAATTAGAGACATGTCATAATAGATCATTTCATCTTAAATAAATCAACAATGTTTTGCATTAATTTTTAACATCAACTTGAAATCTTTCTTGCTAAAAAGTTGAAGAATTTTAACAGATTCAACATTATGAATCAAAAATAGGGAATTTATATAGTTTTTTTCATGACTTATCATTTGTATGAAAAAATAAAGACCTCCAGAATGATGTCAAAACCCACACAAATTTTTTTCATAGTCAGTGGTGCTTAGTTTAATTTGTAACATATATAAATATAGTTAGAAAAAAAGTAAATGTTGATAAGATAACAAGTGTCACAAAGCATTGCTTGGTGACCCCAATTAGGCTTGAGATCTTTTGTAAGGAAGTAGCATGCATCTGTTCTAGGTACATTGATGGGTTGAATCCAACAATCTAGTCTTATAACTTGAGTCTTATAATTTGAGTAAGAACTGGAACTTAGTTGGAAAATATTCATTCTTATTGTAAAGTTCATCTACTTAAGTCTTTGTTGTAGTTTTGCAAAGGCCTAGATTATGTTTATCAAACTGGCCTTGTGCCAAACAATTGAAATCCCCACCATTTAAAATATCAGAATGTTGAATAAAAGGAAAACACTGTATTGCTTATTGGATAAGTAGAAATTTATAGAACAGAATAACATCAGTTTGTTTGTATGAAATAATCAAACTGTGAAAATGTTCTAAGAGAAAGTGTAAAGGTGTTAAATGAATCCAGAGTTCATTTTGTTGTAGCGAAATTTGTGAGAAGAAAAAGATAAGTCTATGTTGATTGTGTGTATTAACAGGGTAGTAGTAAAATCTTTCTTTTTGTGGACATCGAGTAAAAAAGAAGAGGAAAAAAAAACGATAAAGGAAAAATGTACTTATCAATGTTAGGAGTGTCTTCTTCTTTTTGTTGATGGTGAGTAGGCAAAAAAGAGATAAAGAAAAACAGTATATGAGAAGGTAAGTGAGTATGTATGTATGTGTGTTGTTGGGAGATGTGTCCAATTCAGCGGTTTTAAATTTCTCATTACATCATAGCAGTGTCCTCTGGTTTCCATTCCTTTCTGACTGCTTGGCCAATCAAGAAATGTGGATAAGTAATCAACTCAAATTATGTAGTTGGCTTCAATTGCAAACTTATTTTTTAGGTGGTAAGAAATATGACACAGGTTATAAAGTTCCATTTGTTGTTTTCTGCCTAGTTGGGATCCAGAATTAATAATTTTCACACTGTTTTGCGAAATTTGCCTTGGTCTTTTTTCTTCAAAATTTGTTTTCCAATAATTTTGATCCAATTTTGCATGTGTGTAATTCTACTTTTTGTATTTTAGATATTTGCTGAAATGATATATGATTTGTACCCTATAGTTTAAAGATGAACACAAGACATCAGTTTACAGATAATTGTTGACTAGAGAACAATTATATTTGGGAGCTTTATGCGAGTAAAATAGAAAAGCAAATAAATAAGAAAATAGAGAATGTAAAAATTTAATCATAGAAATGGATGAAACTAATGCTAATTAAATTTTGTTTTAAGTTCAACTTATTATGGATACAATACCTTATTAATTAGTAATTTAAGATTTTTCTTTTGTTTGAAATTGATTATATTCTAAATGTGTTCGCTATAAATTCAATTTAACAAATAGATTTTTAAAGATTTTCTTCACAAACACTACAACTTAAATAAAATTAAAATTTGAATTCATGGCAATACCTGGCATAAAAATTTTTTTACTCAAAATTGTAAAATATTTTAAATATTCCTAGAAGAAGCATATACTTTTTTCACAGAACCTTTCCAAAAACCTAAAAAAAAATTTTCATGTCAGTTACATTTCTTTTCACAAAAAAAAGAAGTGTAATTCAGCTTTCGTTTTAAAATAAAACATATTTTCGCTTATACAAGGTTAATGCGGTATTTTTTTATTTAGATAACTATTTTGCCTAGTCACCGACTTTAGTCGCTTTCCAAATCCAAGTTTTTACAATGCCTAAATTTATTTGAAATATGGTGATGTCTTTTCCTGCATTTTGTTGCTAAACATTTCTTGTTCAATCTGAATTTACTTATATCTCATTCAACATTTAAAGAAAAGTACAGGCTATGATTAGTGGTGCATTTACTTGTTTTTGGAGGTGTGGTTCTTCTCTCCGTAGCCGGTCTCATCAATCCTGCGAGGTCAGATTAGTTCAGGAAGGTCAGAATTTGTCGAAATATTTTGGTAAGAACATGGGCCTCAGTCTTTTATCACCAAACCCACTTTCTTCCTTGTATGTTCGAGGGATGACCACCCATCTCCAGAATCTGGTTCGGACTAGAACTTCTTTTCTCTCCCCTCAGCTTAAGAATGTACCCCTTCATCGACGAATCTTGACTTGTATCGGCTTAAGATTTCAACGCTCAACAAGCCGTGCGTGGCCCCCAACAGTCCGGGCTGGGCCCTTTGGACGAATATTGGTGCCTACGCGTGGCGGTAAAGGCTTTAATGATGATGTCGCTACCCTAAAAAAGAAAATATCTCCGGGGAAGAAATCAATGCGATTACCCCAACATTCAGAACTGAAACGACTTCTAAGCCAGACTAAAGGAGAAAAATGGAAAATAGCAGGTAATAATGTATTTTTTTTAAACAATATTTGTGAATTTTAAATATATTGAACTTCTGTTTTTTATTTTTTTACTTCTGAAAAGTGAAAATATCACTGAATTGGATTGCTTTAAGAGTCTAAGTAAAAGTTGTTCTCTTTTTTCGTTTTTGTTTAAGATTTAGTTTTTTATGGGACGTGTTTTTTGGTGAGGGTGGGGTATAAAAATAGAAATAGAGGAAATTAAATTCAGTCTAACTAAAAAAAATGTTGATATCAGATAATAATCAGATGAATCTGTGGGATTTTTTTTATACTGCAGTGCAGTCTAGTCACAATAAGTGGTTAGACTCACTACTCACCCATTGAGGTATACCAGATGGTGATTTTCTAAGCGAAGCTAAGATGTGGCACAAGTCCGAAAGTATGGGGCACCCAGTGAGGATCGAACTCACTATACAATTGTAACGGTTCTATCGAGACAAGCTTGCTAACCATTACACCACCTCGAGGTACCCCCAGTAACAGTTTATCAACATTCAGCGATGAGATATTTAAAAAAAAGTGCATGGACGGAGGTAGATTCCGGTTTTCTCCAAAAAGGCAACAATCAATCAATTTCAATACTAACAACAATAACAAACGGACATATCTTCTGTCGAACTCCCTATGGAATTTTAAGACTAAAAGGAAAGAAAGGATATTAAAAAAGAAAGAAGTATTTTCTGAGTACTTATGCAATGCAACTATTTGCGCTTGCTTAGGCTTTGTTTTCATTTCTTAGAAAGTAAATTTGAAGAGGATAGAGAAAGAAATCTCAAAATTCGAGTGAGCAAAAACGTATAGAATTTTGATTTATTTAAAACTTAAAAGTAAAATTGTTAGTAATTTAGACTTAAATTTCAAAAAGAAAAACCAGTTGAAAATGTAGGAAGAAAACATTTAAATGATGGTTAAATCTTTTAAAAAAATAATACATGTAAAAATTCTAAAAATGTAAAATCACAAATGGAAAAAGAACGACTGGGAATCAAAAAAAAAATCGAATCGATGTTTTTCAAGAACAACACACTGTAGTAGTGTAAGTGTACACATTGTAGTTTCTAGTATGAAAATAATTAATAATACACCTGTAGTTACTACAGTTCTATTAGTTATTTTCAGACAAGTTTTCAATATTTCTTGAGTAAATTGCGAAATAAGGATGTAAGTAATTTATGATTTTTTTTTTATATACAATAAGGACTTTCTTCCCCAAATTAATAAAAAGGTACCACGTTTGATAGCAATTGCCGAAGGGAGATAATGTGCCGTAGGGAGTCTTTTAATTGGGAATATTCTTAATTTTAGTAGAGAAAGCTATATATTGATTTTTGTCGCTTTGAAACTTTTCCACACACCTGAAACTTTTTTATTTCATCATACAGGCACAGTTTAGTTGTTCAGTGGCGGAAGAATCTTTGGTGGTAGGGTAGTTATAGGAAGAAGTTATACAACTTTTTGCACAAAAAATAGACCAGGACCTAGGCCATCTGATCTGTAACGAACAGTATGACTATTTATGTTGCAAAAATATAGTATGACAGAACGACTAAAAACTTGATTCTTTATTTTTCTAATCAATAGGAACACTTGTACAGAACGCTAAATTTTCCGTTCGAACTTAGAAGAAAAGTGGATTAAAAAACATTTTTGTCATTCATATCCACTTAAAATGTGAACAAACATTTAAACTTTTAAATCCACATAGTTCTAATAACAAAAATTAAAAGCCTAGGTAAAGAAAGACTCTTAAAGAGACTTTGCTTGAACAATCAAGCCGAATAATCACTCATTGGTTGGTATTGTTTTGAAACTGCACGACATGCATTTTCTAACCTATTTACACGGCCTTTCGTATCTTTTCGTATTTCGTCTGCTTAAACTCATTTTCTACCACTGTTTATTTATTTTAGATTTTGACGGTAAATTTTCGTTTTAGGTCCTGAAGGCGTTTTATCCCTTCAATTTTTTCCAAAATAGCCTTATTTCCGTATAAATGTATATGCTGAACTCAAATCAACAATTAGATATTAAAAGAAACCTACCTTTTTTATATTAACGACCAGAAAACAAAAATCGGACTTCTTCTCGTTCTATTTGTCACCCACTACCGGAAAACATTCGCTGCTGAATTATTTTTAGGCGTAGGAAGATAATTTCGGTCTATTTACTTTCTTTACTGAAAAAGTCTTTGGTGAAATTACTACGCGATTTATTTTTTTCGGTACTCAATTTCAGCACAACGTTGCGCGTATGCGTGTTTTTTTTTTTTGTGTTTTTTTTTTTTTTAATTAATTTAAGAAAGTTGCGTGTACTTAATTTAAGAAAGTTAACTTTCAAATATATGAAAATAAGTGATAATTGTAGTTTTACTTAATTTTTTTCCGACGAAAGTTAACTTTCAAATTATATGAAAATATAGAATTTTTTTTAAGAAAGTTAACTTTCAAATATATGAAAATAAGTGATAAATGTAGTAGTTTAATTAACCTTCATTGCGGTTATTTGCGTTATTTTTTTTTCCTTTTTTTAATTTCAGAAGAAAGTTAACTTTCAAATATTGAAAATATAGATTTTTTTTAGAAAGTTAGCTTTCAAATATATGAAAATAAGTGATAAAGTGTAGTTTTACTTAACCTTCAAATATATGAAAATATAAATTATAAATAACAAAAAGAACAAAATGAGTAATACAGTAAAATATTTTTTTAATACTTAACATTGAAAATAAAACAATAATTATATCAATTGTAAAGGAAGTTAAAAGTTAAAAAATGGAAAAAATGACATTGCCAATTTTTAAAAAAGTGCAGTTGTTTTAGGGTCCTGGATAAAAAAAATGCTTTATTTATTGTATTTTCATATTTTCATATATTTGAAGGTTAAGTAAAACTACACTTATCACTTAATTAACTTTCAAATATATGAAAATATAGATCTTAAAAAAAAATTTATATTTTCATATATTTGAAAGTTAACTTTCGTCGGAAAAAATTAAGTAAAACTAAAATTATCACTTATTTTCATATATTTGAAAGTTATCTTTCTTCTCAAATTAAGTACCCCCCCCCCCACCCCAAGGAAAAAAAACACACAAATGCATGCAATAATTTCATCAAAGATTTTTCAGTAAAGGAAGTAAATAGGCCAAAATTATCTTCCTACACCTAAAATCATTCAGCAGCGAATGTCTTATCACTGAGCTGGTCGTGGGTGACAAATAGAGCGAGAAGAAGTCTGATTTTTTTTCTGGGCATTAACATAAAAAAAAGGTAGGTTTCTTCAATATCTAATTGTTGATTTGAGTTCAGCATATACATTTACGCAGAAATAAGGCTATTTTGGAAAAATTTGAAGGGATAAAAGCCTTCAGGACCTAAAACGAAAATTTACCATTTTGACAAAAAAAAAAAAATATTCATTGTGACAGGCTAACTTAGTCACTGCCAAATTAGCAACCATTTATACAAACTGCAAACTGGCTACATCTCTTGCACGTGTGAACAATACCTTCACACACTGTGTATGAATTTGTTTCACCGTCACACTTTTTTGTGTATATGTACATCGCACAATAATGAACTTATGTAAAAATTAGAGTTCTGTTTTACTTTAATAAAAAAATAAATGATGTGTTGTCAACACTTTTTTTCTTTTAAAATGCCATTTCGGTAAACATTAATTTCTTTGGTACCTTCACTTTTTCGCCTAACAAAAAAACAGCATGAAAACGGCATGTTCAAAAATGTCCCAAACTTAATAAAAACAAAGTTTTATCGTCAAACAAAAACATTCTAGGCATGTTGATGTCCAATTTTTAATGTCTTATGTCATGTTTGACCAAATAAAATATTCACTTATGATTTTAGACTGCTTGCTTACTGTGAAAGAGTATGTAACTGTTAGAATATTTGTTTCCTCAGTGTGGGGGAATGTCTAGGGTTGGTTGTAGTGTCACAATAAAGTGTCTTATTTACTGAAAAAAAAAAAATGGAAATTGTTTAATTCTTAAAGAGGTGTTTGATAATATTTCTTTTAGTGTGGAGTCAGATTTCTGTTCATCAGAAATTAAATCATGATTTTAATGTCATAGGTGATTGTTGTTATCTGCATGTGACAGTGTATCAGCTATATTTTATTGTCCCTTAATATAAGGAATATTTGTTGTGTACTAAGAGATAAAATATAAATATCTAATTTCTCTAGGGATGTATTTGTCTGTACTGCAGTTCATGGCAGGAGTCAGTGGTTTATATGATCTATGTATATTACAAAATTTCTATCTTCGAATAAATTGTTTAATTGCGAAATATATCCAACTATTCTCTGGAAAAGGAGCTAGAATTTGTTTAAGTTTTGGTTAATTTACCCGAGAAGAAAGGAAATAGTTTTTCTTACTGAATTAATTTCTTGTTCAATCGAATCCTGCATCTGGCAGGAAAACCTCTGATTGGGAGTTTTAGAAGAGCGTTAAACAACCTCTTAATTGCTGTCATTCCCAGACTCACCCTGACCTAGGTTCAGTAGCACCTGTAAGGATCCAAGCTATGGGCAAATAGTGAACCCTAAAATTGGAGTCAATATAATGAAAGTATAAAAATAGACTTTTATAGTAGAAATTCCAGTAATACATTTTTGAAAAATAAAATATTACCAGCAATATATTTTTGAGGAAAAATATACGTTTGTAAAAATATACATATATATATATATATATATATATATATATGTATATATATATTCAGAAATTATAACATGGATATGTTATTTCTGAATAAATATTATTAGCTCTACTTTGTATTGAGCACTTTTTTAAAAATAGTGTTTCTTTGGACAAGGAATATTATTCCACCCATACTTGTGTGTGCATGTGTGTATATATATATAGAAATGCACTGGGACATGGAAATTCCCAGGTTGGTGTCTGGGGGCACATTTATACCACTGGACAAGATACCATCTTTAGTCTTTAAGACAGGTATCTAGGAGAAGGAAACTCTGATGTAAAACCTGAGGTTTTTTCTTGCTTAATCTGTGGCAATTTTTTGCACCGACTTGAGTTTATGAATGGATTCAAAAAGTGTGGATAGTATTTGCACAGGCTTTCACCACTATAATCAAATCATTTGTGTGGGTTTCTTGACAACTTAAGTTTATTCAAAAGTCCTGCACACACAAAAGTCCACAGGCGATAGGGTGAAGGCGACGGGAACAGGTGAAGGCTATCACTGGAAGTTCCTAGCTGGATCTCTACACTGTGCCGACCGGTGGGTGATGGCCGTTCTGCACAAATACCTGAGCAATTGTGCAGTTCGTGTCCTCCATCAGTGACAAAGCAGCCCTATTTAGGGACAGCACTACTTTCCCCATACTGGGGAGGGGGCGATAAAAGGAGCCCTAAACAAATTCTTGCTCAAAACCACCCTTGACAGCATACTGCAGCTGCCTAGGTATCCAGCACGCAGTCCCAATAATAGAAGTAAAATCTTTCATTTTGGATCTTGGAATGTCCACACTCTACTTGACAATGATAATCAGCCAGAACGTAAGACAGCACTTGTTGCACTTGAGCTGAAAAAGTTTGGGATTGATATTGCAGCCCTTGGTGAAATGTGCCTGGCTGGCAACTCGTAACTGACTGAAGAGAAAAGCGGGTATACCTTTTTCTGGAGCGGCAAAGGCCTAGAAGAGCCTTGTCATTCCGGAGTAGGATTTGCTATCAAATCCAACCTTGCTAAGTCATTACCAACCCTTCCAAAGGGGTTTTCGTATCGCCTAATGACATTAACCCTCAATCTAGAATGCAATACCCGTGTCGTATTAATTAGTTGTTATGCTCCCACGTTAGACAGACCAGAGCTGGAGAAAAATGAATTTTACCAACAACTGAGGGAAATTGTTGCGAATATGCGACACAAGGACAAACTTGTGTCAATGGGTGATTTTAATGCTCATGTGGGTGTGGATAGCGCATCATGGGGTGGTGTTTTGGGTCATCATGGTGTTGGTCGTATGAATGATAATGGTCTTCTTTTGTTGTCACTTTGTAGGGTGTTTAACCTGTGTATTACCAACACGGTATTCCAACATAAAAACTCCCACAAGATTACATGGATGCACCCTCGTTCAAGGGATTGGCACTTGATTGACTACATCATCACCAAAAGACGTGACATTAAAGACTTTCATATCACTCATTCATTCCATACAAGTTGCTATCTTTCCGACCATGCATTGCTCCGAAGTAAAACAACGTTGCATTTACAACACAGATGAATGAAACGCTCCTCTGTCCCCAAACAAATTAACGTCCTTCCATTAAAAAGCACCAGTCAACAAGCGGCACTGTCGGCCCACCTTCATCATTCATTAGATTCTGTTGAAATAACTGATGATATTGAATCTTCATGGAAATCATTACGTGACACAATTCACACATCTGCATTGGAAGTTCTGGGCTTACCTATTCATAAGAATCAGGACTGGTTTGATGGTCAAAATGTTGAGGCCCAGGATTTGATCAACGAGATGCACAAGTCTCACAAAATCTGGATTGAGAATAAGAACTCCACGTTAAAGAAGAAAGAGTACAATGCATGCAAAAGCAAGGTCCAGATGAAAGAGGCATGGTGGTCATCACATGCCAAGTCAGTGCAAGAAGCATTTGATAGGAAGGACTCGAAAGCTTTTTATGAAGGCATTAAGAAAGTTTTTGGGCCACACGAATCTGGTGCTTCTCCCATATTTGCAAGTGATGGCACACTGCTGACTGACAGAGTGGATATTTTGAATCGCTGGAAGGAGCATTTTGAAGCAGTTCTAAACAATGCTTCTACAACTGGCAAAGAAATAATTTCATCTATCACTGAGCGACCTGAAATTCCTGAACTCTCTTTCCTTCCAGCAGTACATGAGGTTTTTGTTGCTATCAAGCAAATTTCTTCAGGCAAAAAAATCTGGGAAAGACGGCTTACCTCCTGAGGTTTTTAAGTACGGTGGTCAGAAACTGGTGAAGAAGCTGCATAGTCTCTTTGTGAAGATCTGGCTAACTGGAAATGTCCCTCAGGATTTCAAAGACGCACTAATTCAACACCTGTATAAAAACAAGGGCAATAGGGACATCTGTGACAACCATCGTGGCATCTCACTTTTATCAATTGCAGGGAAGATCTTGGCAAGGCTTATTCTCAATAGAATAATCAAACACCTTGTTGACGATATCTATCCCGAATCTCAGTGCGGTTTCCATGCTGGTCGAGGTACTGTCGATATGCTCTTTTCCCTCCGCCAGGTTGCTGAGAAAGTCCGAGAGAAGAACAAGGAACTGTATATGGTTTTCATTGACCTTACAAAGGCCTTTGACACAGTCAACCATGCAGCTCTGGAAGGTTTTGAAAAAGCTGGGAATACCCAACAACATGCTGAATGTAATCATGTCTTTTCATGATGGAATGAAGGCATCTGTTGTTTCAAATGGGGAGTCTTCAGAACCTTTCAATGTGACAAATGGTACTAAACAGGGTTGTGTAATGGCACTTGTGCTGTTTGCTTTGTTCTTTTCAGTTATGCTGAAGTATGCTTTTGCTGATATTGGTACAGGCATAGAATTCAAATAACAAGTGGTGGTCTCTTTAACCAGCAGTGTTTCAAAGCTAAGACCCTCATTCGACAGACTATCATTAGGGATCTTTTGTTTGCAGATGACGCTGCACTTTGTGCAACCTCTCAAGAGGAAACGCAACTGCTTGTAGATAGGTTTTCCGCTGCTTGCAAGGCTTTTGGTCTGACAATCAGCATCAAGAAAACAGAGGTGATTTACCAACCTCACCCCACACCAAAACAAATTCTGGGTGTGAAGCAGCGGCCACCATTATACAGCTTTCCCGATATACCAATCCGAGTAGATGGTAAAGATCTGAAATATGTGAAAAACTTTACCTATCTTAGAAGTAAGGTTAATTGGAATGCTTCTCTTGATGATGAAATCATTAATCGAATTGCGAAAGCAACTAGTGCTTTTGAGAAACTGCGCCATCGGTTGTGGGATGATAGGGGGATTAGCCTAAGGACTAAAGTACTTGTATATAAAGCAGTTGTGCTAACTATGCTGCTTTATGGATCGGAATCATGGACAGTCTATCATAATCACATCCAGAAGCTTGATGTCTTCCACAAAAATTGCCTTAGAACAATTTGTGGTTTCACCCTACACAATCGGATGTCTAATGCGGACCTATTCACGCGCTGTGGAATTGAGAGCTTTTTGATGCAATCACAGCTGCATTGGGCAGGACATGTCTTACGTATGGAAGCTGACCGGATACCAAAGCAAGTGTTGTACGGCGAGCTTAGCAGTGGACGGCAGAATGTGGGTAGACCTCTGCTTCGCTTTAAGGATAAGCTGAAAATGAATTTGACATGTACAAATATTCCTCACCGTGATTTTGAATGAATTGCCTCTCAACGAATTGAATGGAGATCTGCATGCCAGAGGGGCATCAAGCAGTTCTCTGAGACTGAGATTGACCAACAGCATGTAAGATGTGAGAGAACCAAAGCATCTGCAAGTGTCCCAGCCGATCATTCGTGCAATCTCCCTTCTTGCCTCCATTGTGGACTTGTTTGTAAATCTCTTGCAGGACTCAAATGCCATTTACGATTGAGTAAGTGCAGGCATGCTACATGGAATTAAATGGTTGTCTAGACCTCATACGTCGTAATCGACAGGAGAGTCCATCATATATGCACACCAACAATACATCTGACTCTCAACAAACCCTCTTTACAAAAATATGTCAATAAAACCTGATCTGCAAACCAATTTCTTACAAAGAATACATATTCTATTCACTGAATCTATTGAAAAAAAATCTTTTCAGCATTAAATAACCCATTGAGTTTTGGTTTGGTTTATTTTACAGCAATTCAAACCACTCCTATTGCTGTGTTGAATGCGTCCATAGTGAGGAAAATGCATGCATTTTTGTCATTGCTAATGTCTTACAAAGTTTGCAAGGGCAAATTTGGCTGTATTGAAGGCATGGAGAGCATTCTCTTCGGGAGTGATGCTTCCCCCCCCCCTAATAGATTGGTTAATTGTAAAAGTATAGCTGATAGATTAGGGATGAAATGTTGATGAAAATTTATCAGTCTGATGAGCCATCTTTACTGTCAGATGGAAGTAGGTACAAGGAAATTTTCAATGGTCTCCATTTTTCCAAGGTGATATCTCATTTTGCTCTATGATGTGTCCAGGACTTCGTCAGTTAAACTTTGAAATGATTGGGCGGTCTTCCTGAGACCAAATAGCATCTGGATGAACACATATAGCGCAAACAAAGTTGTCACCAATGTTTTGTAAAAATCATTTTTTGCTACCTTGATCTGGAAGTAATCTTTCATGAGATCAATCTTCGAGAATATGTGTGATCTGTGTGACCTGAGTGCAAAATCATATATATGGGGAACTAGGTAATGATCAGGGACAATGGATGCATTTAATTTACTGAAGTCCACACAAGGTCAAAATTCCTTATTGTCCAGTGTTGGAACAAGATGTAGGGGCTTCTTGTAGAATTTTGTTTAATTCATTTTTAGTGAATTCATATTTGTGTAGATGTAGTTCTCCTGGGCTTGAAAATACTGGCTGTCTACTGCTTTTTATCCAGTGTTTAGTTTCATATTTGATGTTGTCACTATTTTGAAAAGGTTATGTAATATCCTTATATTTGTTAAAAATTTCAAGGACTTCTGTGCTGTGTCAAGTTGTTACACTGATGCCAGTAGATCTGTATTATATATGAATTCCTGTAATACAAATATTCATTTTGGCCACAGAATGTATTCTGTTTCATATTCAGCAAGAAGCAGATATGTGCCAAAAAATCTGTCCCAAGAATGGGTGTCTGCCCATCTGCTTGCATAAATGTTCACATAAAATTTCAGCACATGCCAACATTTAATGTCAAATCTTTTTGTTAAATTGTAGGTATGAATGCATGTGCCATTTGTAGCTAGAGTTTGAGTAGACTAGGGTAAGGTTTGGGCCCATGTACTGGTGGAATGACACTGCTTTTCCAGTATCCACTACTAATTTATAGTGCTGTTTTTTTTTTTTTTTTTTTTTTTTTTTTTGTCAACTACATAAAAGACTTTCTTTGTGTGTACAAATTGGCAGTTGTGATCACTCACTGGTATCTATTGGTTTTATGATGACAAGGTTGGGTACATTTTCTGAATGTGTGGGGATACCAGCAAATGCCAGTAGGGTGTGTGTGTGTTTTTTTTTTTCTTCTACAGCTAAGACTTCTTTAGCATGGTGTATGGTCACATCTATATGAAGTATTTCTGACACTCTGTTGTTGATGACTTAACAATTACATTTGCCATTGTAAATCTGCAAGTGCTTTATCAATATATACATATTTAGCACCGCAATCATTATCTATGATGATAAACTGCAGCCAGGCCTTTGATTTGGAGGTTTAAAGGAGTGTGGAACCACCTCTTAATTTTTGTTGTTCACAGGTCCACTGAGTGGTAGCACATGTTAGGGTCCCAGTTATGGACAAATAGTTAACCACCAAACTGGGGTCAAAACACTATGACAGTTTAAAAATAGACTTTTATAGTGGAAATTTTAGCAATACTTTTTTGGAGAAGGAGTTATTACCAGTAATGTAATTTTTGGAAAAAATAAATTACATACTGGTAATACATCTGACTTGACAAAACTCTCTTTACAAAAATACATTAATAAAACCTGATCTACAAGCTTATTTATATAAAAAATAAATGTTCTATTCATTCAAATCTATTGTAAAAGTCTTGTCAGCATTGAATAACCCATTGAAGTTGATATGCTGTAAAACAAACCAAACCTGTTTAGAAGTTAGTGCATTTATTTTTTGGTCATATGACAAAAGTTTTATCAGCAATATTTGCCAGTTTGTTGAGTGGTGTGTCATCTGTCATGAACATCAGTATTTGTAGTATGGTGGTTATCCAACCATAGATAATGTAGTATTGACTCTGACATAATGTTCTCTCTGCCATGACATTTCACCTGCCTGAGGAGTTGAGAGGGTGTTCTGTCACCAATGTTCATCTTGTTAAATAGTTCTTGCAGCAGTTGTTTATCTGGGGAACCTGTCATTTTAACATTTGTAGCTTTAAGGATGTTGTAAGAGTCATTGTCAGGAATGTCTTTGGATAGGCTGTTGACTACATGAGGAGACAAGGCTTCGACAACACTGATGAACTCTATTTTGGGATTGTATCCCTCTGGCAATGTAAATGACCTGAAGCTAAAGGAACCAATTCTTTGTGTTGGTGGCATTGTTTGATGGTAATTGAAAAACTCATGGGTTTATGTCTGAAGGTACTTCTCATTGTTTTTGTGGATTTATTGGTGTCTTCACATGTATTTTGATTAGACTGCTATGGCTTGAAAGTTGGAGTTACTACTTGTTGAGGTAGCAGAAATGGATAACCTGGAAGACAGAACCTTGTTGTTGTTACTGTTGTAGAGGTTAATTCCTTCTCTACCTCAGTAAACATGCACCCAAGCACCAAACTAAATAGGACATTGACTACGGGTAAATAAATTTAAAATTTATTTGCATATATACAAAGACTAGTAACTTCTATCTGTTGCTGTTACTAGAGCAACAGGGGGAGAGTGGTGAAATAAACACTTGGTGGAAACTGTCATCATCATTGGGGGTGTCTCTCTCTCCTAGCATGTCAGTGTCGATATCAAATGCTGATCTGTGTTGAGGCTGTTTGAATTTGGGCATATATTTTTAGTTGGCTTGAAATTAAGTTTTTGATTTTCGAGCAAGAGTGGCACTGACTGGTCACAATATATTAATTTTGTTTTGGCTAAGTGGTTGTTGTGTTGAGCTGATGCACAGAAAATGTATCTATGCAGTCTGTGTTGGGTTGTTGAATAGTCATTTGGTTTGTGTAAAAAATGTAGGAGGCATGGCAAAGCCACTCTTGGTGTCAATATCTGTCACACTACCTGTGTATCCAAATTAGATAATGAAGATATTTATATTCTCTTTTTCCTAACTACAAGCCAAAATTGTGAATTTATTTCTGAAACTAACAAAGTATACCTCAACCTTTCTTTCATTACTTTTTTTTCTACAGCCTGGTCATCCTATAGCTCCAATATTTCTGATTATAAATCATCACTAACTTCCAAGAACAAGAATAATTACTAATGTATACTAAAGAGGAGTTCAGGTCTGCACAATTAAAAAGAAATGTGAAGGGACACAGTGATCATAAAAAAATTATGTGTGGACTACAAGAGTAAATTGAGTATGAGTAAGATGGAAACAGATACAAGCAAAGATAAGAATTTTAAAAAAAAAATTTCTAGAATCTTAAGAGGATTGGATACTGTAAGGGCAAAAATTCATGTGAAGGTCACTGAGATCAACAATAGCAACAAGTTTCAAACATACCAACTGTCACTAATGTGTCTTCAGAGTAGTTCGGCATGACACTCAACACTTATCAGTTTATATAGGCACCTGAAATGTTTACCATTGGTCAGATAAATAATCTGCATATCTTGCCAATTATTTTATTAACAAACTTGAGACGTGGTTCAGATTTTTATTTTCAGGAGAGAATACAAGCAACAAGGCTTTGTCCAATGATATAAGTAACTTTAATTTCTACAGATACAAAGACAGTAAGATATTAGTCAAATAAAGTCCTGCTTCCACAAAACTAAATTCTTTGTATGGGATTAGTTGCCAAATTTGTTGTGATGAAAATAATTAACTATTTTGAAAACGATCAATTTGTTTGTACCTGATACCTCAGCCCTTAATCTAACTTGATGAGTTTCAGAGAAAACCTTGCAAAGAATTCTTCAATCCTAAATCTAAACTTATTTATAAATGGAACTTTGTCTGTGTGTGTGTCCATTACCTAGAGACTTCGAAACGGCTTGAAAATTTACACAATTGTACTATAAGCGTCTGCGAGTGTTCTTAGCTAGGTTTTGTGTCGAGGTAGCCCCAATAAATATCGAAAATCGATAATCGAAAAAATCGGGTTATAGAAGGAGTGATCCAATTTTAATCAAATTTGATACATTCATAGACAAAGACATAAATGATATTCAGAAGTTTCAAGGTTGCAGTTCTTACAATAGTGCAGAAAATCGATTTTTTATATATATATATATATAAAAGGCAAGATGTTTTTGTGTGTGTCTGTTTATCTGCCTGTATGTCTGTATTTTTTTTTTTTTTTTTTTTTTTTCAGCTCTTTTATTTTAGTTTTTTGCTTTGGGTTTGGCTCTAAGTAGGTATAATTGTAGTTCTTAGTCTCAGCCATGATACCATTTACAATTATTTAAAACTTATTTAGCCTTCAAAATTCAGTTTACGATGAAAATAACTTATTTGATATCGATACAAGGAAATCAAAATTTGATTTACTTCCATTCATTTTTCTTTCAGTCTACGGTTTCACTTTAACTGGAAACAACTATTGCTTTTTAGTCTTTCGTGCCAACGTCCAAAGAGTCTGAGCTCCAAGACCATGGATTAGTTTTAAAGCTTTCATTACACCCGAGCAACGCCGGGCTATACTGCTAGTAAGAATTAAGTGAAAGTGACAAAACCTACAGAAAAGTAGCACCTCAAAATCAGCTAGAGACAAAAAAAGAAATTTGTAATTTGCTCACTTTATTGAAATTATTGAATAACATTTTCTTAAAAAATCTAATTTTGGCTTTCTGAAATGACCAACTACCACCCCTGTCACCATGTGTGATAGAAAAAAAGAAAGGACAAGACAAAACATTTGTCCCCCCCTCTCACCAACTAACACCACCTTTTTATTTAAATCTAGATAACTTTTTAAAACTTGGTTCCTATATAATGTAAACTGTATGGAGACAGTAGGTAAAGTGGGTGTATTAAAAAAATACTAACTTTATTCTTTGATGTCTATCAACATAGCAACAAATTAAAATGGCAGTTAACAAATCTTTTATTGTTTAAAAAAAAAGGTCCATTTAAAAATCGCCATTTCCATTTCAAGTAGGCCATTTCTTTTTTTCTGTTTTCACGGAAAATAAGGCCCTCTATATATGGCCTGAAGGTTGCATTTAAGCATGAAACAGGCTGTTACCACTGAGTATTAAACTCAATGTCCATTTTTATATTTACATATACTTTATCCCTGATATTGAGCAGTGTAACTCTTAAGTTTAGCCCAAGTTAAATTTACTTTTATCTGATATATATACATACTCACATTGTGTAAACATAGAAATTAAAACTGCATAGTGATCGTCAGTTTAACATCAAGTGATTTTCAAACATGGTTATAGGAGAAAATTAATAGTGTGTATGTATGTGTATTATTGTATCAAAAATAATGTAAGTTCATGTTCATTAGAAATTGACTTGGAGTTTTGAGGTTTTTCACTTGTGAGTTTACGCAAGTTAAGCATGTCTGTATATTCAGTATATATATTTTTTTTTTATGTAGAATTATTACCCACATTTGTATTTCATTTCCTTCCCCAACATATATACAATTCCATCAATAGAAATATTATTTAGTCTGAAACAGACCTTTCAAAGGATGAAATGTTTAACAGATTTTTTTTTCCATTTTGTCATTCAACTAACAACATATATGTCCAACTTATTAAAACTATTGATTTTTTTTTTTTTCAGGTGCCATTGTTTTGCTTTTGGTTTCCAGTACAGTGACAATGTCAGTTCCATTTTGTATTGGAAAAGTTGTAGATATTATCAACACAGCCTGCAAAGAAGGAGATCTTATCAACAAATTGAATTCTGTGTGTAAATCACTGACACTTATTTTTCTCTTGGGTGGTTTGGCCAACTGTGGCCGAGTTTATTTAATTCAAATTGCAGGTTTGTATCTTTCTCTTAATCTCACTTTTCAGTAAAAATGTTTGATAATCACTATCAAGTTAATGCAAAATCTTCCAGTTTCACACTATAATAACACTTTGCTGAATTTACTCACCTCTCCATAAAGGTAAGATGTGACAAATTTGCTTTTAACATAGGGTGCCATTGACCATTCCCAAAATTGCTTGGTCTCACCATTCTGTCACTCTAGCCTTGATATTCCACTGACCTTCCCTCTTCTAGAAAAATGAGAAACGTGCTGCCACAGAGGAAGAATCTCTGTGACCAGGCGTCCTCTTCATTGATTAATGGGGAGAACAGATACAATGTCTTAATCCTGGTTTGAAGACTGTGAAACAATGACAGGGAATTATTTGAAGTGTCTTTAGTTTATTTGATTCTTTATTTCACTTACAATCAATTGTCAACTGCAATGTGTCCTTTATGAAGGAAAAACAGATTCCACATGAACTCTTAGAAATTCACATTTGTCTTTCTCAACACAAAAAAGTTATTTATTTATTTTTTAAATATGAACAGGATAGTTACAGGTGATGAAAAATGGATTTCTTAAAGAATCCAAAATGAAATGCCTCCATTCAAAATAGCATTCTATATCTCAAACTGCTCTGAGAAAAAAGTTCTAAGACTATTCATAATAGAAAGTTACTGTGTGGTGTTTTGTGAGCATAAGAAAGGGGCAAGAAGTGAAATTCATGGGGGTAATGCAGGTAAAATAACTATTAACCCTAGGTTTAAAGAGGTCAAGATTGTTCCTAAACAGGAAACAATGGATAAACCACTACTTGTGTTCAAAAGAATGGGATTATAGGTGAACCTTTCTATTAGTTATGTTAGCTTCATGGGAAATGTTACAAATTGCTAGTGAGCAATTGGCCCATTTGAATGATTTTTTTTTTCAAATAGAAAAGACTTTTCTCTCATCAACTACTGAATTTGCTACATGGCAATGCTTCTTCTCTTGGTGAAAATGTAACCCAGTAAAGTGTCAAGGAGCTGTGATAGGAAGTTCTTTAACATGTGGCATATTCTGTAGACCTGACACCTTCAGGCACTTGTTTCATTCACTTGTAACATTTCTAATCTGGTCAGCAGTTTGAAAAAATTAAACATAGTGTAAAGCTTCTTCAAGAATTCACTGAATCAAAACTAAAATTGCTCTTTTATCCTAGAATACACAAATTACATGAAAGATCATTGTAATATCTGTAAAAAGCCAGAAATGTATAATGACGACTGAATAATAATGCAAGTGAAAGATTCTCCAGATATACTGGAAACAAATGTATTATAGGATGATACATTTCATATATATATATATATATACCTATAGACAGTAATGGTATGTTCCAATCCTTATATAATATGTTAGACTCCATTGAGAAAGTGGTGTTTTCTTACTGTCTAGCATTTCTCTACAAGCAGTGGTTATTTACTTCATACAGCTTGCAAGTCTTGTATCATATTATTACTATTTATTTCCAACCTCAGTTTGGGTTATTACTCACACAGTAACCATTTAGGTTATAACAAATATATATAGTATTAATTTGTACTTTTTCACTTAGTGCTGAGATTGCTGTCTTTTCAGTGATTTACTGGTAGAAAGTATTGCGGAGTAGTTTTCACCCTGAAGGTTATAATTGGACTATGTCAGTTGCTAATCGACTTCACGCACCCAAAATGTTAGGAACTTGGTAATCTTCCACTGAAAGTTGACTCCTTAGTATTTAGCTAACTGCTGACTAATATCAACTGCCTAGTTGTTCTACTGAACTCTAATAGAACTCTCTAGAACTCCTATGAACTTCTCACCGTTAACTTCCTGTTAACTCTTATTAATATAGAGGGGAGAGTCCATTATCTGAGAAATAGGTGTGTTTCCCCATAACAGAAAGGCAAGCAGGTTTTTTTCATAAAGTGCTCAATATCAAGATAGAGATAGTGTTAATAGAATAGATCACAATAATGCCTTCACAAAATTTTCAAGTTAGCATAATCCTACTCAGTTAAGTGACAAACTTCTTCACATTAATTATATATTAGGGAAAATTGACAGTCTAGAGTTTTCTTGGGATGCATTTTGTTCTTTAGGACTTCATCAGACTAAAGTGATGTTTACATTGATGTAGCTACATATGAAGAAGGGATGCTGAGAAGTTTAGATTATTTTTTTTCTTGGCATCTCTTTTCCTTTGTATGTATGTCTAATGGAGTCCTTAACAATAAATTGTCACATGAAAATCTTTTTCACTTTGTCATCATTTATTTTTAATTTTGTTGACTGCACAGTTAGGTAGGGTTAGTTGGGCACCATGTGTGAGAAAAAAAACACCAGGATGCAATTCACTCTGCCAGAAATGTGTAAATATCATATTGTACTGCTTGGCATTCATGTTGGAAGCTTCAATACAAACATTTCAGTGTTTCATTGTCAATCTGAGAACAGTGTAGAGGATTTGGAAAAAGTTGGATTATATATCCAGTAAGCAGTGAGTGATCACTAGTGATGCTAATGTTATGCCTCCATTCATCTTTTTAGAAGGCACTTGAGCAGGTAGTGCTGCCCTGAATCAAGAGGAAGACCCTATGCCTAGCAACAGGACTATGCACCATACCACACAGGCAGGAAAACCTAGTCAAGGCTGTTAGACAATTTTTGTGACCACATCCCCCTCTATATCTGGCTACCTAACTTCGCAGACTGCAACCCCCTTGACTATTATGTGTTGGACACAGTCAAGCAAGAGAAAAACAAAACTTCTTGTAATATCAAAGATAAACTGAAGGCAAGGATTATAGCAGCATTTACCACATTTAACAAAGTGACTGACCAGAAGAGTTTTAGGAAATTCCTAAGTCATCTGGAGGCTATGCTTAGCATTCAACCTTTTTTCTAAAATTCCATATGTACTAAACTATCGCCCGGTTCACACTCCACCCACGTCTATTGAACAGGTGAAGAGGCTCATCTCTTGTTCCCTGTTTAAGATGTGGTTTCCGGTTTTCTCTTTTCCAATCTTTTCACTCTTACGTAGCCCCCTGCACATCAGTAGCGTTACCGCCTTGCTCGGGGTGATATGATTAAAAAAAAAATGTTTATTTTAATGGTTTTCCAAAATTGGGGTTGTCCAGTCCCTTTTTGTACCTGGTCAAAGTAACCAAGCTGCCCCTTAACTCCAACTCCCGTCACCTTCATCTTGCACCATCACTCCATATAGGCGGCGCTATTCTCTCTCTCTTCCTTCTCCCACTTTCGCAGCATCTAACCTCAGCCTACTCCAAGGGTCAATACACCATCCTGCGATGAATTCAAACTTTCAGAATGTGTAGGTGAAAAGGGATTTTCAGTCATTAATCTTTCTTTGTCAGTTTGTCTAATACTGTGATTTCCAAATGCCAGAAACTTCTTCAGCGCCCATCCAGATGCCCCCGAAAAAAAAAAAAAATTGTTACAATTGCCTTGGGTGGGGAAAGAAAAGGAAAAAAATATTCATAATCTCGTAGTGATAAAAACAAAAGTTCATCTTTCCTCTGTTTGTTTTTTCTTGGTCAACAAGACAAGTTTTTTTGCTCACAGTCACTCCAAAATAGCAGTTAAATTTTCTTTATCACTTGTATCCAAAGGAATCCAAATTAATATCAGATATAGAATTCATCTTTATGAAGATCACAGAAATTAAAATGAATGAACCCATCAGGCTAATCTCAATCCTGATTCAAGCAAGATGGGTTTTCTTGGTTTTGTGTCCAGATCTTTAAATGTTATTTAAGTGACCACCTAGGTTTCTTTATCAACAATGTTTTTTTATTTATCATCTTCCCCACTTCTTACCGATGAGATAGAATCCTATCTCATTGGTAAGAAGGTGGGAAGGACAGGTAGTTATGGTTTTTCTCAATCTTACTGAATTCTGTTTAGTTAAATTTGAGTTCGATTCTCTTTGGAACTAATTAAGAGTTGACTTACTATTTTGACATGATTTTTTTAACTCATTTTGTTTTTAATTTTTTTCGCAACTTTTCAATCTATCTTCCTGTGAATTTCAACAATTAGTAGACTCTTTCCTCTTCCTTCTTTCTTTCTTTCATGTTTTGTTTGATCAGCTCCTGGAGATTTCAATATCACTCATGTGTGATATGTACAATATATTTAGTCCACATTATTATTACTATTATTAAATTTTAAATTTTTCAGGGCAGAACATTGTGCAGAAATTGAGGGAAAGAATTTACACTTCAGTTTTGAAACAAGAAATTGCTTTTTTTGACAAAATGAAAAGTGGTGATTTGGTAACTCGTCTCTCCAGTGATACCTTATTGGTGGGACAATCACTGACTGGGAATATATCAGATGGTCTTCGATCCGCTTGTCAGGCTGTTGGTGGGCTTGGCATGATGGTGAGGCTTCATTTATTTTCATTTCTTCATATTTCTTTTCTGTATTAATTTTAAAGCCAGTTCGTTTTGCATTTTCCAAAGCCACCAAGTGATATTTGATTAAACGGTTGTGTTGATTTAAAGATTTAAGTAGGAATTTTCAGTCACTTTCTCACTGACGTGATACGGCTTCCCTCTGTCTTTTCTACAAGTAATTTCATGGCAACTGCTCTGACAAGCTTTTTTTCCTGGTTCCCCAACCACATGTATTTACGCATGCTACAATATTGACATCTAGGTCTTACCTTTTTACTGTCAAAATAGTTAAATGTCACTGCCTCTTCTACTCTGACAGTTTTTCTCACACTTCCTGTTTGAACTCCCTTTCATTTGCTTGCTTCCATGACAGCTACAATTTCCAAAATGCATCATCAATTCCTTGAATCCCATCCATCTCTTGTGTTTCTTCAACATTTCCTGTACCTTGTTTTTTTTTTTTTTCTCTCACTGTAACCCCTTGCTCACCAGTGGCAGTCTTGTCTTGCTTGGAGTGAAATGATTTAAAAAAAAAAAATGAGGAATGACAAATAAAAACAATTAAAAAAAAAAAATCAATATACTTTGTTAGTTGATAATATACCACTATTGCTGTTGTGTTCTGGTGTTGAATTGGCCTTGCCTGAATATATATATATATGTGTGTGTGTGTGTACATTTTATTCATTTTTTTAAGGTTAAAAAGGGTATCACAAGACTACATCTGTATTATAATACTACAAACAAAATCACATTTGAGATACAATGATAAAAGCATAGAAAAAAAGATAAAATGCCTCAATGTACATTTCAAAGCAATGATTGTATATTTTAAAGAACATGTATGTATACAGAAATAAAGAAATTTTGCTTATCTGTTGACAACATATTTTATCAAAGACTGACCAGAACAGGTTGAAAAGGTTTTGACTTGTTTCTTTGGGTGGTAAAATGCTTGTTCTGATGCATCCTGGGACTATTCTATATTTTATTTAACTTTTTTTTATAATCTAATTTTATCTTTCTTGATTGTTAACTACTATTCTTATCTGCATTTTAAATTACTTTTTGTTGCTTAACTTTAATTTTTCTTTTAATTATTTTGGTTTGAGATTACTACATTGTTCAGTAATAGGGGTTGAGGGTCAATTAGTAATTTATTTATTTCTATCACTAAGATATCTTAAAAAATTTAGAACCATTTGCTCTAAATCCCAAGAAGGATTATGATTATCTTTTCAGTTAATTAAAAGTAAAAGCAAATCAATGATACTAATTCTCATTTATGATTCCAGTCCTGATATTTACCTGATAGGTATGATAACATATTTCCACCTAACATCAACATAAACCCAGATAAAAACCTTGACTTTCAAAGCTGACAGGTCCTCTGACCTTAGAAAATTTGTGTAACAGTCTTTTTACTCCCATTTAATTTTGTTTTGCACTAAGCTAAGCTTAGTCCATATCTATCTGGCTCTGACAGCACTCATATTGGATAATATTCAAGGAACTTTGAACTGAACTATTTATTTTAAACATAGGAACAGATCACTCCTACTCTGTTGCCTGTGTCTCAAGATATCTTGTCTTGGTCGATTCTCTTTTAGAGCTGCTCAGTTAAAATAAGATTAACCTGATTGACAGACAACCAAAAAAACCAATGAGCACAACAGCTAAAATATGATATTAATAACAAAGTTGAGGACATTAGTCCAGATGTAAATTAAAGAACTTGTCTTATTTTATTTATGCAAATTAGAACATTCCATTGTCTAAATATATAAAATGCCACTTGTAACTATATGTGTTTTCTGTGTGACACTATTCTCATAGGGCACAGATGCTACACTAATTTCAAGGCAGAGAGCCTGAAATCAAGAATTTGATCTTAGGCAGAAGTGCCAGTTCAAATGGCTACTCTACTAGTCTTTTTTTTTTAACATAAAATTCTTTCACTATTTTTATTCTTTACTTTAAACTTTGATTCTTTTTATTTTTATGACTGTAATGCTTTTATCTCTTTTTGCAGATTTATGTGTCTCCACAGCTTTCCATGGCCTCCATGTTAGTTGTTCCTTCTGTAGCAGTGTTGGCTATCATTTATGGTAGATATATCAAGAAAATTACGACTGATGTTCAGGGATCATTGGCAGGCGCAACTAATGTAAGTACCTTCTTCACAGTGTTTCAATGCAATATTCCTTTTATAGTGCAGCAGACATTTTATAATTATTTTCGTGTTATTAGCAAGCACTTTTCTTTCCAAATTATTTGTTTAGTATTATTATTATTTTTTTAATATCCTTTTGTGACACTATTTGGTTGCTGGTAATTAATAATAAATTTTAATTTGAATATAAAGAAAAATATACTGATAAATTTCCCATGAAATAGTCAAAGATATAAAGAATGACATAATTCTTTCCCAGAGATTGAAAATTAAAAAGACAATGAACCAGATGTCTGCCAAGGAACATTTGTACGATGACGAGGTGTTGACAGTTGATTAATAAAACCCATATAAATCCTAAATGCCAGATGGGAGGTGAAGAGGTTGCTTAACAAGAGATCAGGTGTTCAGTGTCTGATACCAAACAAAGAGAAATTAAACAGCTGACAAATTTGTTTTAGTGAAAAAAATTGCAAAATTTTAACAACTTGTTGAATGATAGAGGGCCAACTCATTGTGTGAAGATTTCAGACCAGAAAAGAGAAAGGAAAAACACAGTTGAATGATAGTTGTTTTTTTTTAAAAGGCAGTAAAGACGAAGGGGGAGAACTTACTTGTACCCACAGAGGAGCTGTGGACGCAGGTGGCCCACTAAGGAAGAAGGAAAATGTTGTGGATGGAGCATTGCATGCAACCATTACACCAGATGGAGGAGACTACCAAGTTTGGAAAATTTTTTTTTTTTTTGACAGGACCAAAGGCAGTGAAGACAACAGGTGGGGAAAATAACAATATACCCCCACACCAGTTTTTAAAATAACACCAATAAAAATGAATGCATGAAAAAATTAAAAAGAGATCGGACAGAGACATTAGAGAGAAGACTTTAAGATAAAGATGGAAGATTGCCTAAGTTTGCATATGACTAACTTCCTAAGTGTAACTTCAACATCAGCCTTGAACCAAACTTCTTTAAATATACAAGCCAAACCTTATCAGTTTAACCAAGTGTTGTGTCCAATTTTGGGGCAATTTAGATTGACAACCCAGCATGTAATATTTGATACGTGGCACATGACTTGATGGTAAATAAATAAATTAGGTGCTATCATGGATTTTCTAAAAAGAATTAAAAAAGAACAAAAAAACTCTTTTTTAAATTTTTTAACTGACTTATTTGAACTTAAACTTTGATTCTATTTGAAAGATAATGGCCTAAAGCTAATCAGAATTAAATAAATTTTATATATTTTAAAGCAGTACCTTTTTTTTGTCACTCATCAACTCATTGAGCTGTCATTGTATAAAAAAAATGTATTTTGTCACTTTAAGAATCAATTAATGAGATTTTCTAATGCATGCTTTTTTACTTAAAACAGAACTAGCATGCAACATCAATGGACAATATAGAAATACAATCATTTTCACACTGGTTTTTTTTTTTTTGGCGGGGGGGGGGGGGCATGGGAAAAAGTAAAAATAAAACCCTAAGTACAAAAGACAAACAATGCAATAATCACGCATTTTAAACTTATCTAACCAATAGTTTAAGGATGCCATTTTTTTTATTCTATATGCTTTTATTAAACATAGTATAATGAATAATTTTATTTTTTATTCCAACTGAATGGGAAAGATGAAATTAGATCAATATCATAATACTCCTCAGCTTTTGAATAGTAATCAGTCAGCACAAGGTATCAGAATTATTTTTTGACTTTTATTGTTTTATGCAAGATGCAAACTGAATTTTCCATATGTTTGTACTCAATATTGCATAAATCTTTTACTGAAATAATATCTTCAAGGATTTCTTTTTATATAATTATGAAAAAATTAGATGGAGAACCCCCAAATTATAAATTAAATGTGTAATATTGAAAAGAGGTGTGACACATACCCCCCACCCCAAAAAATTGAAAGCATTAAAGTCATAAAACCTAATTTTCACTTAGGCATGTTGATCTTACATAATGGAAACGTCTAAATTGTTTAAAATATTAAATAGTTTTTTCTTCTTTAATTTTTATTTCAGTGGTATTTATGTTGTTTTTCAGGTGGCAAATGAAAGATTTATAAATATTCGAACAGTTCAGTCTTTTGTGCAGGAAAACACAGAATCTAAACTTTTCAATTCAAAGCTTCAAAATGTTCTTCTATTTTTGAGAAAAGAAGCAAGAGCAAAGGCTGCATTTTATGGTTTTGTAAGTAAAATATTATGTGATTTTTTTTATTTTATTCTAATGGTATATTATTATTCAACCTTGGCAGTGGTTGAATATATTCTTAAGTCCAACATTGAGTGAATATAGGCAGCTTTCAAGCTTCACCACTAATTCAATTCTCAACTAAATTTCAAACAGTTTACAGTTTCTAATTTAAAATATTGCAACTAAAAATAAAATTTGAATGCAATATTTTAAGTAAAAAAACTTATTTTTTACTTCACTAGAATATCTTGTCCTTTACTTTTCCAGGTTTAATAACATGTCCTGTTCTTTTCCAGGTTTAATATAATCTTAAGAATATTACTTTTCATGTGCACATTTTTCCATGTAATATATATATATATGTCTCAAGAAAATATCTGTTAATGATACCATTTATTTGATACTGTAGGAAGATTTTTGTCCCACCCCTAAAAACAAAGCAAAAAACTTAGCTTGTGCTTCAAAACACATTGACTGTAAAGCAGAGGTGATAAAAATTTTTCATTCAGTTTTCTATGCAAGAATTCGGATACGCCATACAAAATCTTGCGCATCTATTCATTCTTGGGAAAATATTTATATAAGTATATTTATCTTTTTATTTATATATATAAAAAACCTGGATAAGTAAAAAGTTCAATGTCAGAAACTTTGTCATCAAAACAACTATAAAAATCCTAGTTTGGAATATTTCAGTGAAAGGAGCAAGCTTCCTGTGAACCTATTTTAATGAGATGTTTTTTCTTTTTTTACATGGGCTGACCAAAGATTATCCAGCCATTTAATATTAAAAACAAAAATAGCCTACCAAAAACAATGGCGCCTTTTAGTCCACTTCTGAGTATTTCACTGACTTTTTCAAGCATTCCTTCTACAATTCAAAATAGTTTGCAAGGTCCTTGTTTGGAATCAATATCAGATGCCTTGTCATATTCTTAAGATAGTTTGGTAAAAGCCATAATTCTCAATGATATAAATCCAGACTGTTAGGGTGAGCCTGAGGCTGCTAAGAAACCTTGCACAAGATATGAAAAATCTTTTCACGCATTGTGAATGTGACAATTAAGCAGCATATAACTATACAGTATCCTGTTACAGTTAATTGAGTAACCCCACAGAAGAGTACCTATTCATGTTTGTGCAACAAAGTCACCTTTTATCAATTGTTAAGGGGTTGTGTCACCGATTCCCAAGATGGCTGGATATGTTCCCCACAGACCTTTTTATATGCACTGCACATGATGATTTTCACTGAATAATTTTAATAAAGAAATTTTTATTCAGTGAAAATGAATTTATATATTTCTTTTATTCTTTATTTTTGATGAAGCATTTTCAGCCATTATGAATTTCTGACTAGCATTTCTTTCGTCTTAATTTTAGTTGCTTTTCATTGCAAATATTCAGATGGGTCATTCTCTGGTTCTCAGTAAACAATGTGTATAAGAAATTTAAAAAAAAAAAAAAAGGTACCATCCTGCCTTTCTCAAGTTCTTGTTCTATCTGGGTAGCCACCAAGGAATTTCAAGCTAAACCTTTTATTTAATCTATCAGGTAGATTGTTCTCATTTCTCTGACCATATCTAAAAGTATCATCTAATTCTCAGTTATTGCTTCCCCCCCTTTCCACTGAGTACACATTGCCTATTCCAGGAACTGAACTCACAATTACTATATCATCAAATTTACAAGACAAAACATTAATCCACTAGCTTTTGTGCTGTACAAAAAAGGGGTTCATTTCAATAGTCCAGAAGGGTTATCTGGATTGATAAGCATCTGATGACTGTTGGAGGGCACAACAGCCAAAATATTGTGATAACAATAACAAAGATGAGGACAATAATCTGCATGTAAATAATAACTGCTCATCCCAGAAATTCAAATGAAAGCTATCAACAAGAGTTGAAGCTGTCACTTTGCTCAGCCATGCCTAGTTAATTGTGCCAACTGCTCTGCTGCTTTAGCTACAAGTTCTCTATCTATTGCTGTCAGATTAAATCTAAACAAATAAACTTACCCTCTATTTTTCCATAATTGCTTAGCACAATATTTATTATCACTTATATGTCTACTTGTCATATTAGTTGTAATAATATTATCATAAAATTAATAATGGTTGACTTTTTACATGTTCAATTTTTAATCTTTTTTTTTTTCCCAAGACTGGTCTTTCTGGAAATCTTGTTGTACTGTCTGTATTTTATTATGGTGGAATAATGATGTCTGAAGCCCAGCTGACAATTGGTGAATTGTATTCATTCCTTGTTTATGCTGTCTATGTTGGCATTTCCATGGGAGGTAAGTTTTTGTTTTTTCTTTGAATAAACATACATCCTCACCCTCCATGGTGATTTAACACTCTTATCATGATTGAACAGTAGAACTCTAGTGAAAAAAATATTATGGACATAAAAATATAGGGTTATTGATATGAGTGTTGAGTCAATAGAAAATTAACCAATTGATGGGAAAAAAATGAAAAAGTCTTGAAAATACTGTGTCATAAGGAGGCAATGTAGAGGTATTTTATGCAAAAAAAAAAAAAAAAAAAAATAGGGGTTATGAAAGCAGTCTGGTATATTCATGGGGTGATTTTATTCATGGGGTGATTTTATTCAAATGCAGAATCTACAGCTAGAGCATACTCTTAATAAATTCTCCAAATGTCGATTAAGTTTACTTTGTTATTGAACCTATTATAAAAGGTTTTGTTTCGTTTTTTTTGTCTGAAGAATTTATTGAAATTTTTAGTTTTTGATGTCTGAAGCCCATTTATCAAAGACACATGGCCCAGTGGATAAAGCATTGGTTAAATTCAGTGACTTGACCCAAAGAGTTGTGAGTTCAATACCTGGCTACAACAGAGGTGA
Organism: Ascarosepion bandense; assembly: GCA_037127315.1. Taxonomy (NCBI): domain Eukaryota; kingdom Metazoa; phylum Mollusca; class Cephalopoda; order Sepiida; family Sepiidae; genus Ascarosepion; species Ascarosepion bandense. The sequence goes on along the minus strand of JBBBDQ010000322.1, from coordinate 5,271,538 downwards.
ACAAAAACTTGGGTAGTTGAGTTAAAGGGAGATAACTAATACTGAAGCCTTTGGAAGATGCATGGTACATGGAACAAGATCTACCCTGGTGGATGAAATAATGGGTTTGGTTCAAGATTTCAATCACCTGAAGAAGGCTGGAGTGAAAGTTGTGAATATGGCAACAAAGATGAGAACAACAATGTAAATAATGTAATTAATTACAATACCTCATCTCAGAAATATAAACAAATAATTTTATAGACAATTTTTTTTTCTATTCCTGATTGTACATATTTTATCCTAAAACTAAAAATACATTCCTTGAATTTGTCACACTGTCATTTAATTGGACCAAATTGCTCTATTTACATTCTTTCATAATTAACCAGAATTTACTGGTTTAATTATCTCATTTTTGTCTTTTAATATAAAGCTTTAAGTTATGTTATTGTTGACTTTTGTTTGGAATTTTTGTTTCATTTTTAAGCTCATTTTATTCCAACCTGAACGTTATAATTTTATACTTTTTTGTGTGTGGATACAAAAGTAATTTTTTTTCTTTACAAAATATTGTGAGAACATTATCATCTTTATTAAGCTTAGCTTAGTATGGCACAAAGTCAAACAGAAGTAGGAAGATGGTGTTGAACCAATCTTTTAAGTGGGAAGTTGAAAATCTGCATTTAAATCTTGATGTGTACTTGGGATTCATCATTTATCTCTTATAGCGGTAAGTATTATAAAACTAAATTAAATTCAGTATATGGTCAGATGTGGCTGCTGGGGTGGGGGAGGAAAATTGGGCAGCAACAGTCTTCCAAATAAGATTGACCTACTTGTCTTAAAAATTTGTATTTGAAATTTTATCTTTTTTCCCATGCTTGAACAACAATCAATGATAACAGTGTGAAATGTGTAACTACTTCAGCCAAAAACCTCTTCTTCTATGTGCCCTCTCTCTTCAGGATGTAGACGATCATGGCTTTCCATGTCTCCCTGTCCCTGGTGGCTATTAGCACGCCTTTTCCTGTTACACCATGCAACCCTCGTTCCATCATCCACCTGATTAAGTCCTTCAAATATGTTATCCACTGCTTTCTCATGTCTCTTTTTCCCTCTATCTGGCCTGTTAGTATCAGGGTCTCCAAGCCCTCCTTCTTCATTGCATGTCCCAGGAACTTCAGCTGTCTCTTGGAAACAAAAAGGAAATTAATACTGAGCAGCAATTCAAGAAGAATGCCCAGAATTAGTGAACAGGAAAGGTGCTGTTTTCCCTCAGGATAATTCCAAACCCCCCATTTCTCGTGACCTGGCGGAAATTGTTGCCATATTCACCAGACATTGCTCCTTTGGATTTTCATTTATTCAGGTTCTTGCAAAATAATCTCTATGGTAAAAATTTTAATTCTTTAGATGACATAAAAACCACCTTAATGAATTTTTTACCAAGAAGCCACAGAAATTCTTGGAAGATGTAATCTTTAAGGAAAAATAGAGAAAGGTTGTGCAACAAAATGGTTCATATTTAGTTAAATAAATATTTAGTGGGATAATTTTGTTTTGTTTTAATTTCTCTTAAAAATCGGCATGAAAATTCCAGACAACCCAATATTTATAACCATAGTCTTTATAGTGTGTTAATGAGTGAACAATTGGGTTGTGATTATTACTGTATTAGACTTTTTGGTTTTTATTTGTCTGTTACTGATAGCTTTTTTTGTGTATCTTCTTGAAAGTACTGAAGATCAGTTTAACATTTTTTTAAAATACCCAAAGGATAGACAAGATAGTTTATAAAATATTGTTTCAGTTAATCCTATAAAATTTAAAGAAAAAAAATAGGGTAATAAGTTGAGTCGTTATTAACTAAAAAGCAGTTAGAACATATATCCCTGCCAATGCCATTGTTAATAAAATCTGAACAATCAGATTCCAGACTATTGTTAAATGTTTGTAATCATTGTGATGAAATTGTTGCTGTTAATGCAATACATTTCCATTATGATGACAGCATTATATCTGAAAAACCAAAATATCGTCCTGTCTCACTGTTAACAAAATCCAGTTTCCTTGATCTATCCCAAAATTAAATTGATTATTACTTGACCCTCCATTTCATGAAACATCAGCAAGAATTTTGGAGGATATTGGGTGGAAAAACAAAGAGCTTCAAATATGGTGTCCAACGTCATTGGCAGAGGTAATTTTTTTTTTTTTTTTTTTTTTTTTTTTTTTTTTAGAAAGGAAACTATTATATTTTTGGTTTTATCTGCAGGTCTAAGTACCTTTTACTCTGAACTGATGCGAGGTCTTGGTGCCAGCACAAGACTTTGGGAACTTTTGGACAGACAACCTCTCATTCCATATTCTGGTAAGCCAGATTTTGTTAGACTTTGTTATCTTTGCTCTCAAATAAATTCCATTCTTGAAGGTTTTCATCAACCAACACTTTTTGTTTTGTTTTTTTTATGAAAATATAGATTAAAGATTGAGTAACTATTTTTTTTAATGGTTTTTCAATATTTGCAGGTTATTTAAAGCCAGAAATTTTTTATTGTGAAAACTTTTGGAGATAATAATGATTTAATGATACAAATTCTACTAATTAACCCATTGCTGAGGGGAGAAATAGAATTCATACCATTCCCAAGGGAATTTGTATGTAAGTTAATATAATGAACGAAACAAGAATCGGAACTATGCTCTCTGATTTCCATTTCTGAGTCATTATCCATTACACCACCCATGTGTTCAAGTTTGCAGCACCTGGTGATCCCAAATGATCACCCATCTAGGTATAGACTAGGTTTAAAGTTGCTTAACTTCAGTAATAGTATGAGACACGCTATTTCAACATGATATGGCCATAAGCCTATAAAAAGTTGGAAAAGCAAATATATCCTTTGATTAGTTTACAAGAGGCCACATCATAATCTTTTCAATGATAGTGCTAATATTTGCTACATGTACTGTTATTGATTTTTAATAATGAGGAAATATATTAAAAATGCATCACTGTTGATGAACCAATCCATTGCAGTTTCTGTGGAGCAAGCTATGAAATTTAAAGCAGAGTTCTTTACAACTCATTTGATTTATTTTGGGTTCTTACTACTGTTACCTTTTACAGCATGGAATGATTATCCATAAAAACTTAAATGTTTTGGTAATTTAAAAAAAAAAATTATTTTTAATCATTTCATCCCAAACAAGGCTATAAAGCTACTAAGATGTAAGGGGTTGGTTACTGAATGTGAGAGAATATGAGAAAAAAACATTAAGAGAGAAGAATAAAAGAATAGGAATTAAAAAGACAGAAGATAACAATTTGAAATTGCATTTAAATTTTTGAAGATCAAAGTTAACTGGAAAGTAAGAAGCTGGAAGAGAGTTCCACAAGTGAGAAGTATAAGAGAAAAAAACTTCTAGCATAGATTTTATGGTAGCTTCTGACCATTTCCACTGTAAAATGATGAGATCTTGTTGCCTATCTAGTACTGTACTCCAATTCATAAAGTTTAAGTACCATAGGAGAAAGTTCATTAGAACAATTACCATGAAATTATTTATAAAAAAAAGCACAGGGAAGCCACATTATAGCTTGGTATACAGTTATTCCCTCAGAAAATTAAAATGGAAATGTAATAATGATAGTAGGTAATTTGATCATGGCTTTGTAATTATCTTTTTATCATCAAATGTTCAGTTTGATCCACTGGATCTTAATTTTCTATTACCCATGAATTGTTATAAATGCCAGCTTCTATAAAAATGGAAAAAATTACTGGTAATTTAATTGCCTAAAATGTTTGTACATTAAAGCAAATTATTTGTCTGCATAATTTTTTCAATTTCTACTTTTATAATTTTAAGTAAAAGAATTAAAAGTATTGAAATTAAAAAAAAACAAACAAAAAAAACAGAAAAAGTTAGCTATTTTAATTTTATACAGATGTAAACTTTTCACAAAGTCAGATCATTTCTTGGCTTGTACGTAATAGAGAATGTAGACAATTGACTATAACCTCTTTCAAGCTATTTTACTTTTTATATCAGAGAAATTGAATCAATAATTAAATAGAAATAATCTTTCTCTTTCAGGAGGACTGATTCCAAGTGGAAATGCAAGTGGTAATATCGAGTTTAAAGATTTGGTATTCAGTTATCCAACACGTCCAGATGTGAATGTTTTATCTGGTTTCAATCTTTCTGTACCTCAGGGTTCTGTTACAGCCATTGTTGGTCCAAGCGGGTGTGGCAAATCTACTTTGGCTTCTTTGTTAATGAGATTTTATGATCCACAAGAGGGTAAGTATAAATATCCTCAAATTAAGGAGCAATGGATATACCCGAATTATTGCCAGATTATTTTTCAATTGAAAATAAATTATTAACATATTTACATTTTTAGTATCATTTTAAATATATATTACCCTACATTTTAGGCATGACTCGGAGTTTCATGCGTTATGCAGTCATCAGGTGCATATTATGAACTGAGTGCTTCCTTAATTTAATGTTGTTATAAATAGTAAATCAGACATGCAAATATTTTTATTTATTTATTAAATGTATACTACACACACACACACACACACATGAAAGTGCAATGAATAAATTGCCTAAATTACACAAAAATGAAAATAACTCTGACATTTAATTTTAACAGATATATTTATCAAAATTACACAAAAATATCTTGAAATACTAAATTCAATAAAAGTTCAATTGGCTTTAAACGTGGTCTCCCCACAATTTTTGAATCTGTTGGAACTTTTTGGGATGGTCTCCTTGTTTAAGTTGGTGAATGCTGCCTTAATCCTTGACTTCAGTTCATCTTTGGTATTACAAGGAGTTTTATTGGATCAACTGTATTCCAAACATAAGAATCAAAGGGTTTGCATTCTGGGGAGTTAGATAACCAGATCGTAAGGTGTGATGTTGTAGAAATTGTCTGATAGCCATGATTGGGTTCTCTTGTTTGTGTGACATGGTGCAGCAGTCATCCTCTTGACCCAGGGCAGCACTACCTCTCTGGTTATGGACCTGATTGACTTGGAGAGATCGTTTTTAATCATGGTCTGGATTTCACTAACAAATTTGAGAGTTCTTATCAGAATGATCAGTGAGTTTATCAAGTTGCTGTACCTTCGTAATCACCATTAGACTCCTCCAACTCTCTCTGAATTCACTGCACTATCTTCAGATTGACACCCAAATACACTGAAATGTTTGTATTAGAGCTTCTAGTGCAAATGCCAAGCATTACAGCATGTTGTTTCCAAATTTCTGGTGGAGTGAATTGCATCATGGTATGGTGCTTTTTTTTCTGACAGAAGGTTCCCAACAGACCCTACTATACTCTGCAGTTGACATGCACAAAGTTAAAAGTATATAAAGACAACAATTTACCTATTGAACCCTTTGTGTGTGTGTGTGTGTCTTTTGGAGGAAAGAGATACGACAAAGTGGAAAATTTTTTTGTGTGATGCATTTCGTTCCTTAGGACTTCATTGGACTAGGTTTGTTTACATTGATGTAATTACACATATGCACGAATGAGATGCTGAGAATTTTAAATTTAGGAAAAAGAAAATATGTATATTTTTGTATGTGTTTTGTGTATATAATCCAGCCAATTTCATTTTGATTCTTTTTAGTTTTGTTGCCATTATCTTTGTTATTAAATATTCCACACTCTGATAACAGAAGATCTGCCAAAAATGCTGAAATGATGTTGTAAGAACCTTGATGTAAATTTACTATGAATGAATTAGCAATTAAAGCACTTTTTAAACATTTTCGTCTTAGTAAATTACTTCTCTTTGAATTAGAGTAGCAATTTTTTATGTCAGTTATAGTCCATTTCGTTATGGTGAGCAACTAATCTAATTTAATCTAAACTTATTTATAAATGGAACTTTGTGTGTGTGTGTCTCCGTTACCTATAGACTCTGAAATGGCTGAACCAATTTTCTTGAAAATTTACACAGTTGTATTAAAAGTGTCTGCGAGTGTTCTTAGCTAGGTTTTGTGTCGAGGTACCGCCAATAAATATCGAAAATCGATAATCAAAAAAATTGGGTTATAGAAGGAGTGGTCCAATTTTAATCAAATTTGATACACTCATAGACAAAGACATAAGAAACAATATTCAGAAGTTTCAAAGTTGCAGTTCTTACAATTGTGCAGAAAATTTGATATCGATACCAGGAAACCAAAATTTGATTTACATCCATTCATTTTTCTTTCAGTCTACAGTTTCGCTTTAACTGGAAACAACTACTGCTTTTTAGTTTTTCGTGTTTAATGTGTTGTTTATTAAAATGTCTCTTTTATACACACATAATCTTTTATTTAAACTTCTTGAGGTTTCTCCAATGTATTCCTTCTGGCAATTCTTGCTGGTAAAAGAGTAAAATCCACCCTCAAATTTTGTGCTTGTTTTGTTTTGTATTGTATTGTCTTATTGTTCTCAATGTAGTTGTGACAAATTTTATATTGAGTTTAGATAAATTCTTTTCAATTGTAGTCATGATAGTGAATAGAACAATATATTTCTTTGATTTGTTGAGTTTGTCAGGAAGAGCCACTTTTCTGGAATATTTTATGAGCCTTTTGTTTCGCATTGAATATGAAATAGTGTATTGGAGGGTCTTGAAGGTATTTTCAATGTATTTCTCTTCTTTGTGTAAATATTGGAGGGCTGCAAATTCTGAGTGCTCTTAAGTAGAATCTGGTGATTATTCTGAATTTTCCTTTGCTGTTATGATGGGAATAGAGATTTATTAAATTATTTTTATTAGTTGACTTTTAGTGGACACTAAGTTTTAAGCTGCTGTCAATATGGTGTAGCTGGAGAGATATATATATATATATATAATGAATTATTTTGAACATTATTTTTACTGATACTCATATTTAAGTAGAGATTCTGTTTTTAATTAAACAGTATTTTATATTTATATCTACCAGCCTGATTATTTTACGATAAATTTTATTTTATTCAGGCCGGTAGATATGAAAATAAAATACTGTTTAATTAAAAACAGAATATCTACTTAAATAAATGTTCAAAATAATTCATTACAAATTGTCGGTTGCTTATAACCAAGTTTTGTTAATATATATATATATATATATATATATATATATATATTCAAGAAGTAGTAGGAGGATTTGAACAATTATTAAGTAAATCATTGAGCTTTATATTCGATCTCAACAGAATGCAGAAAGCACTGGACGGCCGATTCCTAGTAGTGTATGCACACTGCTGATGAGTCCCAAATATAGGACAAAACGGTCGTCCAGTGCTTTCTGCATTCTGTTGAGATCGAATATAAAGCTCAATGATTTACTTAATAATATATATATATAATCTCCAAACAGAAAATGGCATCTAAGTAAAATCCTAAGGAAGATCCTATTAATATTAACATTAAAACTGATCCAGCCAGAGGGCTCAATGTAAATAGAATTATCTGTTTACAGAACCAAATATATATATATTTTTCAAATAAAACTTGAAAAATCACATGTGTTGTATGATCGTTTCTGCAAAGTAAGTTTGCTTCATCAGCGACTGTTTATTATGGAAATTTAAAAAAGAAATTCATACACTGGAAGTTCACTTAAAAAAAAGGAAAGGAAGGAAATAAGAAAGAACAGTAGGAGGGGGAGTTAAAAAAAGAGAGAGTAGATGTTAGGCGATAGGTGTCTAGACGTTACAGAGGGAAGGGAGGAGGGAAGGAAACTGGAGAGAGAGTAAAATGAATTCAAACTTGATTTTTGAAAAGGACATTAAAAGATTACATATATGTAAAGAAATAAAAAATAAGCATGTCATAGGAACAGAAGTTGAAGGAAGAGGAAATAGGGATATAAGGTGGTGGAGAAAGAAAACTGATAAAAAGGGAAGATAGGGAAAAGTCATAGGTGAGAGAGAGGAGAAAAAAGGAGAAATGAAAAAGAGAGAAAGGGAGGAAGCGTACATTGGATAGGCAGCCATGACATTTGTTAGCCAAGGAGAGTGGAAAGAAAGAGAGAGATACATAAAAAGAAAAAAGGGTAAAGGAGAAATAGAGAAAATAGATAACATGACATAATAATCAGTTTTGCCAAAAGTTTTTCAAAAACTCCTACTGCTCTTTCTTATTTCTTTTTTTTTCCTTCTTTTTAAGTGAACTTCCAGTGTATGAATTTATTTTTGAATTTTCCATACTAAACAGTCGTTGATGAAGTGAGTTTACTTCGCAGAAAAGGTCATGTGACACATGTGATTTTTGAAGTTTTATTTGAAAAATAAAAATCATGCACACACACATACACATACACATATCTTTATTTAGTTACACATTTGTGATCTATTTTATAATTAGCAATTTTCAAAATGGGTGCTTTTTCTTTTTTTTTTTTTTTTTTTTTTTTTTTAAATGTTCCTAAAATTTATTTTGATTTTCTCATTTTTCAAAAGGATTGTGCCAAAGTGGTGACAGTTCAAAATAATCTCAAGAGTATTCAAAATAAACAAATTCCCAATTCTGAAACATACTAAAAGAAAAAGTCGTTTTATATGTGTATTAAAAAGTATTTTAAGCATTCTCGTATACATAAGAAAAAGGGCATACAAATAATTTTTCTCTTTTTTTTTTACAACAGAAAGTAACATTTACTTTAGGAGTTGTTTATTTATGACATTTTTTTGTGTATGTCTTAGGATCATTTGATAAATGGCTTTGTTTCTTTTTCTTACTTTGAGTATTGACAATTATGCTTCTTATAACAATGGGATTTTCTTTTTTCATTTAAGCAAAACAAGTGAATATGCCATCAAATATAGTTTTTTTATTTCATTTCTAGTGCTTAATTATTTATTTTATTTTCCAAATATCTTTTTAGAAAATCTAAGTGATATTTTCTATATTTTTTTTATTTTTTTTGACACTAATAAACTATTATTGCTTTATTTTTAAATAGTTTTTTCTTTTATGTAATTATATAATAGTGACTTAAAATATTAGAAAGCTTTCTAAAATTTAAATTTTTTGTTGTTGTTGAAAGAGGGATTTCATGTATCCTATTTTCCCCCAAAAAAACAGGTAGTGTAACAGTAGATGGTTATAATGTAAATACTTTGGATACAGCCTGGTTGAGAAACCAAATTGGAACTGTCAGTCAAGTAAGTATTGCATTTCAAAATACACCTCCACACATTTTTATGACACTTTTCTTTATTCTCTCTCCTTTTTCTTTCTTCCCTTTCTCCCTTTTTCCTTCCAGTCTTCATTGCTCATCCATGTTTTTATCTTTAAGATACAAACATGGATTAGCTTCATATGCAATGTGACTGCAGCTGTGCAATGTCCTGGTGGTAAAAATCAGGTGTCTTTGATGCAAAAAAGTCTATGAGTGTCTGCCACAATTTCCCACATCTAAACTTATTTATAAATGGAACTTTGTGTGTGTATCTGTGTGTCCATTACCTAGAGACTCCAAAACGGCTGAACTGATTTTCTTGAAAATTTACAGTTATACTATATGCGTCTGTGAGTGTTCTTAGATAGGTTTTGTGTCGAGGTACCCCCGATAAATATCAAAAATTGATAATCGAAAAAAAATCGGGTTATAGAAAGAGTGGTCTGATTTTAATCAAATTTGATACACTCATAGACAAAGACATAAGAAACGATATTCAGAAGTTTCAAGGTTGCAGTTCTTACAATAGTGCAGAAAATCGATTTTATATATATATATATAAATAAAAGGTAAGATGTTTGTGTGTGTGTCTGTTTATCTGCCTGTATGTCTGTATTTTTTTCAGCCCTTTTATTTTAGATTTTGCTATGAGTTTGGCTCTATGTAGGTATAATTGTAGTTCTTAGTCTCAGCCATGATACCATTTACTCGGAGGTTCTTATTTAGCCTTCAAAATTCAGTTTACAAAAAAAAAACTTATTTGATATCGATACCAGGAAATCAAAATTTGACTTACATCCATTCATTTTTCTTTCAGTCTACGGTTTTGCTTTAACTGGAAACAACTATTGGTTTTTAGTCTTTCGTGCCAACGTCCAAAGAGTCTGAGCTCCAGGACCATGGATTAGTTTTAAAGCTTTCATTACACCCAATCAATGCTGGGCTATACTGCTAGTAATGCTTCTAAAGACACAAGCAGATTAATAGCATAGATTTGTATAAAAATTTCTGCTTAAGAACACTTTCTGAGTGAATCAAAAGTAGGTCTCTATATTTGATATTTCTAAAAGAGTATATCACAAAAGATCAAAAGAAAAGTTCATTTCAAATTCTAACACTGAGAAAATCCACAACACAATTGTGTCATTGATTTACTTTGTACTGAAAGTATATAAAATTTAAGCATGAATAAAAAGATTTAATATTAATTTGTTTGCTTATAATAATGCGATTTTATAAGAACTTTGTTTTATCTAGGCCTGTAAGCAGTTTTTGTATTACTATTCTGTTAGTGATCTTCCTTCATCTGCACACACCCATAATCTTGTCTAACCTCCAGCTGAATTTCATTCTTTCTTAATATTGTTGATGCTTTCACCAACCTACATTTGAAATTCTCTTCTTAACTAGGTATTGTGGAATATGTAATATCCACATTTGATGATAGCAAAAAAAAAAAATGTCATGTGACTTTTAGCAAAGTGAGTTTTCATGAACTTTTGGCAAAGACTGAATTCCCTCTCAATAATTTATGAAATAATTTTTTTTTTCTTTAGTTCCACTTAGTGATTGTAGGTTTGTGTCAGACTGAGTGTCCAGCAGGGCACATTACCCTAGCAATTAACCATCATTTATTCAATGCATTTTGCACTACTGTGGTAACCAATCCCTTTATTTTATAATTGTGGTCCATTTGTAATATTCAAGACAGAATAGTGCAATGGAACTGACAAGCCACCAATTCTTTTTGTACTGGGAAGGTTGGGGTTACTCCATCCCTCTCAAAAGTTGAAGAGGCAAGACCTACAAGACAGCAGGTGGTTTGAATTCAGTTTTTCTTCTCTCAGACTAGTTGCCAACCAAAACTATAGGGTCCAATTTGTCTTGCTATTTACCCATAGCTGGAGGGAAGAGATGAATTCATACCTTTCCCAAGAGTATTAGTATATAAGTGAATGGAATGAACTTGATCTGAGCTGCTATCCATTACTCCACCATGTGACTGATGTGCGTTGTGGTGCAGTGGATATCGGCTTGGAAAGAGAAATCGGTGAGCCGAGTTCGAATTCCAGTTGAATACCCTGTATTCACTTAAGCACTGGTACCCTTGGGAAAGGTATTAATCCATCCATTCCCTCCAGTTATGGGTTAAATAACAAGGGTAGAACTTGGGGACCCTGCTCTTAAAAACAAATCCCAATGAATTGTGAAAAAGAAAAATGTTGTAAAAATAAAATAACCTTACCCAAAAATCATTGGTTATGACCTTAAATGATCCCATAAGGATTGATAGGTTGTTAAGCCTCAAAAACAAACAAATAAATTACTCCACCATGCCTCTTAATGAGCATGCAATATATTAAGATTTATCAAAACGTTTTTTTAAGCATATGTAATGATCTACATATGGTAAATTTTCACAATCCTAGCAATTCTAAAAAATTCTTAAATGCTTAGTGCTTAGATTCTTTACGCTGCATTTTAGAAAAGCATAATAATCAAAAACTGATACCCCCCCACCACTACTACCAAAAGCACACACACTTCTAGGTTACAAAGGACCAGTTCGAACCTTAAAATGCTTATATCAGTTTTGGATAATACTTAAGATATTCATTCATTTCTTTTCCCTTTCCAAATTTGTAAGCAGCCTTTAGGACCAGTTTAACAGTGTCTCAAAATTGCAAGAATCTCAATATTTGTATGTCATTATAACTTGTCAAGCGAAAAGGTTCAGTTAAATAGTTTGATAATGATATTATATAATAATACTAATATGAATAATAAGGTGGAATCGTAGACTTTAGATGTCATCATTGAATAATATTTGTAGTAAAGATCTGTTGAAAAGAAAAATATATTCTGAGAGCTTGCAATATATTATATATCCTAGCTTGTAAGACCATTATACTAACTGCAAATGTGCAGAAGAAATTCACTTACCTTCAGAAAGGCTGAGGGCATGCACCTGCTGATGCCATTGGCTCCATGATATCAAGAAAAACTGGGGCAGGCTCATTTCCTCATTTATAATAGAAAACGGTTGATAGAATAACCTGGATATTCTGGCTACAGATTAATGTACCTACCACTGAATGCAAACAAAGTCAGTTGCAGTGAACAAGAAAGCCGGGAATCAAGCCAGTTACTGGGAGAGTGGATTTGCGACTATTTAGGTATGCAGTTTTGTGAAAATTGGCTTTATTTTTGCGATATTAACTAACAAATGTTTTTACTTTTTTTTTTTATGAAATAACATCTATGTGTTATGTATATGTATATATTTTGTCTGTAACTTTCTATAATAAAGCAAACATATTTAAAATGACAATGGAATTCTGCTCTTATTTGAATATCCAACCTAAAGGTAACCAGGCAGGTGAGATATGTTACCCCAGGGTTCTTCAGCATGGTAAAATGAAGTTAAAAATAAGTTAAGTAGATACTACATTGATTCTAGGCAGAGGGTCGGGAAGTAACACTTTGATCCTCAACAGTGCACAGATACTCCATTAGTCCCTAAACAGAAGTGCTACTGCATTGGTAAAATAATTCTGTCATTTTCTGCCAGGTAGTTTTAGTTATTTAAAAAAAAATCACATTTAAAACAAAACAATAGTAAGAGATAAACAAAATATGCCATCATTTATTTATGGTATGATTAAAACTAGTGTAATTAGAATTAATTTCCATACATTCTTGCATTATTTTGATTTATTATTTATTAATAACAAATTATTAATCGCAAATTCTCCAAAACTAAACAGACACATACAGCCAGTTTCTGACTTCAAGGTCACTGTAAAAATTCCATTACATGTGACTTTCTTTGCATTTTAAATTGTAGACAGAACTAATGTTACAATAAAAAAAAACATCACTATGGAATGTGCTATTCAAATTAGTAAAGGCTGAACAAAATGTGCCATCATTAATCAATAAAACTTATAATGTGCTGGTTAATTTGAACATTGTCTTCAGTTTATTTTTAATGAATGAAAAAAAATTACTATTTACTTATTTAATTATTTCCTTCATTTAAGAATATTCTACAATGTCTTATCTCAATAATAAATTCTTGATATGTAAAAGATTAATTGAATTTATTACCCACTTTGTGACTTTAACCAAGTTTATTATTAAAGTTATTTAAATAATTTCACTGGTTTTAAATTTATATAACATTAAACAAGATCCTTCTGTCATAAATAAATATTAATTTATTTTCTCAAGTAAAAATTAACTCTCCTAAACTACCTGCTAAAATATATCATATGAACACCTCAATGTAAGTCTGTCTGAATGAAAACAATTGAAATAATTGTAATTTTGCTACTATTCTTCCAGAATAAATAGCAGTAAAAAATAATTTTTAGATAAATTTCTACTTTTACATACCTGTTCTATTCTTTAATGAGATTCTATTTTACAAGCGGGACCCATGAAAAATTAGACATTTACTAATATTTTTTTAAGACTGCATTTTGAACTTTTTTTTATTTTTTTTTTTAATGCTTTTTGTACTTTTCAACCCATGACCAATCCAAGCCAATTATAAAAAAGTGACAGTTTCTATTAAAAATATTTAAATGTCAACCAATCATTAGGTTATGCAACGTGATTTAACACCTCACTACAAACAGCTGCTTTTATCTAAGGTAACCCACCAGAATCACTTTTTGTGTCATGCTCTTTTTGTCTCTCTATGTCCCTCTCTCTTTCTGATATACTTTGTCTCTCTCATCTTTGTTTTCCTCTCAATATCTGTGATACCAAGTGTGACACACACCATGCATACAAGGACAAGCATATCAATCTATAGCTCATGCAGGAATTTTATATTTTTGAGGGAGATAACTCACATTTTTTTTTAAGAAAGTTGAAAATAGCTTTGTTTCTTTCTTGTTATCTTAAACGATGAAATTAACAATAATTTGTGTGCATTGCCAATTTTTAGTTGATGAGAATCATGAAAGAAATGCTCAGAAAATGCAATTTTATTTTTTTTTCAAAATTTTAAATGAGTTAACTCTTACACATTTAAATTTTCTTGTTCAGACATTTTTATAAATTTAATAATGAAAATAATTATTTTCATATTTATTTCTTTATAAAATGGCAAATAATAAATATTTCATTATAGTTGGTTTACATATTTTGATAATCTTGTAAATATAAAATTATTCTTGTAAATAATCAATCTAATAGTATTTAATATTGTTCTTGTCCATTTTCAAGAATAAAGAAAATGTATAAATCCACTTGCATATGTTTGGGTTTTATTAAAATTCTAACCATCACTTTTTAAAAACAATAAGCATTACTGAGAAAGAAGTGAATACAGTAATAGCCATGCCAAGGGATCCTTTTGACATAACCTTTATTGCAAGCATGATGGTTAAACATTGCCAGAAGTTTAATATGAATTTGATTAGTACTGTATTAGTTTAACTATATGAATAAAGTTATGTTTGTATATTTTTTATATATATATATATAGTAATAATTATAATAGCTATTTCTGGGTAATTAGAAGTAATTTGCTTCATAAAATCGTTTTTGTTATTTCAAGGATCCTGTCTTATTTTCCTGCACAATCGCTGAGAACATTGCATATGGACAACCAAATCCTAAAGATGTTTCAATGGCTGACATTGAAGAAGCAGCAAAGAAAGCTAATGCCTTTGATTTCATAATGAACTTTCCTGACAAATTTAACACTCTTGTTGGAGAAAGAGGCACATTGCTTTCAGGTAAGCAGTTTAAACAATAGATGTGCATGTTTGCACAATTTAAACAATAAGTGTGCATGTTTGTATGCATACCTGAATGTGTGTGTGTAATAAATTATGGTTACACTTTTGTCTTTATATAGAAATTTGCTGATCTTTGAATAAAAGCTTTTTTTGTAAGGGAAATACACTAACTTGCTAGGATGATTTACAATTACCTAAAGTGATAACATTAGAATGTAGAAATAGTGAAGTTGCAATTTAATTGTTTGTATACATTAATGACCTTGAAAAATTGCTGTAACTTTTTGATATTTATTTATTAGGCATAAACAAGTCTATCAACACATAAGGATACTAATTAAACTGATAGATAATATCAAAATGAATTATTTATTCAATGTGGTTTCTATGACTTTTTAATTACAACTTGGTTCATTCCTTCTTCATAACAACTTTGAGAGTATTGATTTTGGAGTAGGATGTCTTGTTAGTGGCCCATTTTAAAATGCCTGACACTGCATAGCATAGCATGCAAACTTTTTAGACTATCAGCTCTTTCATGGAACCCTTCTTCCTCATTGATCCCCCTACAAATTTCTTTGCTCTTTTCCTTTTTTTATTGTTTCTTGATAAGATTCATTTTATCCATTTTCAATTTTTATTTTTCTTCCTAAACAAGATGTGTTTGATTAAATAATGAGAAAAAGATTTCTTGCTTTCCTGTTAACTTTGATCTTCAAAAATTGAAATGCAGTGTCAATGGTAATCTGTTTCTTTAAATCTTGTTCTTTTATTGTCCTCTCTTTTTGATGTTTTTTCTAAGACTCTTTCACTCTCCATAATCACTTGCATCTTAGTGGCTTTATCACCTTGCTTAGGTTGAAATGTTATATATTGGTGAATTCAATAGATTTATCTTACTGTGACTGGCAGGATGGAGTTTCTGTGAAAATTTAAGACAGAAAAGAAGTCATTTAAATTTTTATTTTTAATTAACTATTGTTCTATTTTTTTTTTTTTCATACTGAGCACTTCCTTTGCAAAAATCTGCTTGCCTTGAATGTGTTATCCTCCAGTAATTTACTAGTCAATGTGTTTTGTTAGGCATTACTGCTCTTTGTTGTTGTTATTATTATTAAAATGCAACACACTTGATGTTATATTCTTTTGTATATATTTTCCTCTTTAGAGAAGAGTGGAAGGTAAATTCTTGTTGGATGTATCTTTTATCAAGTGAGTCTGAAATATTTTTATACTGCATGGTTAGATATGTTTATATGAATAGAAGTTTTAAGTTATATTATTTTCTGTAAAGTTTGATATATAATAAAAATAAATGATAGATAACAAGAAAAGCATCTTTTTATTGACTTGGTTGACAACATGAGGATGTGCGTTGTGGTACAGTGGATATCGGCTCGGAACGAGAAACCGGGGAGCCGAGTTCAAATTCCAGCTGAATTTATTGTATTCACTTACGCGCAAATACCCTTGGGAAAGGTATTAATCCATCTATTCCTTCCAGTTATGGGTTAAATAACAGGACAGATTGGGTTCTATAGCCTTGGTCGGCAACCAGTCTACCGCAGAAAGCAATGGCAACCTACTGCGGGATAATCTTCTGCCCAGTCAGTCATGTCTCTTTCGAGACATGATCGCCTAAGCGTGTATCACGTATGGCACCTAAACTGACTGACAACATTAATGAGAGGAATGTTTTTCATGAGCAATAGCAAGAACATAGATATTTGGCTGGAAATTGACATTTTTTTAAAGTCAGTACAGGTTCAATCTGTTCCTCTGCTTAATTAGAATTGCAGTTGTATAGCTAAAACCAGTTTCAACCATCTACAAACCTGGGAATACAAATATAAATGACTCGGCTCCTCCATTAAGCTTCGGCTATTTAGTAATAGTATTTACATTACTTGAATAGTCAGTGAAGCTTTTACTTTGGAACAATTTACCTATTTTGCTGTCCATATACATGTCAATGAGTTCATCTTGTTAGATTCAGTGTCTGCATTTTCAGTTTCTAACTCAAACATTGCAACAATCCAGTTAGATACAGACATTTTATCAAAGTCCTCATGACATACTTTACTTTAAACTCTGCTCATAAATTTTTCCAGGTGTTTCATGTTTATTCTTCAATCAAACTGAAATAGCTGACAATATCTCAATATCATTTGGTTTTACAGCATTTGGTATGTTGGTTAGTGGAAAGTACAGTTTAAATTTCACTGCCAATTTTGTGTCCTCATCCTGTAAAATGTTTGACTCAATACAATGCACACATAAGTATTCTTATATAGATGTGTTTGTGCCAAATTAAGTTTTGTCCATCAGATTTCAGTTTCTCTGTCATATTCTTTCTCACTCACTTGAATTATATCACTCACCAGTATGAAAACTCTCTCACCTCCCCAACACACATTAAAAACAAAAAACATCATAATGAAAATGTGTTCCTGCTTAAAAAACAAAATTCTTTCAAGTGCTGTTATATTTAAATCAGTTTCTTTTTCCCGTGACCCACCAATCATCAGTTGTTGATTCCATAACATTTGCATTAAACCTCAATGCACTTTTCAATTTTTTGAGCACAAACAACATTTAGAATATCTAAGAATAGTTGTTTCACACAAAGCAATTTTTTAAAGAAAGTTTAACTGTATAATATATTTCTCTACTTATAATTTCCCCCCTCCCATCTGTATATAACATTACAGTATTATGGAGTTTGGTAAGATGAAAGTAGTCTATGGTGTTTGAGTAAAAAATAGCTTAACAGATAACTTGACTTTGCATCTCAGACTTCAGAGAATTATTTTATTTATTTATTTATTTTTTTAAGTAAAGTGGTGGTGGGCTATGTTAATGAGAGGATTTTTCTGCAGTATTAATGATCTTAATATTCTAAATCTTTGATTTTTTATTTTTTTTTTATTTTAGACTTTGTAATCTGTATTTTGCTTATCTTTTAAAGATGAATGTTAAACTAGTTCTAACAGTATATTGGATTAGCAATGAAAATGCATTACACTCTTTACAGGTGCACATATAACAAAGTATGTGCACATACACAAAGGTGAACATGTAAAGAGTGTATGTGTGTTAAATAAAGGTATTTGCACTTATTAGAAATTTGTATTTCTGTAGTCAACACAGTGTGTGTTTTTTGTTAAAGCTATATGGAAAATCTTTTCTTAATGTCATTGTACAAATGTTGCTTGTGTAAGGTAATGTTTTGTGTCCTTCTTCATTATATTTTTCTCTATTTCACAACACTGATCAGCAAATTCTGATTCTTTGCTGATATATTTTATCCCATTTTCAAATGGAATGTGGCTATAAAAGAATTAATTCAGGATCACTCTGATTAATATGAAACGCTTGAACTTTTAGTTTACTCTTTAAAAAGAAGCATTTACAATAAATTACAATCAGTGAAGATTTGTGGAAAATTAACATTAGGTAATATTTATAACTGGTGTACTTAGAATCATGCTCAGAATTGAGAGTGGATGAATGAGATTGAAGAGTTGTGATTGTCCAGTCTTTAGCAGTGCTGGTGTTTGCAAGAATTGGGAGAAAATACTGGAAGATTGAAATCTTGGTGTGTCTATGTATCCAGTGATGACCACCAAACATTTTTATTGTAAATCCTCTGAAACTTTTGGATTCAAATGGATTGCTTAAAGGAAAACTGAATCTGATTTCAGTAAACAAGAAAACTAGCGGGATAATTAATTTCATTGTTCTTGTAGACTAGAAAATCTGAAACAAAGTGTAGAGAAGATAAGAATTTTGAGACAACTGAAGAACATGAAAGTGACAGTCTTGCCAGTCATTAAAGGAGCACTGGAAATGGTTCTGATGAGCATAGGTCGGAAGAAATATAAATTGGGGGAAGAGCAGAGACCATCTAGACAGTAGCCTTATTGGAAACGGATAACTGAGAAGAGTGTTGAGGAAACATGCTGTCACTTAATTTCTCATGTGAACAAAGTTACTACTCATTGAATCCAAGAATAAATAATAATCTATGTATTAATACCATAATATCTACCTACATTCCTGTGTCTGGTTCATGGACTTTGAAAGATCACAGATGTAATAAGAAAATGCAAGCCTATCCATCTCACTTTTCTTTTGTCTTTTCACCTTCTTTTTTTCTTTTCTTTTTTTTTTCTTTTTTCTTTTTTTTTTTATATATATATTATTAGCTCTTTCACTTACCCTCTCTTTATTCTCAATTATATTGATTTCAAAATTAACTAATAGGTAGTTGATGGATGGAAATATATTGTGTATATGTAACACTTTATACAGAATGCAACATATACTACTTCCAAATCTTAGTCAGAAGTCCCAATCCATATGTGAATTATTGCATTATTTTCTATGGTTACTATGCTAGTAATTGCTCATTCATTTATTTGGAATATAATTACAACTCATCAGTTTAATTAGCCGAACAAAAATAATGAATAGATTCCAGTAATCTGACATTGTAGCAAATAATTTTATTATTATTATTATTGTAATATGAAACTATTTGATTAAATCTTAAGCATTCCTGTAATTGTTCTTTATATTTATTAATCTTTAACAGGAGGCCAACGTCAAAGAATTGCAATTGCTCGTGCTATACTGAAGGTTTGTCTAACGACTTTTCTTTGACTTTAAGACATTTCCTTTTGATCCTTTCTATAAATCTATTACCTTGTCCTTCAATAATCTGCAAAAAGTAGAACTAATCTTAAAACAATGAATTTTTATAGAAATTGTTTTTCTGTAATATATTCATACCTTTTTATAAAGCCTTGGTATTTTGGATTTCTTGACGTAATCTAGTGTATATGCTGCTTTTTCTGATAAAAATCAATGGCCACTGTTTGCTTCCTCTATCAGTATAATAAATATTATTTACCATAATAGTTTTCAACACAACTTTCCCCAACTCTCTTTCTCACACACACTCATAAAGATTCATTCATAAGTCTAATGATGAAAAAGCTTTTCACACAACAAATACGTTCAATATAACACCATGCTTCTTCATTCACATAAATCAATATTTACCTAATAATAATGTCAAGCTATGGATAATTTCCTATTTAGTTCTTATTTAAAATGCTTGTTTTTATCCTAGCAATTAAAAATGAAATTCATTTCAGTTATTATCCTCTACATGATGAAAATTATTTGATCAACATTTTTAACTTTTGTTAGTAAATGTTTTTTATCATAGAAATTTGTTAGCTACACTTCAAGATGTTTGATCACTTAGCAAAGGCTAGAACTTTTAGCAAGGTAGTCTTACAAATCATTGCTTAGGAAGTAAACTGTCCTTATTCCATGTTCTGCTATTATGCACTTGTTTAATAAAATTTAGTCTGTAATAAGCATTTAGACTGCAGTTTTCTTTCACTATTCTCTCCCATATTCATTAGTTATATGTCTTGTCCGACTCCAACAGTATTCTAATTAGATACTTTTTCAGATCTCTGGGTATTTACCCAAGTCTGAATCTCAGATGATGTGATTGGGTAGTAATATGTACATTTTGGAATATTTTACAAAATTCTTTAAATTCACAAGAAGTGAATTGTATACTGTTATCTGAAACTATGACATCTGAAATGCCATATTTTTCAAACAGTTCATGTAAAAAAAAAAAATCCACTGTAACCATGGAAGTTTGATTTTGCACTTACAAATTTTAGATCACTTAGTAAATCTATCCACCACCACCAGATAATGTAATCCTTTGGCTAAGGTTGTAATTTTGTGGTAGGTGATTTTGCTATTTTGAATGGTCATTTTTTTTCACTTACACCCCTCCCAAGTCTAATTCTTCATTGACTTGATCCAATGCTGCAAAGAGTACACTACATTTCAGTTTAAATACTGGCATCAACCTCTTTTTTCACTTGAAATTTTGTTTTGACTTTAGAACACTCACTCAACTCACTGAACAAAACATCCGGAAAACATTTTTTCAATTGTTCTTTTAAATTTTAACATTTTTTTTTTTTTAACTGGTCACTGGTCCACTTATATTTTTGTAATAAATATTGATGGGTAAATTTCATAACTCAAATAATTCTATCCAGTCAGTACATTTGTCTAATATTTCTTGTGCACGTGTTACAAAATGAAACTCAAGTCATTTCACCAGTAAGAAATAATTTCTCATCCAATACATCAAGTGCGATTTTTGAAGTTCTTTTTGATATAGGTTTTCCGTTTACATTCCATGTGGCTTCATTGATTAATAGTGATGTCACTACCAATGTCTAGTTGCATTTTTACTTCCACATGCACAAATTTACATTAGTTTCTGGAATTTCTTTTCCTGTCTGTACAAATATTTTTCTGTGAGAACTTTTTCTGATTTTAGTTTTATAGTGTGACTTTTGTCCTTTTTTTTCATACTTTTAGCACTTTAAATTATTAAAGGGAGAGTCTTTTCCAAGATATAACTTTTCACAGTTGAAACATGGATTAATTTGTTTTTTCGCATTTTTCTTTAGCTTGTATATATGCATTCTTTTTTTTACAATTTCCTCTGTATTGTGTTACATATTAAGGATTCTCTGACATTTATCTAATATTTCTTGTAATGTTAGTTTGTAAAGCCATTTTGGGAATTCATTGGCAAGCTGGATCTTGTCAATAAGTTCCAGAATGAGCCTCTTTGGGAGGTAGTTTGGACTTTGATGTTTCATACAAGCTGCATTGACCAAGTCTTAGGAGAATTGACTTAGGGCTCTTAGGCTGTCCAAGTTTTCATATCCGGACTGTAGGTTTGTTCAGGTTCATCCAAACTTAGATAAGCCTAGGATTAGAATGGCTGGTTACTGGAAATTCAACACATCATTTTTTAATGAAAAAGATTTTCAGGACCAGCTCTTACTAACTCTAAAGTGAGAGTCAAGAGAGGCTTTGGTTGGGAATAAGTGGTGGGATCACCTCATGTCAATTATTAGGTCGTTTGCTGCTGATTATAGTAAGCAACTCAACTGAGATAAATCAGCAGCACAAGAATCTAGATTAGAAGAGGCTATCAAATTGGGTGATAGTAGAGAAATAGCTTCAGCTAGGACAGAGTTGGCCTCCTTACTAATCAAGAAGGATCAAGCTCTGGTAGTTAGGTCTAGATTAAAAAGCTCTTGATTCTGTTCCAGTTCTGTTATGATTTAAACATGTATTTCTGCATCTTTTTTTGCTGTCAACCCCTTGAAGAAAATTAATCCTTTAAATATATTTGCAGTCAGTCTCTTTAATTTGAATCTTTCACATTCCTTGTTCATGATTTCAACACATGCCAAAATCTTTGTTGTATCCATACACTTCCAGCAAGTATTGAATAACAAACTGTTCTCACTTTTATTGTTTCTAGAGTTCCAACATCTGCTGTTGTTGTATTTTTACCACTTGGAATAATCATTTTTTTTATATTTAAGAATGTTTGTTGTTTTTTTTTTTTTGTTTTTTTAAAAACACACAGCAAAGATAAAAAAATTACACTAATGTGATTCTAATTTCTCATTATCACTTATGTGTGCCGAGGCAAAAATGTATTTTTTCCTACTCAGTATAAGTTTTGATTCCTCGTTACCACATTTATATTATTTCTCAATTGACTCCAGCGATACTTTGACAAATACTATCAGAACTATTTAAGACATCTTGCCTAGTTCATTTGTGTTACCATGGTGTCTTTACTCCAAAACGCTATGTGATAAAAGCATTTGTAGTTTATTTATACTTGATTAACAAATAAAATGTGGTTAATTTTGTTCATGTGTAAACATTAAATAAACTATTTGTTAATAAATATCAATTTTATTGATGAAAACACCTTATCTAATCAGAACTAAATTTTAAAATAAAAGAAAAGAACTATTTTAGTTATATTTTTGCAATGCTGAGTTTGCCCTTGGATCCTCTTTATGAATATAAAGAGTTTCCCTGGCAAAGTTTTATAAACATACCTACAAAAAAAAAAATAAATTAAATAAAAATAATGTCAAAATGACAGTTTCTTACTTGACAACACTGTGACTGTATATATTCCCTTGGGAACTTTTGTTTTACGAAGCCATTTTTAGAATTTTAATAAAATCCAAGCATGTAAAAATTTTTTTCTTGATAATTGACAACAAAATTAAACATTTTTTTTTATCAGTCTGTTTATTTACAAGAATAATTTTATATTTATAGGTAAATAATAAATATTGCATTGTAGTTGGTTCAGATATTCGTACAATCTTGTAAATATAAAATTATACTTGTAAATTATATTAATAAAGTGTTTTGCTGTAAATTCTTGTGGTGGGGATACATAAATCAGAATTCATCTGTTTGAGTTTTATTAAAATTCTAAAACTATCTTTTAAAAAAACAATAAAAATTGCTGAGGTAGTATACATTAATGCTGGTGTCAAAGAGAAAAAAAAGATGCCTTTTGACACACCATTTTATTTTTTGCAAATACATTTCTTAAATCCAAATTGCGAATCACCAGACTTTCTCCTCTTTCGTCAACCTGCAGAACAACACTACTCAGTAAAGAAGAGGTTATCTCTCAACATAGGAAACAGTAGTAATAAATTTATTTCAGTTCTCCATTTTAAAAAGTAACATTTCCCAATTGGTCACCAGACTCAAATTTCTGTTCTGCCCATGTGCACATAATTTATTGTTTTAATCTATGTTCTTTATAGGATCCACACATTCTAATTTTGGATGAAGCAACAAGGTCAGTATCATTATCATTATCATTAATTACTTGCAAGTTTATAAAAATTAAAATAATTTTCCAATCAACATTAACTTACCACATCCATTTAGCTCTCATGTTTATTGCAAGTCATTCACTTAATAATAAATTAACACCTTAAAATGGTAATACATTTTAAGGTGTTAGATTAATCTATCACTTTTCTGTTTTTTGTGACTTTATTATATTTCTATAATATTAATAAACTATGAACAAAAAAGTCATTCAAGAATGAAGAGAGAAAACTTTATACAATTACATGAAAATCAAAACATAAACAAACTTTATCTTGTGAATAAAACTGTTCTAATTTTAAACATTACGCTGATTCCCAAACAAATATTGCCAACATATCAAATGTCGTTCGTAAACAACAGCAGCTGCCTATTTTGTGTTTTATTATCCATTGTGCTGAGCGTAGTTGCAATCTTGCTTTTGTAAATAGTTTGTTTTTTTTTTAAGCAAAATAAATATTTCTGAAAACATACTTGTGTATAATACGCCTCCTCTTTCTTTGCCTTTAATTTTTGTTAAAATCTCTTATATTATGCACACACGCAATAATTTAACAGCAAATACACAAAAAAATTAAATTATCAAAACAATATTTAGTATACTTCAACATTTTGAACTTCTTTTCAGATAATCTATTTTGTGGCATAATTTGTTACAATGTTAACTTATAAATAATTAAAGAGAACTTAAGTAAATTTTCATTCAAAATATTCTGTCAGCCACCACAGGACAATTGTTCTTTTCACTGTATTCACAATTATCTACAAATTGTCTTGAATCTGTGTTAGCTCTGAGAGTACTGAATTCAGGCAGAAAACAACCTCACTCCAAGTTTTCTAAAATAACTAAAAACATTGATGGTTAGAAGTTTATTTGCTTTGATACACAGTTAGTTTTCAATTGAGATGACAATATATTTTTATATGTCAAGAACAGTATTGAGAAAATTGCATGCAAGAGTGGAAAAGTTTATTTGTTACGTTGGTACAACTGCATATGTGTTCAACAAAGGGGTGCTTGGAATTTTAGAATATAGATATATTTTTTTTTTATCTAGCTTAATTCATTTAGTTTTTTAAATGCTATGATATTAGATCCATCAGAAATGTTGTAAAAGCTAGGGTGGAAAATGCTACTGATCAAAGAAAAAAAAAAATAATTCACTATGTTGAGAATGTCTAGAGTGTCTTAATCACAAAGTTATCCACATTAAATTTGCATCCTGGCTCTTACATTTTACCATTCCTAACAAATCTAACATCACAGTGTAGAATACCTACTTACAAAAGTGAGGAGGTGGGACCCAAAAACACACTAACTTGTACTAATGTTCTCATTTTTGTTATCACATTTTGATATCCAGTTAACATCCTAAGAAATTCAAATTGAACCATTTAATCTACAAGAGTAGATTTTTCTGCTCCTCTTGTCCAGGTCTTGAAATATATCATCTTTTCTTAGTGTTGCTAAGTTACTGCTAGTCCTATTTTTACTATGCTTATACTACTTATTCAAGTATCGAACTCAATTACTATGCCACAAAATACATAAACCAATTTTTTTAATCTTCGAGGCTGTTGTGCCATGAGACAATCCTGAAGCTAAGACTTGGAGCATTAAATCTAATGTTCTTATTTGTTGTTTTTTTTTGCTCTCTCTAACAATATAGAAAAAAAATAAAGTTTAATTTTTCTTTCTTTTTTCTAGTGCTTTGGATGCTGAAAGTGAACATATTGTGCAGGAAGCCTTGGAACGTGTAATGGTAGGACGGACAGTCATTACAATTGCCCATCGTCTTTCAACTATCCGTAATGTTGATCGAGTTGCTGTTCTGAATGGAGGTGTCATTGCTGAACAGGGAACCTATACTGATTTATTAAAGATTCCCGATGGAATTTTTAAAAGGCTTGTTGAACGTCAGACATCAACTTGAAATACCAGTCTTAGTTTGATTTTTTTTTTTTCTTTTTAAAGAGTCCAGGTTTGATTAAGTGCAGTCAAATTTGGTTCATCCATTGTCAAGAACCATATTTTCCACTATT
This sequence comes from Ascarosepion bandense, assembly GCA_037127315.1. Lineage (NCBI taxonomy): Eukaryota > Metazoa > Mollusca > Cephalopoda > Sepiida > Sepiidae > Ascarosepion > Ascarosepion bandense. Next base: position 5,245,772 of record JBBBDQ010000322.1, on the reverse strand, counting down.
TCTGAATTTCACTAATAACATTTATGCATCAGGAGAGTTCTTGAATGAATTCTTTTCATAGGAAAAGAAAAAAAAAATCCTGTATATTTTAATATCTATGCAGAAGTAAATGCCTAAAGATGATATAAAATCTAGTTTTGTTAAAACTATGCATATATGATGTACATCTTTGAAATTATCAAGTTAATCATTTCAATAGTGTATAACACTATTTTAACTAGTTTGCTGGCTATTTTTTCAGATATTTAAGAAATTTCTATGCATTATAAAGATTAGCAAAATAGTATTGTTTCTTGTATTATATCATTAAAAATCCTTAAAGAAAAAAATTAGTTATATATGAAAGTAAAGTGGGTGGGGCCCATTGCCCTCTGAAGCTAAATTATTTTTGTTTTATCACGTGATTTGTACATAATAAAGCGACCAGTTTTGAATTGTAATTATGCATGATCATTTTCATATATAATTTTTTTTTTTTTTAACTTACAATTATCTAAAATATATTTATAAAATTATTGTAAATTAAATAATTTCATACTCTCTGTTCCATAATTAGTGTATGCAAATATTATGGAACAAGTAATATGACGAAGGGCTGAAGAATTCTCTATCTGACTGAAACCAATTTAAAAAAGTTTAGACATTATGTGGGATTAGAGTAAATTCTGTAAGAAATATTATACTTCCTCTATTTTCTATGGAAGTCCTTTCCATTATTCTATAAACTTGTTTAAATTAATCCATTAAGAGGGGAAAATTCATGTTTGTAACCATTAGTTTTCCTTTTGTAAAGTCTAAACTTGTCATCTTTTTATATATATATATATATATATATATATACATATACACACACACACACAATATCACATAGATAAATATCTCTTATAAGCATGATCACAATCATAAGACACTCAGCAGCTCCAACCCATTTGGTTTTCAAACCTTATGCTGACTAACAATCTGTTATTAGATTTCAGAAATCCACCCCTCCCCTTTTTTTGAAAATATACTACAAAAAAAAAAAAACTCCGCATAAATATTTATTTTTGCTATGCCATTTTGTAAGTTCCATTTGGCCAAGTGTCAAAACTATAAAACCCACCTAGCCTTATAAAAAAAAAATTCTAGAATGTAATGTTAAAAAAAAAAAATCACTGGTTGTGTGTATAACTATTCAAAAATTTAATGTCAATGTTTTGTCTTGGAAATACAATCTCTTAAGGTGCTGATATGTAATTATTGAAATTACTTCAGTAACTTTGTTGGTTTGTAACAGAATTGTTGTAAGCACAACAGTAAATAAAACAGTTTGAAAGTGGAGAATACAAAACTTTCACTGAATTATTACTGATGTAGGCATAAAGGAAAAATAATGTTGATAGTTATGTTATGAAGAAAACTCTCTTCATATAGTGTGACAGAAAATAAAAATAGTAAAGACAAAGAAAAATTGGTTATAAAAGTATTTTACTAGTTAAAAAAGAAAATGTTTAGCAGATAACATCCACAAAATCAGGAATAAATGCAAATTCATTTATTCAACTCTTTGTGAACACCAAGTATCAACCAGAGGGTTCATTCTTAAGATATCACCTTAATGCCTACTCGTGATTCTGTTAGAGGTAAAATAACTTCTAAATCTGAGAAGGGAAATTAACTGACAGTGTTAAAACTGAAACATAAAACAAACTAAATATATGAAATCATATTTTAATTAATAAATGTACAGTTTAAGAGCAAGTTTGCTGTTTATTACCTAGCAGCTCATCTTACACTCATTCTTTTAATTAAATGAAAAATAGTTGTTTTCTGAGAATCATAACTACTGGTTGAGTGGCATTCATGAAGTTTATATGTTCATACATTTCTTTCTTTTTTTCTCAATCAGTTTACTTGTATGACGAAAATTATGGCAATACTTTGGTATGACTTTGAATATATTTTCTACACCAGTAATCTTAAGTTATTTACTCTTATATGCAATAAGAAAGATTCATTAAAACAAATCCCCCTCCCTAAAGTATTAGCAATCTGTCTCTCTAATAAAGGAATATCCTTGTGAAAGAGATATGGTTACATAACCAATAAATATATAAAAGTTGTTTAATATGTGAGAGACAGGCATAGAGACACACACACACACACACACACACAAACTTTTATTTTGGTCATTAATGTACTTTGAAATATAGTTAGTTAAAGTCAATGTAGCAGTTTTTTTTTATGAAGTTATCAGTCTATAATGGTATAAGTTTCCATGTTTGTAATGGTGTTGACCAATTTGTTGGAGAGGGATCTGTGATAGATGCTTAGAGTTTCTAACAGTCTGAAATTATTAATTATTTGCCTAATACTGGCCATTCAGTTTTTAGATGATAAGATGTGTTTTGTTTTATTTCATCTGAAATTTGAGTTTTTATTGTTTTATATGTTATAAACCTTCAACATAATACTGGCAACCAAAGAAACAGACTTAAATATTATGAAGAAGCAGATTTTACAAGTTTCTTTCAGCTGCTAAAGAGAAAAGATGTAGAAATTTTATTTTATTTTATTAAAACAAAGATTGAATAGCAGAAGCTTCACTGTTATTTATTTTATTAATAAAATGTCTGAATACTTAAGTTTTATGTTAACTTCTGAAAGAAAAAAGTTAATAAAGAATACTTTGCAAACATTATTACATAGATTTAAAAAAAAAAAAGCCATGTTCATAAGTGCTGATCCATAAAAAAATTTAGTACAAATTATTAGTCACTTTAAAGAAACCATATTATATGAAAATAATTTCCTGTAATTTTGTTGTTTTCTTTTGGGGAAGTGTGGGATGAAGAGGAATATAGGTTTATGCAAAAACAATTTTAGAAGTCTTTCAGATATATATATATATATATATATATATATATATAAAAACGTGTGAATATATTAAGTTTGGTCATGTAATCTCAGTGCTCTACTTTTTCTAATTTTGAGCATTTAATTTCCTTTATTTAAAGTATATAAGAAGATTTATAACTTGTGTGTCTATGTAATATACTGGGATGCCAGTGGAAGTTTATGACAATAGTGGCTGGCTTAACAAAGTAATATAAAGAAAGGATCTCTGAAACTAACACTGGGCATTTGGCAAAAGAATAGTGTATAAACTTAATAATAGGAGTTAATATTAAACTTTTTGATGGCATAGAAAAATGAGATAAAAGTTGTTTCTTTCAAATTGAAACAAAACTGGCCACCTTGCAATAATGGAGTTTAATCTTTTAAATCATTGGCAACTGTAAGTCTATTAACAATTCAATGATACACCATTGGGATACATGTAATTATGCCTTTTGTAATATTGGTAAAGACAAATAACTAAAACTTTTAATCTTGGAAAATAAGCAAACAGAAAAATAAATAAAATCTCTAATCATGGCAACAAACAGTAACAAAAGACAGTAGCATTTCATTTTAATATTTAATAAAAAGAAAGACATTCAATTAAATTATAAGAATATTTTTTCTTTCATTGAAATAGGAATAGTTTGAAGATGAACCATTTGTTGGTCTGAGAATATCAGTTTTTTGAGGAGGAAAGTGATCGCTCACATCAGAAAAACAATGGGACAGTTCTAATATGAGGATATCTGTTAGCCTTTCCCCTCAGGTTGGCTTCTGGGCAGAGAAAGGCAAACTGGTATAATAAATAATTTTTTTTTTTTTTAGTTTGTACAGCATAGGCTGCAATCGCATTAGCTGTTTGAAAGAAAGAGAAAGGTGTACAGCCTTCTCATGGATGGAGTTGGTATTTGTTCTTGAAGATTCTGTGCAGTTTCCTGATCAATTCAAGTTTATTTAGAGGCAGCCCAAGCTGGATTAATATCCAGACATTCTTCTGCCATCCGAAAATGCTATTCCATTTGTAAAGTGGCAGTTTAGATTCCATCTTGAATAACCATAATATAAAACAACAAAAAATATATCAATATTGATGGAGTAAACAAAAAATTCTTTCAGTCAAAATCAGGAATGTCTTCAAATGAGTAACCTTCATATCCTTTGTAGGCATAGTAAGCAATTCTTACATGATAAGCACCAGGTATAAACATTAGCGATCCGAGAATGAGGACTGGCCATGTGCGGTCTGAATACTGAAAATAGAAATAAAGTGCCAAAGCTTCTTTTAATGTTAATTTAGAAGAAAGAAAAAAAATCAAACTACAATTATTATTGAAAAGTATTATTAAAATTTCATGAGAGACCACATCAATAATTTTAAACTCATCAAATCCATGAGTTTCTAGTTTCGAATAAAAATATCCCACTCCTCCTGTCAAACAGTTTTGGGAAGGTTTATATATAATTATATTCATTTTTTTTTTTTTTTTTTAACTATGAATATTTTAATCAACACATGAAAGATAAAAGTGTAACCATCTGTATGAAGCAGAGTTCAGAAAATCATCATTCTGCAGCCTCAGCCGAGATTCAAAATCTTGTCAGTAGCTGAATACTTGATGCTTCGCCAGAGCTACCAAGGGTGTTTTTATTGTGACACCATCACTAGATGGATTGCCTAGGCCCATTCACCCTCATTAAGAGAAGGATATCCCGCACCAGTTTCCCAACCTGGTGTTTTTTTACAACCTCATGGTAAAAAAAAGATATTATGCATAAACTACTAACTACTGCTTGTAGAAAACAGTAATTTTCGAAAGGATTTTTTTTTCAGAAAATATAAGGTTGCAAAATCCATAGGTTGCACTCACATAGCTAGTATAATATTAACATCCTCCCTGGTGACAAACACAGGCATTTACAAAGTACATTTGATGCTTACAATTGGCTGTGAAAGGAATAAAATTTGCATGCTTGAATCCAGGTGGATCATTTTTTATGGTGGTAGCATGTAACACAGGTGTTTTGATTGACAAGACAAGGCAGCAAATTTCTTCATGCGTTATTTTGTCAAAATATTTGGTGATGGAACCAGATGAGTTTGTTAGTATATTTGTGTTTGTTCAACACTCACAGAGCCAACCTGTAGTTTATACTGCAACTATGCTGAGCTGACTGTACTTAGTTTTTATGAGTGTGCACATAATTTGATCTGATTAGTTGTTGCTCAAACATTTAGTCATGATGACTTGTGACATTGTACTATGCAACAATCAACTTCCAAACAGTTCTGTCTACCCAAGGATTGGTTCAAACTGTCGTAGAGTTTTCAGACACTTCCCAATGGTGCTACATGCAGGGATGAAAAAGTCACCTTCTTGATATGGCAAGATTCAAAAACCCTGGTCTCATGGTTGGAATGCTAAATTAAAAAAAGGAAAATGGTGCAATTTTGAAAAAATATCTAAAATATGTTTCTCATATTTCACCATCTAAAAATCTATCTTTTTTATAGATGTAGCTGAATATGTCATGATAGGCCACATAAATTCTATTTGCCCAGGGGCCTCTTAAGGCCTCCACCCCAGCTACATCGCGTATTTTGATTAAATGAAACAGAGATTGAAAGAGTACCTACTTTATCATTTTTTAACAAACAATCTGATTTTCTTTATGTAAATCTATTTAAAAGGAAAAACCACTTTTAGCATTTGTACCCTATAGGCTGCAGTGCACACTATTGTATGATAAGAGGAAACAGCTTGTGTGGTGAGAAGATTCAAGGAAAAAAAAAAAAAATCAAAGAAATGGCCTGCATTTTAAGTGACCACAACTTGAAAATGAAACATAATCAGACACAGTATCCATGCATCTCTTCAAGAATATTAGCTATTCTTCTAAAGTATTCTATGAAATGCCATGAACAAATATTTTCAGCTTTCACAAATAGGAAAGAGCAAAAATAAGATTTGTCTCGATGAGAATTTTTCTCAAATTAAACCCAACATCAAAGAGATTACGAAACAAAAAAACAAATTTACAAATCTCATGAAGTTTGTATAATTCAAGTTACAGATATAATCACAAGCCCTGTGACTCCCCAGGGTTGTAAGGGCAACACAGTACTGCAGCTGCAGTAGAAATGGTATATCTTGGGCAAGGTAACTTGGAGTCCAACTCTCTCCAGGCTGGTTTTGAATTCTTTTGTCTTTCTAGACTGGTTGTCTGTCCTATTTATAGATGGATTTTCACACACACACACACACACACACACACACACATATATATTAATTATACTTTAGAACATGTACAAACTACTACAAAATTGTACATTTTGTTTTGACATTGAAAGGACAATGTCTCATTAGGTAGTTAATGATGGTAATGTACAAAATCAGCAGCATGTACATTCATTTAGGAATAAAAGATTATACTAGGCTTCTTTTTTTTTTTAAATGCAAAAAGATTTGAGCCCAGTCACCATGTAACCAATATCTATATCGGTCTACAATTCACTTCCTGCCTAAATTTAAAATTTCTCTCTTAGCCGTTTACATTGGCTCTTTCATTTCAGTACTTTCTCTCGTTTTCCTCTTTGCTTTTTGTTTCTTCTGTCTATCTCTTTCTTGATTTTTCATTTTTTTCTGCCCTCTTTCTCCCCAACTCTTTTTTAATATCTTCTTACCTCCTACAAAAATATTTCCAAAAATAAACGCGGTGCTTTTTAAAAAAAATTTTCAATAAAACATTTATTACTATCATTATTAACTACCTAATGGGAAATTGTTCTTTCAATGTTGAAACAAAATGTACAATTTTGTAGTAGTTTTTACATGTTCTAAACTATAATTAATAATAAATATTCATTGCTCTATTTTAACATTGAGCACTGTTTTAAATTAATGTTTTGAACGTTGCAATTATTTTCTTTATTCCTTATTTATTTGGAGATGTATATATAATAGGCACATCTATAAATATATTTCAGGAATGAACCATAGTTTTATGTAGCTACATTGTATAGAGACATCAAAAAAGTATAAAAACAAAGTACTTTTTTTATTTATTTTTTTTTTAACTAAAATTCATTTGATACAGGGTTCAAGAACCACTCAATGTACATTACTAAATGAGGTATGATATGAATGTAAGAAGTGAAGATTATAAGGAGGATAGATAACAATTGACCCTTGACTTTAAGAGGTTAATATTGTAGTGTTTAGAGATGCATCAACCTGGAAGTCTGTTCTGCCAAGTAGCAAATTTTGCAAAATTACTGTCTGAGTGAATGTTCCTCCTTACAAATGCAATAAGGGTGATTCAATTTTGCAGTTGTACCAAAGCAAACCATAGCTGTAAACATTTGAACAAGGAGAACTATAAAATACAGATTGTCTGAAAATTTTATGTTATAAATCAAACACTCAGATTTTTTTTAGATGTATTTCTTTAAAAATAAAAAATACAGTGTAGCATGAACAATTTTTTTATTTTGAAAGTGTGCCCCCTGCCCACAAAAAACTTGAGAAACACTATCTTATATTTTGATGTCCTGATGTGGTCTGCTTAAGTGAAATTCAGTGCATACTAATACTTTCACTTTTTTAAATTTAAAAATCAACAAAGTTAAATTTCTATAAATCATTCTATAAAAGAAATTAAAACATCTCAGGTTAAGTAACAAATTAAAAAAAAATAATGTTATTTTTTTTCTTCTCTCAACCACAATTAGATTATTATCTGAACGAATTTTACAAACAGATCAGAAAATGAGTTTACCTTACTGCTGATGTCCCCAGTCACTAACAAGGCACCAATTACTATTAGTAATGTACCCCCAGCAAACAAAACTGTGGCTAAAACAATGGCTTTGTAAGGAATCTTTGGTGGTGGCCGTTCAAACTGAAAAAAAAAAAATATATATAACTTCATTTGAGAAAATACTGATTAATTTATGTATTGTAAACAAGTCCAAAAAGATTATTCCAGTGAAATATATAAAAGAATTCAAATGTAAATATCTTATTTAATTAACAAGATTACCTAGCAAAGTTTGAACAAAATCATTTTATAAGTAATTTTGTTGAAGCTGAAAAGAAACATGCAAGAGTTAAACTAAGAAGATCCTTTGCTGAAGTTAAAATTTGTGTTTAAAAAGAAAAGTCAGCATTAGTCAAAATAAAATTATCCATTCTTTTCTCCTGAAAATGGTGTTTAAACTGTTTTTATGTAAAAACTGAAGATCAGAAAATTTTTAGAGAAAATATTCTGAATATCTAAATATTTTTTTCAGAGATGAATAAAAGATAACAGTTGTAAAACTTAAAATTGCTTAATAATGAAATTTTATGATGCTGATTCAAAAAGAAAAAAAAAAAGAATCATGTCTCATTAACAGTCCTTTAAAATAGAAATATGTGGGGTACTAAAAATTTCTCAGTCAGATTGAAAAGGCCTGAAAAAGAAATAAAACTAATTTGACCAGATTTTGAGAAATAGATTACACTGAGAATTTTTCAGCACTCCCATCCAATTTATTGGGTTACAAAAAAGTTTATTAGGTTTATTAAGAGGAAAGACACATTTAACTTTATCAAATCCATACTTGTCATTTCACTACATTGTGCTGTCTTTTAGGCAGCATCATGATTCCAGTCACTCACAACTTATAAATTCCTCACTAAAGAACTACTGTAGGTCTTCTTTGCAGTCTTCTAGAGAATTCTGTAAAGAATTGAATAGATGATAAAGCATAAAATTGATAAGTGTAACATACAGCAAATAAGTAGAAACTTTCCACAGAAACTACACTTACATGCTTAATAGAGAGTGAAAAGGGTCTCAATAATTTGGAGGAACATAATTTTTCTCAATATGTAATGAAATCAAGAGGGAAGTGTCAGAAAATCATTTAAAGTATTGAAAAGTGCAAAACTAGTAAAATGGTGTTTGTACAATTTCCTAAATCTGTTTGGTTCTCTGTGAGTAGTATTGTTTAGTGATCATTCATTTCATTTATCCTATAATCTCTTGCATTCTATATTGTCAAATTATACACTTCTCATAATCACTTACAAATTTTTTCAAAGGAAATTTAAATAGCAAATTACCTAATGGAAATAGGGTATGTCTGGAAGCCACACATCAAATATAATAGTTAATTTGGTGCAAATGAATTTTTGTGCTTAATTTGGATATTTTAATTTAAGAGGTAGAAATCTTTCTTTCAACCCTTGTGGACTGATGCTAAAGAATCACAAGGAACTGTATCAGATAATACAAACCACATCACTTTGAGACTATCAACAGCAGCAACAACTAAAATGGATATGACATGTAACTTGAAAAGAAAATAATGACCTAAGATGCTGACATTTGACATTACTTCCAACAAAAGGGTAGGAAGTAAACCCCCTCTCAATACTGGAAAGAGCAATAACAGTTCCTTAACTTGGGAAACTTATATTCCTAAAAAATTCTTTTAATAGAAAGATTTTGTAAACTTTAACTGAAAGTAGCACAAACTGCTCAGAAGCAAATGGCTAATATCACCATTAGCTTCTTTTCTCTTTGATATACCCAATGAGTATTAATTTTTCAATGCTTTCATTCTTCAATTGTTTTAACAGAAATATTTTATAAATTTCAACTGAAAACAGCACTGGCTGCTTAGTCAATGAATGTCAAATGTTTCCTTATAAAGAAATAGCTCATCATCATCATTTGACCAACCAATGGTCGGTTGAAATCCATTCACAATCCCACCCATACAACACGATCAAGCATTGCTGTACTCAGCTCCTGATGCTGTCAGTGGACTTCTTTTGATGGCTGATACAGACATTGATTGCTGGCCCTACAGCTGGGTATTTTTTATAAACGAGACACCATTTCAAGGAAAATTATCAACCAAGGCTCAAGATTTATTCCCAGCCATGAGGTGAAGAATTTATTTTCTCAGAGTATGTTGCCAATTCTTACCACAGTTGACTGGTTGCCACCCAAGGCTATACAAACCCAGTCTGTCCTAGTATTTATCCATAGCTTTGAGAGAGAAGAGGTGGATTCATACATTTTCAAGAGTAAGTGAATGTAATGAATTCGACTGGAATTTGAACTCAGCTCTGATTCTTCAATCTGAACTGCTTTCCACTACTCAACTGTTCCTCTGAAAACAGCTAAGATCTCTACCATGAAAAAATTACAATAGACTACAATGTGGCTATATTTTTTATGAATTTTACTGGATTTTCAAAGTTTCCAATAATCTGAATAATAATGAGATGATAATGATAGGATATTTCACCACAGGAAGTAATGAAATGTCCTATCATCAAACTTCCTTTAAGAAAATAAAAGAAATTTAAACTCAACCTCATGTCTCTCCCTTTCCAATGTTAAGATTCATTTTCTTTGTAGTCAGTGTCATATCAGCAACAGTTATATATACAGAGTCTACCAGAAAATTTATACACATTTCAGAAAAAGAAAAAAACTTGCCTTTTGTAGTTTTATGAAACAGCGATAACACTGTTTACTGTAGTATGATATTTTCTCAACAGATGTGGCATTACATTGGTGGCCCTTAGATAAGAAATTGAAAATGCATGAGCAGCAATTCCACTGGACACTTTGGCTAACGTTACCCAGGAAATAGTTTGCCATACTAATAAATGTCTGGAAGCCAAAGGTCACCATTTTCAGCATCTCTTGTGATTGTAGAGCCCAAAAGTAATTTGTATTATTCTTGTGAGGTCTGCATAAATTTAGTATTACAATATCTAAAAGTTTTTCATTTCCTGAAGTGTGTGTATATATATTTTGGTGGACACTATCTTACCTCGGCCATAGGCATAGTAAATATCATATATTATTGTCAGATTTGCATAACTAAATCTAAACTTATTTATAAATGGAACTTTGTCTGTGTGTGTGTGTGCGTCCGTTACCTATAGACTCCGAAACAGCTGAACCGATTTTCTTGAAAATTTACAGTTAAGCTATAACTGTCTGTGAGTGTTCTTAGCTAGGTTTTCTGTCGAGGTATCACCGATAAACATTGAAAATCGATAATAAAAAAAATCAGGTTATAGAAGGAGTGGTCCGATTTTAATCAAATTTGATACACTTATAGACAAAGACATAAGGAATGATATTCAGAAGTTTCAAGGTTGCAGGTCTTACAATAGTGCAGAAAATCGATAATATATATATATATATATATACATAAAAGGCAAGATGTTTGTGTGTGTGTCTGTTTATCTGCCTGTATGTCTGTATTTTTTTCAGCCCTTTTATTTTAGTTTTTGCTTCGGGTTTGGCTCTAAGTAGGTATAATTGTAGTTCTTAGTCTCAGCCATGATACCATTTACTCAGAGGATTTATTTAGCATTCAAAATTCAGTTTACAATGAAAAAACTTATTTGATATCGATAGAAGGAAATCAACATTTGACTTACATCCATTCATTTTTCTTTCAGTCTACAGTTTCACTTTAACTGGAAACAACTATTGCTTTTTAGTCTTTCATGCCAACATCCAAAGAGTCTGAGCTCCAGGACCATGGATTAGTTTTAAAGCTTTCATTACACCCAAGCAACGCCAGGCTATACTGCTAGTGTCTAAATAAATAAAAAGCTAAGCAGCTATCTGTATGATATCGAATGTGATTGTTTTTTAATAAATACACAATTTCATATTTTGTCATTACTGATAAACAAAATGTAGCTTTCCTGCACATTTAGCACCATAAAAATACAAAAAAGTATTACTGTTAAAAATCAATGAGTAAAAATGTAATTATATTACAGATCCCTTGCTATGGCATAAGAGCTAACAGTCTCACCAGATTGGATAACAAGTAGTGAATTGGATGACATTTGAAAGTCAAGTGCTACTAAGCTTTGAATTGATTTCTCACTTCTATCACAAGTGAGCCCAGCATTTTAAGTAGCCTACAATTCAGGAGTAGTAAAATTCGAAATTTTAAAGTACCAGGCTTTCAAAAGTAGTCCAGTCTGATAACCTTGCACCACCATGGTTTTATGCCAGGCTAAGCAGAAGTTAGTAAATAACCTTTTGGAAAGGTTATAAGGAACTAGACAAAATTCTTTAATGCTTAATATAGACTAAACTTTCAGGATTTTTCATTTCAGTTAATTATTTCAAACTAACGGCAAGTTTTATAAGCAACAACTAATGAGAATTGTTCTTTTTTCCATTTGAAATCTTAACATTTAGTTATAGAAACAAAGTTGTCATCTCTAAGTTTGAAATAGACAAGTTCATTTCTGTGGAAATTCCTTATTTCATTATAAAAAATGTTGGATTATAAATGAAGAAGCAGTAATTATAACTGAATGTGAAGCATTTTTATGGCCTCAACTGAATTCTGAAAAGAATATGTATAATCAACAAATTGATGAAGTTATATTTAACTTTTCTGAAAAAACAAAATGTTGATATAAATCTAATTTTACTGTAATAGTTTTTGAACCATGACAAGTGATTTGTTTTACTCTTTCTTAAAATTATTAAACTGAGAAATTATAGCTTTCTAAATATAACCTGTTAAAGGCAATCCACAAATCAAAACACAATGCATATATGAATATAACATTTTTCACAGAGAGCACAGATACTACAATCTAATCCTAGGCAGAAAAGAGATTCTCTGACTGAAAGCAAAACTGCCAATTCATATATAAATAACCCCATTATTTATTTTTTACAATAAATACAAACTTTTTTGCTATCCTTCAACGTTTAGTTTACTTATTGTGCAAACTATTATTTGTAAGTTCATTTATGACTGATGCTTCACAATTGGAACTTATACTGATGTTGGTTTCATCCTACCGACTCTGTTATAAATTAAAGCGTCCTTTTTTTATTCTATTAAAAGGATGATGATATCAAAATGAAACATTTTCATTAATAGCAAGCAAGCATGGTTGTCTCTGTCAGAGAGCAGATCAATAAGTATGTAGCTTCACATATAATTATTAGCTGAATTTTGATCTGAAACATTCACTATATGTTATGGATGTGCCTATGAACAGTAATGAATAGGTCCCAATCCTTATATAATACATTGGACCCTATTGAGAGAGCATGGTGTTTTTTTACTGTCTAGCAGTGATTATTTACTTCATGCAGCTTGTGAGTCTTGTATTTGATGACATAAATATTATTTATTGCTAATCTCAATTTGGGTAATTTGCAGTAACCTTTTAGGTTACAACATTTTGGTAATATTAATTTGGTAATAGGAATTTTGTGATGAAGATTTGGCCAAATACAACATTTTGGCTGAAGAAGATTTTTCTGACAAGTTTTTGGTGACAAACATTTTGGCATTGAAGATTTCCCCATCGAACATTGTTTGCAAGCTCCATTAAATGAACTAACACATAAGTCAATAAGTTCTGGGCCTGACATATAGATGGCACCACTAATAAAAAATTCATATGATTTTTATAAAGTACTAACTTTAAATAGCATGCAGCAAAATTGGGGTCCAGTCGAATTATTAGTTTACAAATTGCAGTGATTTAAGTGAAGCTACTGTTGCAAATTTTCAAAACAATGTAAAAATCTGAATTTCCTGTGGTGATAAAACATTGTTTTCTGATAGAAAAAAAAAATACTGTTCAAGCAAAGCAATGGCTTGATAAGTGTTATTCAGACTCTGTTCCATTGGAAACAAGAGTTAAGAGGTGGTATGCTGACTTTAAATGTAAATGCGGTTGTACAGACACAAATGTTGAACGCTCAGGTTGTCCAAAATCAGCAGTTGTTCTGGAAAACACCAAAAATATCCACAAACTTGTTTTTGCCAATGGTAAATTGAAGTTGCATGAGATAGCAGTGGGTGTCGCGTTTGCTCAGTCAATTAAAAACAACAATGTATTGACGATTTAGAGCATTAATTGTAACTGTTTCAGTGCAACAAGAAGGAGTTTTTGTGTAAATATGTGACAATCGATGAAACACGGATTTACCACTTTCCTCCAAAACCAAATCAGCAGTCAGCTAGGTGGACAGCAGCAGATGAAAACTGTCCAAAACAACCAAAGACGCAAACATCAGCAGGCAAGGTTTTGGGATGCACAAGATATTTTATTCATTGATAACCTTGAGAAAGAAAGAACCATCAATAGCAAATATTATATAGCATTATTGGTGTGTTTGAAGGAAGAAATCGCCAAAAACGGCGACAAATGAGGAAGAAAAAAAGTGATTTTTCACCATGACAACACATCGTATCACAAGTTGATCACAACAATGGCAAAACTACATGAATTGCACTTTGAATTGCTTCTGCATCCACCCTATTCTCCAGATCTGGCCCCCAGTAACAACTGGAAGTTTGCAGACCTCAAAAGAATGCTCCAGGAAAAGAAGTTTTGGTTCCACTGAAGAAGTGAAATCGGAAACTGAGACGTATTTTGAGGTCAAAGACAAATCATTCTACAAAAAAGGCATAGAATTATTAGAGAAGTGTTGGAATCACTGTATGACACTTCATGTTGATGAATAAAGTCGAATTTTGACTAAAAGTTGTTGTTTTATTAGTTAGGCCTGGGATTGAGTGATGTGTTATTAAAGAAAGACTCTAAATGGGTTGGGTGCCAGAAAACATTCTAAAAAAAAAAAAAAAAAATCAAAGAAATGTTAATGTCAGACTCTTTTTTGTTATATAATGATAAAAAAAAAAGAGGAAATAACCGTAGCAAGTGACGCTAGTGCATACAGTATAGTAGCCTGCATTATACATAAATTCAAAGACAGCTCAATAAAACCTATTGCACATGCATCCTGGATGCTTCTTCCAGCTAAAAAAATTATTCCATAATAAAAAAGGAAAATTTACGGATTGTCTTTGCCCTTAAAACATTTCATAAATTCATTCACAAGAGAAATAAGATTTACCTTACACATAGATCACAAACCATTGATAGTTATATATGGGTAAAAAAAAGAAAAAAAAGAACTACCAATTCATACAGCTTATAGGTTACAGTGATAGGGAATCATTCTACTAAATTATGACTTTAGAACAGATTTCTTACCATTGAATAAGTCACACAGACTGATTGTCAAGACTTATTCAGAAAAATAATGAACCTTTAGAAGACATAGTCATTGCTTCTCTACAATTGGAGAAAGAGATAAAAAAAATTGTACTAATAGGATAAAAATACTGTGCGGGAACTACCGGTGACTTTGGAAGAAATTAAGAGAGTGTTGATGACAAATTCATTATGGAAATAAAGGAAAAGCTAAAAGACAGGAGTAAAACAGACTTCAAGGTTTATTCAATGTGTGATGACGTTCTTATGTATAGCGAAAGAGTAGTGGTACCTTTAGCACTACAAAAACGAATCCTGATAGAGTTCCATGCAGGACACCCAGTTTTATCTAGAATGAAAAAGGATAATAAAAAGTTATGTATACTGGCAAAGCATGGATAGAGACATTGAAACATTGGTAAAGTCCTGCAAATGCTGTGCTTTGGCAGCTAAAGCACCACCAAACTGGTCCGCTTAATGGATCATATTATTTGATCATCATATACAGTTTTTCCAAGGGGCCAGAAATATTCAACTGAAAGAAACCAACCACACAAGTAGTTTCTCAGTTTCTATATGAACTGTTCGAGAGGTTCAAAGTTCCATATTCAATTGTTTCAAATAACGGCACAGTAAGGAAATTTGCGAAATGATTGTGGTAGAGCACATAACAATTGCCCCCTACCATCCTAAAAGTAATGGCCAGGAAGAGCATTTCATGGATACATTCAAAAGGGCTCTAAAAAAGTCAAAAGTGGATCCACAGATGCAGCATTACAGCAATTTTTGCAGGTGTATAGACTTACACCAAATAAAAACGTAGCTTCAGCCATGATGTCAGCAGAAATTATGTTTGCTCGTAAAATATGATCAGTATTTGATAAACTAATACCCAATAATGAAAAACATGATCATACAATACAAAAAACTGAAAAAGATTTTTATAAAATTGGATAAAAAGGTTTTACTGGATGTATCAAACAAATAAAACATATTGGGAAGTTGGAACTATTGTCTAGAGAATTGTAAGGATGGTGTATCTGGTGAAAGGACTGGAAATGGTGCACAAAAAGCACTTTAATCAAATCAAAAGTAGATATACAATGAAAGGGAACAATACACCAGATGAGGTTGAACCTATGGAGGTCCTTTTTGATACATTTGAAGAATCCATTCCTCAGAAAGCTTCTGAAATAGAAGTCTGGAAAAGGCATAGTAAGAGAAAAAGAAGGCTTGCAGAAAGGATTGACATCAACCCTTAAAAAAAAAAAAAAAAAAAATATATTGACTATACATAGTAAATCTAAAAAAGGGAGGTTATTATATACATACTTATGGACAGTAATGAATATGTCCCAATCCTTATATAATATGTTGGACTTTATTGAGAGAGTGTGGTGTTTTCTTACTGTCCAGCAGATTTTACTAGCAGAGGTTATTTACTTCAAGCAGCTTGCGAGTCTTGTATTTGATGATATTATAAATATTAATTGCTAACCTCCATTTGGGTTTATACTCACACAGTAACCTTTTATGTTACAACAGTATATACTGTTTGAGCCATGACTAATATTCATCACTAAATTAAGTTGATTGAAAAAGAAAGATTATCTGAAAAATTAAATATTTATTGTGAGAAAAATAATGCTTTTTCATCAGGCAACAAATATAGTAACATACTTACGGATGATATACTACCTAGAAATCAACAAAAGAGAAATGAACTACAAGATAGAACTTAATAACCAGTAGCTGATTTCAAATGAAAAAAATCAAAACAGACTGATTACAATAACCTATTTTTAAAATTAGCTGATTTTATTGCGAATAATACTGTCTCTCAATCAGAAAGAAATTCTCTCTCTGGTCATTAGACCATTAGAAGTGCTTAAATATAATTATACCCTCTACAATTCTATCTCTTACATACATTATATATTATCATTATTATCATCATCAATTATTAAGTGGGAACATGTTCTCATGTAATAATTAATAAATATTCATTGCTCTATTTTTATATTAAGCACTGTTTAAAAATAGTTTTTTGAACGTTGCAATTTTATTATTCTTTTTCATTTATGTGTGTGCGTGTGTGTGTGTGTATATATATATATATATATATATTTTTTTTTTTTTCTTTCTTTAATCTGAAATGGAAAAGTAGGAAGGTAAATTCCAAGAATCTGATCCTAATTAATATTAAAAAATTTTTAATATTAAAAAATGATGCAGGAGGAGAGCTCAATGTACTTAAGATTACAGAGCCAATATAAATTAAAGAAAATTTTCAAAATTCAAAAATGTCGAATGCACATTTCAACATGAAATCTCTAATAGAGAATTCACGTCTCTTCAGCGACAGAGTTTTATTTCAAAATATTCCATTTTGAAATAAAACTGTCGTTGAAGAGATATGAATTCTCTATTAATTTTGAAAATTTTCTTTAAATTATATATATATATATATATATATATATATATATATAATGTTTGTCACTTAGCTGAGCAGTGTTATTTCAGTCATGCCAACTTCAAAGTTTCCTGAAGGCATTATTGTAATGTCTTCCCTCTTCAGGAATTTTGTATTTTCTGGAAAAACAGTAATTTTGGTACTAAGCAGCATTACAGTTTAACACACACTCTCTCTTTATATATATATATATATATATATATATATATATATATATATATACACACACACACACATTATTGTAATTTTGTTATGACAATGGTTTATATATATTATATCACTACACAAAAATTTTCATGTTTTAGAACAATACTGTTCTTCAGGTGACATGTTAAAATAAATAGTGAAAATGATTTATATTGAAAATTTAAGATAAATTCATGATTATTTAGAAAATTAGGAGTGATAGTTGGAGGATATATTTTTAGGTGTGTCAGTATTGTTCAATCAAAATTGTGAATTAGGTAACTATTGAGATTGATGATCTGGGTCGCAAAAGAAAACAGGATGGCCTGGTGTTTAGACATGTCACTTTTTAATTTACCTTATATTATTTAATCCTAATTCCAATGGTGTTAACTATTTTCGTGACATTTTAAAATCAACAACAAGGTAGATCTTTTCTTGATAGGTTCTTCAAGAAATGATGTGCATGTGCTGAAGGTGACACAAGCGAGATCAAAATGCCAAAGTAAGTGCTGATCCTCATTTTTGTTGCCATTTGTACAATGTTTCAGTTGTTGTATGTATGCTCTAGTCTTCTTCAAGTGCTAGGAATTTTTAACCGAACCCTTTGTTACAATCACTGGCAACAAAGATGTGGACAATAGTCCGAATACTGTAAATACTACCTCATCTCAAAAATATAGACAAATAGTAAATGCTGATGATTAAAAAAATTAAAATGCCAAAAACTGTCTTATCTGATATTTTAATGGAAGGAGATTCTTCTTACAGACACTAATCTCTTCCCTGCTTCACAGTCTTCCTCATGCCTAGATTGTTTCCATTTTAAGGTTAGTAGCTTAATCAAATGTGTTATTTCTTGCATTCTCTTTTATTATGTTTTATTGTTTTTAATTTTTTTCTAACTGCACTTTTTCTGCTTAAAAACCTTAACAGGCATTTTGGATGGTTTTTGGCAGCTGAAAAGGATTAATTATTTTTCTATTAATTTCAATGGGAAAAATAATTTTGTAAGACAAGTAAATTGCAATACAAACTTGTTCTGAGAATGAATTAAACTCATACTGCAAGGTTCCACTGTATTTTTTTTTTATGTGTGTGTGTGTGTGTGTGTGTATATATACAGGGTGCGATGGATAAATTGTCTCAAATTATGGAAAACTGAAAAACTGACATCTCATTAACAGATATATTTACCAAAATTACACAAAAAATTTTCAAATACTAAAGAGTAAATTTATTCAATGAAATTACTATTTGTTTCAACCACAGCCTCCAGACAACTTTGGAATTTTCTGCAACTCTTCTCTTTTAAGTTGGTGAATACAAGAAGTTTTGTTGGTCTCTGGCACAACTGTGCCTCTGTGGAATTAGGTGGCCAGATGTTAGGAAATTGTTTGACAGGTATAACTGGGTTCCCCAATTGTGTGGCATGGTGCAAAGTCCTATTCTTGACCCAGGGCAAAACTACCTCCTCTGTATTGAGTCGTTTTTTTCTTATTAGAACAATTAGAGTGAGTTTTTCGAGCAGCTGTCCTTAATCACCATTGGACTCATCCAACTCTTTACAATTTCCAATGTAGCCAGGTACTGAACTCACAACTCTTTGGGTCAAGTTACTGGATTCAACTAACGCTTTTATGCACTAACGAAATCAGTGTATTATAAATCTAATATCTCAGTAACCATTTTGTTTGTTTTTCTCTAGCACTCCACATTACTGTGTGTGTGTGTGTGTGTGTGTATATATATATATATATATATATATGTATGCACATACATGTTATCCTACATCTTGGAGTTTCATGTGTTATGCAATCATCAGGTGCATATTTCAAAATGACGGTTTAACAGAATTGAATTTTAAGTTCATTCAATGTTCATTCTTATCAGGTTAAGTTACTGATTTTTTAATAACAAGATTAAAAATGTAAATATTCTAAGGTTACATGTGGATAAAAATTTAAAATGTAAATTTGAAATTAAAATAAAAAAATAATAAAATCTGCATTTTATTATTTTTTAATTTAATTTTAATTTCAAATTTAAATTTTTATCTCCATGTAACCTTAAAATATTTAAATTTTTAATCTTGCTATTAAAAAAAGCAGTAACTTAACTTTATAAGATTTAATTCCAATGAACATCAAGTGAACTTAATTCATATCTATTAAACCATCAGTTTGAAATATGCACCTGATGATTGTATAACACATGAAACTCCAAGTTGTGCCATAGACGTAGGATAGTATGTATATTTATTATATAAAAATTAATGTATTTTTGTTTACGTACACACACACACACACACACGTGTGTGTGTGTGTATGTGTATATATATATATATATATATATATATATATATATATATATGAGTGTGGTTATGGAATTTTTTATATGTACATGTAGAATAAGCGGTAATTTGAACTGTTCCCCTATTTCACTTTTTGAGCCAATAGCCATAACAATAGCTGCACATCAACATATAATAGAGAGATAATGTCATTTATAGACTAGAATCATCTAAGCAAGAGCTCTGCTTGAAAATAAAAATACTTGCCTAAAAGAAAACTGAAGTTGAAGTAATAAGAAACTCCTATCAGTGATAAATACTCAATTCCAAAGAAGTTACACTACAACAGCTCTTAATTGTACAGGCTGTTTTGTGAAATATTCATCATACTTGATGCACCTATACAATGAACAAAGTCAAATAATGCCTAGTGATAAATATTAAATTACTTGCAGCAGTTTCCATTTTATGACAAGCCTTGCCAAGAAATCTAATTGAAACAAGTCAGAACAACCAAGAAACAATAAAAATAGGCCAATATAAAATTCATACCTAAATTGGTGATTGTTGCATATAGAGATAGAGACATGTCAGCTCAGTATGGAATAAGGCTATGAAAGTAGGGAAACATGTAACAAATTAGAAATCATCAGAATTTAAATGTGAATAGGTTGTTTTCTATTTCAATATCATAAATCAGGCAACCCTAATCTATATCAATAAAACTGAAGGTGTGTATCTCCTCACTGATTTCAATTAACATACACTTCCATAATTATGAATCTCAGCTTCAATAAAAAACAGGAAAACAGAGAACCATGATCGCTTATATCCTAAAGAGACATAAAATATAGAAAAACCTTAATATCATACAGGATGACAAATGCAAGACATCCTGTGAGGATAGAGCTTGTTATACTAAATGTAATTTTTTTCAATCATTTCACCTCAAGCAAGGTGATAAAGACACTAAGATGCCAGAGGTTACTAAGAGTGAAATAAACTGAGAAAACATCATTCAAGAGAGGGACAATGCAAGAACAGGATTCAAGGAGACAGAAGATGATAGATAATGCAATTTTTCATAGTTAACAGAAATGCAAAAAGCCAAAAGAGAGTGAGAAAAATGTAGTAGCATAGCACTTATAGTTACATCTTGCAATTTAAACAGTAAGATGTTGAGACCTAGCTGCTAATCTAGTCAGTCAGTGTTAAGTGCCATACGTGAAAGACGCTTGGGTGATCATGTCTCAAAAGAGACATGACTGACTGGGCAGAAGATTATCCCGCAGTAGGTTGCCATTGCTTTCTGCGGTAGACTGGTTGCCAGCCAAGGCTATAGAACCCAATCTGTCCTGTTATTTAACCCATAACTGGAAGGAAGAGACGGATTAATACCTTTCCCAATGGTATTTGTGCATCAGTGAATGCAATGAATTCAACTGGAATTCGAACTCAGCTCATCGATTTCTTGTTCCGAGCCAATATTCACTGCACCACAACATGGTTAAATTCATGAAATCACGATACAAAGATTAGATTTATACCTTGCACTTTTGCTAGTGGTGCATGTTTATAATATAAGAGGATCCTGAAAAGTTCTCAGTCCAATCAAGAAGAGATTCCAAAATAAATTTCAATGTTTGGTCAAGAACATTTTAGTACGCAGTCATATATATTTAAGAGTCACTTTTAAAGTAATAATACCTCCTACTTTATTATGTTGATCTACAATGTCAGAGTTAGATGATAATGGAATAGCAGCAGAGATTAAACCTTTAGACTAATGACTTGTGTATTTTCTTTTTTTTTTTTTTTGTGCCTAGCTACAAATAACAATCTGGTAAAATTGCATCTAACTTTAAATTAAAAAAGTGGAGATATATCATTGAATTTACCTACGTATAAAAAAAAAATCACATTCACTGATACATACTGAATATTTATGGAGATCAAGGAATCAATGTCAGCACAAGTTGTATGTAATGAGTTTCTGTTGTAGAAACAGCAAAATATATAGCAATCATGAAATGAAGATTACTTCAAAAATATATAGCCAGTACCTAGAAAAATAGCATTTTGTGCCTGAAAACTTTCTCTATTCAATGGGGTTATTGTGCTCTCTGTCTGGCTTTTAGTTCTCATGGAAATAAATCTGAGACATTACCTTCAGAGTACCCTTGTGTATATCAATAAGTCTGTAATGTTACAAAGCTGAAGTTCGATTTAAAGACTACAAATTTCAAAGAGCTTTTGACAGTTAAGACAATATGGCTCAAAATCTATCCAAAAACTTGTACTTTGCAGAATGAAAGAGTTTTATACTAGGCACCTGTATCTTTATGGCAGACAAGCTTGTAACTTGTTGAATCACACTTTGAGAGAAAATAATGAGGAAGGGGGTGGTCAAAATTAAAATTGCCCCCTCACATATTGTTCTACTTTCTGTGTAATACATGTAAAATAGAAACTTTTTTTTACAGACATACAAATAATTGTGTTGTGGTGCAGTGGATATCGGCTCGGAATGAGAAATCAGGGAGTCAAGTTCAAATTCTTTGCATTCACATATGCGCAAATACCCTTGGGAAAAGTATTAATCCGTCTCTTCCCTCCAGTTAGGAGTTAAATAACAGGACAGATTGGGTTCTATAGCCTTGGCTGGCAACCAGTCTACTGCAGAAAACAATGGTAACCTACTGCGGGATAATCTTCAGCCCAGTCAGTCATGTCTCTTTCGAGACATGATCGCCCAAGCGTGCATCACGTATGGCACTTAACTGACATACAAATAATTATTACTTAGTAGTTATCTCCTTTAAAAAACGACTTGATTTTTTATTAAATGCAAACAGAGATCCAACAATGGTATCATTATGTTACATATTATCCAGATTCTTTTTGATTTCTTTAAGTTACTGTATTTTAGAAGTATATTAATTCAATACTTAAGTCTACATTGCAACATTTTGATCTTCTTGAAAAATCTTTTTCACCTGCCTGCAAAATCAAACACCACAATTTCACCATTCAGTTGCAAACCATTAGGAGGGTACCTAAATTCAAATCCTGGCTACAATATACCATTTCAGCCATTTAGAGGTCACATACTCTTGTACAAAATAAAAGGTTAGGCAGGAAAATTCACTCAAATTCATTTGTTTCCTGTAAAAAAACAAAAAACAAAGAGAGTAGGCGAGAATAAAACAGTTTGAAATAAACAGCAAGGTTGAAAAAAGTGAAAAAATAAATAGGAGAGTCTAGAATAACAGTAGGCAGGTTTAAAAAAATAAAAATTTAAACAGACAACCAGGCTTGTCTATTTCAGACATGAGAGTAAAGATTGTACAGACAGGGTAGGGAAGCTTAACTCACAAAATTGCGGCCACCTTCAAAAGTTGCTTATTATGCATAAATAGGCCTATTAACACAAAAGGATATTAATAAAACTTGATATTATCTAAATTAAAATGAATAGTTCTATGTGGCTTCCATTATTTTCAATGATGGACTTATCTGACCTCAAAATTCTGAACACAATTCTAAACACAGTTCAAGGATATCCTAGCCAACTAAACCTTAGGGTGGGGAATTTTTAATTGTGGTCTGCTGCAAAACAACCCACACAGTATAGTACATTCAGTCCAGGTTAGAAGATTGCTAGAAATCAGCATATCTTCTGCAGTGGTGTCACGATAAAAACACCCTTGATAGCTCTAGCGAAGTATCAAGTATTCAGCTACTGACAAGATTTTGAATCTCGGCCAAGGCCGCAGAATGATGATGATGATGATGATGATGCTCTTGATTCACACACAGTTGTTTTCTGGTTAGATAAAGTCATAGCATAACATGGTACTTCTGGACCTTGTAGTAGGCATTAGCACCAAGCTGTGCTCTTAGCTTGTTGAAAAATTGGAGGCTGCAACACCTAAGACTATGATCTTCACTTCAGGTTCCATCCTAAAAGTGACCTTAACACTGAACTTATGATTAATGAGGTACCTGAGAACTTTCTTGCATCTTTCCAGGCCCTCCATTAACTGTGAGAAAGTGCCTTGGCATTTTGGTGATTGATTGAAGGTTCAGGTCATCAGGCATGGCCATTGTTGGTATCCACTTTAGCTCTGCAGCTACCTTACTGACATTAAATTTTGTAGAGTCCTTTGCAATTTTGGTCTTGGAGGTGTTAATGAAGTCTTGATTACATTTGTTGTTGACCTTTGGCTTTCTCTGAATACCAATGCCCATGACGACTTAAATTTTGATGTTGTAGACAGTGTGCAAGAATAACATTAAATAATGTTGGGAAGTTTTTTAAAGTCAATTTGTGTACAAATCAAACTAGACACTGATGTTTTTCCTTTTGTGAGGCCATTTTCCATGATATTATTGAAAAACTGATGCATATTAACAGTAAACACTGTAATCTTCATGCATTTGATTTTATATCATTCTATGTAGTTGAGTTGTTGAGAAATTTCAGTTAAAACTTTACAGTGTTTTTCTTCCTTCTCTCTCAAGTATATAGATAAAAGATAGAAAGTAAGATTACTAAACACCAGCAACTCATCCACAAACTGACTTTTGCTTTCTGGTAGTCATAGGCTGAGGAGACAAACTTGCAGCTAAGTTGCCGAATTTATTCATTTTAATTTGATCTTAGATCATGATACATTATTTAAGGCATAAAAATTTCTTTTTCTGTATGCCAACAGGCACACAAACACATACATTATATATAAAATGTCTAAGTACAAAATTATCCAGGTGGTACAAACAATTTCATTAAAAATAATCGAATTCCTTAAATATCAAAACTTCTTTTTATTTATATATATATATATATATATATATATATTAAGAACATTGACTAAATATTCATATCCCAGAAATTCTTTTTCAATACAATAACATTATGAACAATGGATATAAATCAGTTGTGCAAAAAAAATGCCTGGGATATAAAATCAAAAGGGTTAAAAGCCAAAAATGCCTGGGATGTAAATCAAAAAGGCTAAAAGAATCTGTATTCAAAGCTTGCACAAGGCCTACTAAAGAATCAGATCTTGATACTGATTTTCTTTTTTTGATAGAGAACACAAATTCATTTTCAAGACAAGACTTGGTTTTCTTCTTTATCACCACAAACTACCGAATTTGAAAGAATTTTTTGTATGAACCATGACTAAGTTCTTGTCTCAAATTTTTTTATTAGATTCAGGTCTAAACTCATTATATGATGAAAAAAAGACCCAAAAACAAAAATGTTATCGTCTTTGAATTATTAGAGGATTAAAGGATTTTTTTATGAAAAAAAAAAAAAAATGAACCGAAGTTTAAGTTAAAAAATCTTGATTTACTGGACCTTAAATTTGTACAGTAAATTTGACCATTTTTTTTTTTTTTTTTTCCAGTGAAAAATACATTAATTTGGAAATTCTTTTAAAAATTAGATACTTGTTGGATTTTAATGAAACTTTTAGATCTTTCTTTTTAGAGAATCCTTGTATAAATATATATATATATATATATATATATATATATATATATATTTTAATTCTCTTACCCATCACTCAGTTATTATGGAATTTCAAGAAATTCAATTTTGTATCACTTAATGTTTATAATGATAAAGATAAGTCCTCAGAGAATATAAAGAAAATATTTTCATCAAACTGGACCTCCAGTTATAGAAAATCTACCTTGGATTGTAAAATAAAAAACGTAATTAAACTAAGACATTTTTTTAATTGAAAAAGCTTTTAATTGTTCTAGGGACACTATTGTCTTAGGAAAATATTTTTACAAAAACTGTTTTCAATTTTTTTTTTTAAATTAGAATAATCCATAAACTTTTAAAATTCTGTATTAAATTGTAGCAGTCAAGTGATATTGATATTAAATTAAAATTGCATTTACTAATCATAAATACAAATGCTCACTAAAATTCAATGATCCCCAGTATTTTAAAAAAAAGAATTTTTAATTTTTTTGTGTATAAACATTCAATTTTTTATAAATAGACATACTTACATGATATTATCAGAAACTAAGAGAATTATCTATAATAAATTTTCAATTTATTAGTAAATTTTTAACATTTTTCTCAACAAAAATTTTTGAAAGTAAAGCTAGAAAAGACAGCATACCTAAAATTCAATATTAGATTGCTTAAAATATTTTCTTATTTTTTTTTAAGATTACTGGATAGCTAAAAAGTTACATAAAAAAGGCATTCATGATGTATTCCTCAAATAATTTATTTTAGTTTTGTGTCCCTTACTTAAATTTCCAAAACATCTGATTGCTTATAAATCGCTTATGTTAGAAAAACACCCTCTCCATATTAAAAAAAAAAAAAAAAAAAATGCTTTTTTTTTATTTTTTATTAATCGTATCACCCCAAGCAAGGCAGTAACGCCACTGATGTGCAGAGAGCTATGTAATAGTGAAAAGATTGGAAAAGAGAAAGCCGGAAACCACATCCTAAACAGGGAACAAGGGATGAGCCTCTTCACCTGTTCAATAGACGTGGGTGGAGTGGGACCGGGCGATAGTTTAGTCTATCTACTCCAATTGAAAAAAAAAAAAATAAAAAAAAAAAGAGTGAAAAGATTGGAAAAGAGAAAAACCAGAAACCACATCCTAAACAGGGAACAAGGGATGAGCCTCTTCACCTGTTCAATAGACGTGGGTGGAGTGGGAACCAGGCGATAGTTTAGTCTATCTACTCCAATTAGTCTATCTACTCCAATTTCTGTGATATTTTAAAATAAAAGTAAGACATTTGATTTAATTAAGATTAATTAAATCTTAAATCAACCAATTTTTTCAAATATTGTTTCAGAAAAATACATTTTATTTTGCAAATTTTTTATTAATAAAAATTATTTTGTGTTGACAGATCTGTCAATATAGACAAATTTATAAATTTTACTGATATAGAGAAGAAAAAAAAGATTCTAATCAATTTAAATTTAGTTTGGAAGTATTTTGCTTATTGAGAATATTAGATTTAATATCTTAGCTTGGAATTGAAACTAAAGTGACAGCTTCAAGAAAGATATTTCATTTTTTAAAATGCATTTTAAACTTAGCTAGCTCCAACAAAAAGCAATACCTAATTTTATAAGTAGTACTTGTATGAATTCCTAACCAGTGATACGCACTTTTTTTCTTTCTTTTCAATGCATACCAGACATAGTGAGTGATGAAACTTGCTAAAACAATTTTAAGTCAAAAACTGCAAATGTCAATGGTTACTCATTATTCCCCTCCTTCATCCAACTGTCAGAAATATTTTGTAAGTGTGAAAACATTACTAATACTAAGCTGGGGAGGTGGTGAGTATCAGTGATGTCAGTAAGCAGAGTGTGATTACAAAAAAAAAATCTGTCAAGTGCTAAAGTTTAGTTTATCTGTGTATAGTTTTAATGTTTAGTTTTTTTATTTCCATAATTTGCTGTTTCACTAAATAAGTAATTGTAATCCAAACGCCCTTGCCTTGCACAGGGAGTTTCATCAATGATGCTTATTCCTAGAGTCATTAGGAATTTCAGATCTCGAAAAACATCAGACTTCATCATTAGAGTGAATAAAAGTTTTCATATATTTGTTTAATGATAGCATGCATTACATAAATGACAGTATGTACAAGAGAGTATGGAGAACTTAACCAATAATCCCTTAAAGACAAAAAAAATGTTTGGTCATTAGAGAAGTGGATCAAACTCAGAATTTTTCAGCACCTTCTTGTATATAATACACACATATTGTTTAATACACAACTATACAAATATCAGTAATAAAGGCAAGTGTCTTTTCAGCTAATTTGAAATAAATAATTTGATCTATTGTTGAGCATTTCCAACTAATAATGACTGAATTGATTGAATCTAATTCATTGAATATATAGCAAATTAAGCCTTATTAAAGAAAAAAAAAAAAAAAAAACCTTGTTCAGACAATCTGAAATCAACAAAAAATAATTCCAAGAAAATTAATCTCTTTAAGGCAGTTCATGATAATGCTACAAACTGAATTACTTTTTGCAATGTGGCCAAGATATTTAATTTTCTTGTAGTGAAGGAAGAGACTTACCTCATGGAATGAAGCTGGCAAAGACTTGTCTCGCATGTAGGTTCATAATTTAGGTGTAATGTATCAAAGATGTCAAAGAAAAAATATGGCTTGCCTCTCGTGAGACCAGATGTGACAAAAAGAAGTCATTAGGGAAGTGGATCCAACTAAGTTCACGAGAGAATGTCTTAACTATTAGTCGTTCATGCTGATTAGTCTGACCAGCCAATCAGAAACAATCCACGGCAATATAAACCTAGTATCGCCTGAGACAGAAAAAACAGTAAAAGGTCTGACCTCGAAGCAAGACAGTGCTAGTGGAAAGTGAAGACTATCAAGGAAGGAAAGAATTTTGTTGCTCTTACAACCTTTAAGCTATTTCAGCATTTACAAGTTGCCACAATGGCACAAGTATGGATCAGCCATGATATGATAAAACCATTTACTGGTGAGGGTGATGTGGTAGTGTAGTTGAAGAAGGCAAAGCTGGTGGTGAGACTTCAGACAGATGATGTGGCAAGCCTGCTGCCATTGTACCTGGAGTGGGGTGCACTTAACCTCTGCATGGAGATGAAGGAAAAAGACAGGTGGGATCTATATCAAATAGAGGAGCAGCTGAAGGAGGCATTTACTGATGGTAGCTTTGCAGCATACAGAAAGCCGACACTGACCAGGTGGGAAGGTGAATGGTTAGATGTGTACGTGAACAGGATAAGGCCGTTGGTCAGATTGGCTGTGCTCAAGGGAGTCGGGCTAGAGAGGCTTGCAAAGCTGACTTTCATCACAGTATTCCCAGATGATATCTCCATTGAACTCCAACAGGTACCAAATGTCGAGACCCTAACAATGAGAGATCTGATAGCAGGAGCCAGAGTGCTAACTACAAGGGATCAAGGCTGGTACATACCAGCAGACGTAGAAATGAACACAGTGGCATACCAACCAGAGGGAAGAACTGCAGATGACTCACAAGTGCCACAGATGATTCACATGAGTGGAGGCCTCATATGTTATGTAGTGGTCCCAACTATTTTTCCATGGAATGCCAAAGTCAATGTAATCCCATATATATAAATAGAAGAGCACAAGGAAAAATGCATTGCTACCACTGTAATGAGGTAAGCCACCTATCATGAAACTGTTTATAGAAACAGATCTGGGGACAAGGTACCATCATCACCCTTGCCCTCTTTCAGTAAGTAAATACAGCATTACCTGTTGTTAACGTCAAGGTAGACGGCACAAAGTGTTCAGCACTCATTGACACAGGATTTTCTCAATCAATAGCATGAACTACTGCTGAACATTAAGAAAGCATAAAGTAGACATCACGATAATTGATCTAAGGCATGTGGTAAAGTTGGGGGTGGTCATGATCCACACAGAAAGAAGTGACAGTGCTAATGTTGACATTCGGATAGTGTGTGAAAATCCTCTTGGCTATGACCTGCTGATTGGAACTGATATGATACGAGCACTAGGCGGTGTTAGGACTAACTACACCCACTGGGAGTATTCTGTGCAGCTCTCTCGATTGAGAAATCTGACTTTTACACTACTTTTGACTATAAACAGAGGGCCTGGACTGCATGGTGGAAGTAGGCTATGAATGAAGCACCAGATTAGCTGTGCATTGCAATTCCAGAATATTCAGTGTCTAATAAAATTAGGGCTGTATACGAGGCAGAATTAGAAGTGTGGATTGCTAACAATTAGTTAATACTGTATCCAGAGAAGCGACATTGACCACTCCGCCCAAGAGCTTGATTTCACTAATGGCTGTTGCACAGCCCAACAAAAACAAAATACAGCCATTGATGGATTACAGAGAACTAAACCAACATGTGGATGCCTTCACTGCAAACACAGACATGTGTGCCACCAAACTATGTCAGCAAGGGTTAATGTAGCCTTGCTTGACCCAAGGAGGGCCTATCTGCAGTTACGTGTTCAGGAGTCACTGTGAGCATTTCAAACTATAATTGTCAAAAGAGAAAGATATTGCTTGACACACCTGGGTTTGGCCTCAATGTAGCATTGCTAATTATGAAAGCCATCATCAAGGCAGTATTGGTACAAGTGAAAGCGATATGAAAGCCACATCAGCCTATGTTGATGACATATATATAAATGAGGACATAATGTCTGCAGATAAGGTCAAGATGAGATTGGAGTTTTTCGGTTTGACCAGCAAAAACACGAAGCATCTGAAGAATGAAGCTCTAGTGTTGGGCCTTGAAGTTTGGGGGAAGAGTGAAACACATTGTGGTGGAAGCGAGGGAGCGCAGTTCTAGAATTCCTACTTACAATAATGAGACATACCGTATTTTCCATTTGAAAAAGGAAGTTAGTAGAAAACTTTTCTTTCTGCAGGTGGCTCTGTGCAGCAATTGGAGTAATGAAGAGACAAGCAAATATGGTCAGAAAGAGATGGGATGAAACAGTGAATGATGTTCCTATCAAGTAGATGATGGCTGAAATGGTGACCAAAGTGTGCCAGGATAACCCTACTCAAAGTGATTGGTGCATAACCAGAAGGGAATTAAATGTATGGGTAGATGCAAGCTCCCTGGCAATGGGCATGATGTTGGAAGAACATGGTGCTATTTTAGAGGACGCATGGTGGCTTTGTCCAACAAATGATGCTCAGTATATAAATTTGGCTAAACTTGATGTCACATTGTAAGGTTTTAATCTTGTGCTGTAGTGGAAAGATTAGTTGGTGCATCTCTACACAGGCTCTCTGTGTGTTTAACACTGGCTGACCAACACCCTAACGAGCAAAATTAGAGTAAAGATCAAAGACTGAAATATTGGTGCAGAGAAGATTGGTGATCTTAAAGCAGCTGATCAAAGAATACAGCTTGAGGGTCGATGTCACCTTAATTTCGTTAGAGTAAAATCTGGTGGATGAAGTAACTAGAGTACCAAAAAGATGGCTTGACACGAGACAAAAATTATGACCTCCCCGCTGCTGTTGTAATTGATCAACTGACACCTGATCGTATCTGGGCCATAAGTTGACAAAGTGGACATCCTGGCCTTTGGCATACAACCTACTTTGTTCAAAGAGCATGTCCATCAACTACAAAAGCAGTTGTTAAGTCAGCCATACAAGCTTGCAAAGAGTGCCAGACAATAGACCCAGCCCCAGTCCATTGGCAAAGAGGAAAGCTCAGAGTGGATAGTAACTGGTTCTGGTTGGATATGGACATAACCAATCACAATGGACATCATTTTTTGACCTTGACGGATTGTGGCCCAACGCATTTCACCATATGGCACCCACTGACATGCCAAGATGCATCGACTGTCATACGACAATTGTAATTTGTCTACTGTGAGCGTGGTCAACCAGTTGAGATACTAACGGACAATGCCCTCACATTTTTTAGCCATGACTTTTAGACCTTTGCAGGTGAATGGGGGTATGAATGCAATACTGATATGCCTACTTTCCAAAGGGCAATATTATAGCAAAATGGTGTCACTGCAACATCAAAAGAATTGCAACCAGAACGAAATTTACCAGTACAAACAGCAGGTGAAGGGGTTATATGTGATGACATCTTCCCCTGGATTTGTAGGTAATCCATATCAAGTGGGAGATCTTGTCTGGATTAAAGCCTTGAACAGCTGATATACCACAAGATTCAGCAACGGACAAGTTGATTGGATAGTCAGGCCTCAGACCGTTTTAGTTAATGATGTACCACGTCATGTGAAAGATCTTCACCAATGTTATGGATCAATTGCTGTGAAAGACAACAGAAGTGTTACGTTGTTCAAGAGCAAATTGGGGACACTATTAAGTTTTAGAACGGTGTCAGTTTGCCTGCAGTATCAGAAGAAACAATGGTGGAGTCAGATGATGATGATGATGTCGGGAACAATAGAAATCATAGCGAGTCAAGTGCAGATAAACAAGCTCTCTCTACCTCTGCGAAGAAGCATTCATGGAAGGTGGGCACCATCTCCTTGTCACTTGTGTGATCCAGAGGGGAATGTAACAAAAGAAGAGACTTACCTTGTGGAGCAAAGTGGGCAAGGACTTGTCTTGTATGTAGATTCATAATTTAGGTGAAGTGTTGCCAAGATGGCAGAGAAAAAATATGGCTTGCGTCTCATGAGACTGGACATGACAAAATATCCTAACTATATTATTTGCCCATGCTGATTGGTCTGACCAGCCAACCAGAAACAAGTCACAGAAATATAAACACATTATCACCTGAGACTGAAGAAACACAAAAAGGTTTGACCTCGAAGCAAGATCGAGCTAGTGGAAAGTGAAGATTATCAAGTGAGAAAAGAATTTTGCTGCTTCCACAACCTATATTTCTATTCTTAAATTTCAAGGTCTTTCCTTACTACATAGTAAGGTGTATATTCATGCTCAAGTAAATATTTTGTGCAATAATAGACTTAGCTGCCTACATTAACAAATTGTTTCATATTGGATCTAGAAAATTGCAAAAGTGGCTGTAGTATCTAAGAGAAATTGAGCTTTGTCCTTTTTAGAACTGACAGGAGTAAGTTTTCTAAGTAAGTTTTCTACAGTAGGATAAATCAAAAGGTCTTCTGGTCATTTGGTTGCTAATTTTAGTTAAGATGTTGGGAATTCATGCCAAAAATAAATTATATGCAATATAAAACAAAATAAGAACGAGGAAATTAATCACTTGCAAGTGGAATATTTCTGTGCAAGGTTATACTTATCAAAAAATCTCTTCAGATATTTCATTGCTCTTATCATCATCTATGAATTGTTTTGTTTTACAATACATTTCCAGAGTAAAAAAACAGTCTAAAGACATTTTTTTAAATATATCTCATCAGTTTCTCCCAAGTGGTTATTGAAAGATAAAGAACTTCTCACATAATTTTAAAATTAATTTTGTAATTCTGTTAATGTGCAGATTGTTTGAGAGACAGATTTGTTCTACTATAAGAACACCAGTTAGCTGCAAAGGTAGCAATCAAATTAGATTATTTGCTGATCAGAAAAAAAAATTAACCACTGGTAGTAGAATGTAGCCATAGGATATTCTTATGTAAATACAACTACCTATTTCTATATGTGACTTCCTAAAGTTGTGGACAGAATTAGAAATGAGATATTTGGTGCAAACTACAAAAAAAAAGCTTCAGTAATTCACTTTTCTGTAAACAGCGTAAGTGCTGCATTATCTGCAGTATAGTTTGTGTTATTGATCTGTATATAGTCTAGAAAAACTTGTTTCTTTTTGATAAAAGGTCAGAAACAGTTTACTACTTTCTAAAACCTCTAAAAATTGTAAGTTGTCTTCTAAAATCTGTGGTGCCCAGAACAAAGCCAATAAATTACAAGCAATTTTGTCAATCTAATTCTGAAAACCTTGAGTCATAATACAGGTCTGAACAATTGCACTCTTGAACACGAAACCAATTCTTTATTACAACATTGTGTATATTATATTAAATTTAAGAAGCTTCTTCCTAGATCTGTTGCTTGTCTTCCTATAACAACTAAAATTAAATTAGAACTTACTTTAGGTGTGAAAATATAAGGTAAAAGTTGCTTGTTAATCTGGCAACTAATGTTTGTAAAGTAATTGTAATTAATAACAAACTTACTAAAAATGTATTTATGTTGAACAATTTTTGGTACTCCAAAAAATTTATTTTTAATAAAGGCTGTGAATTTAACAACGGTGAGATATTGGAACTGGGCAAAGTCTTTAATGTGATGACAAAGCAGCAGAAAGTCCTTGGAGTAAAAATAATGCAGTTAATGAGAACTTAAGACACTCAGTGTAATTTTGGGCTAACATTGCTTTGGGTTGTTTCTGTTCACAATGCTGTTGTTGACAATTCTAGGTTGTCCCCAAATCAGTTGGGTTTTGGTTTTGACCAAGCTGTTTGAGACATCTTTAATAGGGAGTCTCTTATATTGGGACCTGTAACTGTGTCTATGATAGTAAAAAAATTAATTTGAGTGTGTTGATTTAACCAAAATAATTTAACCCCAAAATTGCTTTTAACTTAAATCTGACATGAGGATCAAATTAGCAATCAGTCAGTTAAGTGCCATACGTGAAACATGCTTGGGTGATCATGTCTTGAAAGAGACATGACTGATTGGGCAGAAGATTATCCCGCAGTAGGTTGCCATTGCTTTCTGCGTAGACTGGTTGCCAGCCAAGGCTATAGAACCCAATCTGTCCTGCTATTTAACCCATAACTGGAAGGAAGAGACAGATTAATACCTTTCCCAAGGGTATTTGCGCAAAAGTGAATGCAATAAAGTGTAATATTCATGAGACTAATATGAAATGCTTGTATAATGGAGATGAAATATTTTATAAAATTAGATATAATCAAAAATGGCATAGGCCAAATGTGACTGAAGTTGAAATCAAATATTAGTACAGTATGGTGGTATACATGGCTCTAGATTAGTGTCATCATGGATCTTAGAACAATACAAGAATTCAAATTAACAATCTATTATATTTATTCTAATAGCAACTAATTTCTTAAAATAAAAATTATTACTTCTCACCAATAGTAACATTCTTTTAGTAAATGAAGCAGAAAAATAATCAACAAAACAAAAAAATAAACAAAATTTAAGCACTTTTCTTAAACTAGTGAATGAAATCTGAATAAAGAAAACCAAGGTTAAAGGACTTCAATTTAGATATTTATATTATCTAAACTTATTTATAAATGGAACTTTGTCTGCGTATGTGTGTGTCCGTTACCTATAGACTCTGAAACGGCTGAACCAATTTTCTTGAAAATCTACACAGTTGTACTATAAGCATCTGTGAGTGTTCTTAGCTAGGTTTTGTGTCGAAGTAGCCCCGATAAATAATCGGGTTATAGAAGGAGTGGTCCGATTTTAATCAAATTTGATATGCTCATAGACAAAGACATAAGAAACGATATTCAGAAATTTCAAGGCTGCAATTCTTACAATAGTGCAGAAAATCGATTATATATATATATATATATATATATATATATAAAAGGCAAGATGTTTGTGTGTGTGTGTGTGTGTGTGTGTGTGTCTATTTATCTGCCTGTATGTCTGTATTTTTTCAGCTCTTTTACTTTAGTTTTTGCTTCAGGTTTGGCTCTAAGTAGGTATAATTGTAGTTCTCAGCCATGATACCATTTACTCAGAGGACTTATTTAGCCTTCACAATTCAGTTTACAATGAAGAAAACTTATTTGATATCGATACCAGGAAATCAAAATTTGACTTACATCCATTCATTTTTCTTTCAGTCTACAGTTTTTGCTTTAACTAAAAACAACTATTGCTTTTTAGTCTTTCGTACCAACGTCCAAAGAGTCTGAGCTCTAGGACCATGGATTAGTTTTAAAGCTTTCATTACATCTGAGCAACACCGGGCTATACTGCTAGTTCATCTCTAAATGTGAAAAAATTAAGATTCAATTGTAAGAAAGAATTTTGCTTTTAAACAAGAAAATATTTTTTCAGCCAACTTTTGATTAAAAAACTTTAATGAACCATCAACAAATGCCATTTATATGTTACATAGTTATAAAAATTGAAAATACAAGGAAGAATTTTCAAAATAATCAACAAACATGAAAAATTTAGTCACAATGCAAGATAGGTACTTAGAAATTAAAATGTTTTGATGGTTGGGCCAGAAAGTTTTTCTCGTCAGAATCATTTTGCACATTTATAAATCTACCATTCATCAGGCATTAAATACTGTTTCCATATCTGATCAGGTGTTCCTACTATTTTTCTCAAGGCTCTTGATAAAATCCAAAGAAGGATCTGCAATGTAATTGATCCTGACTTGGCATCTCAACTTCAGTCCCTTTCGCACCAATGTGACATGTCTTCCCTTTGTCTTTTCTACAAATATTTTCATGGCAACTGCTCTAATGAGCTTTTTTTTTTATAGTGCCCCAACCATATGAATTTAAGTGTGCTATTAGATTGGCAGCCAGGTCCCAGCCTTTTACCACTGAAATAGTTAAATATAACTACCACTTCTAATCCAGTAGTTTCTTTTCTCACACTTTCTGCCTGTGGAATCCCTTCCCATTTACCTGCTTCTCTAGCTACAATCTCCAAATATTTAAATGCAACATCAATTGACATCTTCTATCTTCTTAAATCTTGTTCATCTTTTATTCTTTCTTCTATAACCCCTATATCCAATCTTTTCTCTCACTGTAACCCTTGTTGGTGGTCTCACCTTGCTAGGGGTGAAATGATTAATAAAGACATCACAAACTTTTTTGACTGAATAGTTGCAATGTGCTAAAAAGGAGATTTAATAAATTAAGAGAAAATTGATGTCACATGTAAAAAAAAAAAAAAAAAAAAATTAATAAAAATAATAATTTCATAAATAAATTAATTCATTTGTGAATAAGTCCTGAAAGTTTCATTAAAATCCAACAATTACTTGATTTTTGCAAGAATTTGCAAATGAATGTAGTTTCACTGGAAATAAAGGTGCTAAAATTCCTATAGTTAGCTATGATGCCATGCTGACAGGAAAAAAAATTTTAACCAAAATTTTCAACATGCTAGAAAGGATTACATAATTAAAAAAATACTTTGCTCTTTTCTCTAAATATCAAACATTTTGACAATAAAACTTTTTTTTTATCAAGTTTGAGGCTTTTTTCATCAAGTTATAATGTTTTCTTTTTAGTGAAAAGTAGAGGTACCTAATATATATATAAATTTAAAGATTAGTGTCATTATATGTTGTTTTATAGAGTTTTTTTTTTCATGGTGTAACAACAATATACTTCAAAGAATTAGTTTCATTTATGATGACTTCCTTTCATTTTGGCACTGATGCACCTGAAAAATGCCTGATTGATAAACTGGAGAGTATATCTCTAATTGGAAGTCCCTTCTGTTGGTCTTTTAACTTGAGCTCAACCTGTAAAGACAATCATTGGACAGTTTCAATATACATCATCTTTATCTCTCTGCTCTTATCATAATTGAATGGCATATTGTGTAAAAAGACACTGAACTGTCTGAAACACTGGTTGGTCAGCTCAATGGATAATGGTTCATACTAGATTGATAATTGCCTATGACAGATGAATTAAGTATATCTTACAACAAGGCAACTCTTACTGCTTTATTAAAATTGAATGACTAATGATAATACACATTTTTTTTTGTTTAAAAGCAACTGTATTCAAATTCTAACTTTTTTTTTTTTAATCATTTCACTCCAAGCAAGGCAGTTTTACTGCCACTGTTGCACAGGGGGTTACATAGGGGGAAAGTGATGAAGAGGGGTAGATTATAGGGGGTATTAGGAAGAAGGATGAGAATACTTGTGTGATGGAGGTGGAGTGGATGGAAAAAAAGAGCTTGACAGAAAGGATATGAGTTAGTGAGATAAGAGATGACTATTGACCTTACATTTAAATTTTTGGAGATTGTAGCTGTCAGGGAAGCAAGTATATGGAAGGGAATTCCACAGGTGGGAACTGTGAGAAAAAAAGCTGTTAGAATAGAGATTGTGGTTACATTTTATCGGTTTCGCTGTAAAAAGGTGGGACCTAGTTACTAATCTAGTAGTGTGAGTAAATTCATGCATAGAGGGCACTAATGAGCTAAGTTCATTGGAGCAGAAGCCGTGAAAGTATTTGTAGAAAAGATACAAGCGACTGCAGCCGAGCTGCCAAGTTAGTATTGATCACATTACAGATTCTCCATTGGATTTTGTCAAGAACCCCGAGGTGAATAGCAGGGGGCACCCAACCAGATGTGGCAGCAGTATTCAATACACAGACGGATGGTAGATTTATATATAAGCAAGATGGATTCAGGTGGGAATATCTTCCTGGCCCTGTACAGTGAACTGAGCTTCTTAGCAGTGGATTTAGCTATGGATTCTATATATTTATTCCACTTGAGGTCTCTTGGCAATCAAGGAAAAAAAAATATTAAATGAATGGTAATGATAACAGTAATATTAAGTTCTTGCATGTAAACATTTGGTATTCATTGACCAAGCAGCCAGTGCTATTTTCATTTGAAAATTATAAAATATATTAAAACAATTTTTCAGGAAAATAGGTTTCACTGTTTCCAGTAGTGATTGGAGCTTCCTTTCCTAACTTTAAAACAACATCTTGATTATGTTATTATTTTCTCTTCAACTGAAGTGCTATCTACTTTTGTTGTTGTGACTGTTGAAAGTCTTTAAGTGATGTAGTTTTCTGTTATTTGGTACAGTTCTTTGTTTGTGATTCTGTAGTACTAGTTCCAAAAATTTGAAGAAGGATGGTCCTTGCTAAGACCAACAGGTCTCATTCCCCCAAATCCACTTTTAACCATTGATTTTATAAAGCAGTTATATACAGCTGACAGTTTACAAATTTCTGAAGTAGTTTGGCACAATGTCTATATGAACGTCTCAATCTAACAATGCTGTTTAAGAATAGGACTTAAATTTTTAGCTTAATATTTTGGTCTCGTAGCAACTTGTAGCACTGAGTGAAACTAGCACAGACTATGCTCAATTTCCTGATGAACACTTTATTTTCTACTGTATTAAAGAAATCTACTAATTGTACTAGTTAATTTTTTAAATGTCTTTTCTATTTATTAAACCCAAGAGTAAAAAACTTAAACAGCCATTCAAACAACTTGAGTACTAATTATTGTGCAAAAATTAAACAACTTGACTACTGGTCAAAATCACAAGTTGCTTATGAAAAAAAAAATAATTGTGTATATAAAATAGTTCTTCTCTAAGATTCAATCAATGATGATCACATGAATATTATTCAATGTTTCTTTTACTAATCTTCCTGGTGGATGTTCACAAGAGGCTTTCATTTGTAGTTAAAAGTTGAAAGGTCAACATTGTTGTGTATAATGGCAAGTAAAAAAAATTCAACAAGTTGTTAAATCAACCTTATCTGCTGAGATAATGAAATTATGTAAATGCCAAGGGGCAGTTTTTTTATATAGCCTACTATTAGCCAGGAGATTTCTTCTCTCAGAATTGATTACATCATAAACAAGACTGTAGTAGATGCTCTATACACATCTCTAAGTCCTGAACATAGGATTGATGTTGCTGTTCTGAAAGACATACAAAATACAAAAAAACATAACTAATATTATAAGACTTATCAATAGAATATCCACAAAGGCTACAATTAGTAGAGATTGGTTGAGAGCATATGTCAATGGTAATAGTCAACCAGACTGGCCTCATTAATCATAAATCCACACAAACAGCGAAAAACATTAACTTGTTTGGGATACAAAGTGGTTCCTGTATAAAGCCACCTGATGGTTATAAAAGTGGCAGCCTAAATCTGTTAAATGTCCAAAACAACAAGCACAGTGAAAAAGTCCAATTCCAATCTCGTAACTCTAAAAGGCAAGAAAGACAAATAGTATAGAAATCCAAGAGGCAAAATAAAATAGCATAAAAAAAAGCCAATTCACAGATTCTAATGCAGTGAACTACCTCTCGCTCTTAAACAAAAAAATATGCTGTTGTTAAGAAAAGCCATGGTTTTTATTGTGAAGGCAAATTTTTTGTTTGACCACAATAGTTGGAGAGAATAAAAAAAAAAATGACTATATGTGAAACAATAATTATCTAGGATTTATTATTTTTAATCCCACCCACCAAGCAAACTGTGCACAGAAATTTTTTGCAGGTAGGTGATTTTTCCATTTACCACACAACTATATGGAGTTATTTGCTGATCTGAGAAAAAAAATATTTAACTGTTTGATTGATTTGTTTTTTGACAACTTATTAAGCCTTTGTAGGATTTTTAACACCAAAACATTTTGGATTATAGGAGCTTACTTACAATAGCAAGTGTTGCAAAGTGGTCCCTCATTTAAGTACTGACTGGGCTCAACACTATTTAACTTGGGTGATTAAACAAGAACCAGTGTAAAAGATATTTAACACTGACTGATGACACTATATTCAGCATGACATTGCTATCTTTTCACGATGACTGTAATTTCAATAATTATTGAGAAAATTAAATGACACTCTTGACTCGTATTATGTAATTACTTATTACAATTAACAAACACTAATTTAACCAAAATGACTTCAAAGTAAAATAAATGTGTCTACCACAGAAATTATCAACATTTTTTTTTTACGCATACACACATGTCCCCTTTATAGAAAAAAAAGGGGGAGTGTCATAATTTTAAAAGCTTCCCATAAATTTAGAAATTATTTTAGACACTTTTATATTGTAATGTCCTAGGCTATAACTTGTTTGGCTCTTAAAGTCCAGTTCTGTGCATATATGAGATAATCATCTGAGAATGATGAATAAACATTGGCAGGGAAAGAAAAAGACTTTTTTTAAAATATTGACAAATATGTTTTTCAGGATCATTTTGAGCTTTTAATCTAAAATTAAATGAAGGTTTTTCAGATAACAAAAATGTCAATAAAGGCTGGAAATTAATAAAAAAATATGCAGAAAATGAAAAAACAGTCATGAATAATATAAGGTCAGACAGAAGACAATGGCGAATCTTTACTTAAATCTTCTATAATTTGTTCTGTGAATGTCTTAAGACAATGTAATTTCTTGATATTAATGGCCATGAAATAGACATATTTTGAATTTTAAATATTTTACGTTTTATCTTGGTGCATATTGTTATCCTCGAAATTATTTTGAATCGATGCTACTTCAACAATGAGAATCTGGAATATTGTGAGAAAAAAGAAAAATATTTGTCTCAGCATTTTTTTGTTAATGTTATTCAAAGTTTGAGAGAGCATGTGGCAGGTAAAATGTGGCAAAGATGTGTTAATTTAACTTAACTTTGTGCTGTAGGGCTTCTAAATCCACTCAGCTATATTGATATTGGTCATTTTTTAAAATATCAAGTTAAACCTGTTATTTATTCATTTCAATAAAATTCTAATGACTTTCCTAGCAAAAAGAGGCAGAAAAAGCAACTATTCACAACTGATCATATAAAAATGAATGATTAAACATGCAAGAGTTAACTTCAAACGATCTTAACTTGACAAAGTTAAACCCGTTTTGAAATCCTAAGACTGTCTACTTTCAGACTAGATATAGCATGTATTACTTGTGTAGTGTTAAAAAAATCCAATTGTCTGCATCTGAGCCCATGATGGAATGATATCTACAGTTCAAATACTTGGCTGTTCTCACAATTACATAATGTACACAAAGAGATTCTGGTCAAAGTTAAATTTGGTATTAAAAAAAAAAAAAATTACAATAGAGGCAATATATGATTATTAACTGCAAGTAATACTTCAACCAGCAGGGCTTAATAAAAAAACTATATCAAGTGAATCAATAAAATCTGTTGAATCTTTTATATACCTAGGAAGAGAAATAAATTTTACTGAAAAGGATGTGAAAATTCACAGCATACAGCTAAAGCCTGGGCTGCTTTCCAGATGCAATCTGGAAATCTGATCTACCAAACAACCTCAAACCTAGTTTCTTTCGCATCACTAGAGTTGGTTTTAACATGTGTGCCACTGCTTCGACATTAACTAAAACATCTAAGCTTAATAGAATCTACACTCCGATGCTAAGAGCTATACTTAATATCTCTTAGAGAAAACATCCAACTAAATCCCAGATATGTGGAGCCATTCCTAATAGTTCTACAATCTTACATGAACACACAATGCACTTTGCAGGACACTGCTGGCGAGTAAAATAAGAACTTGTGAGTGATAAACTTGTTGGAAAACTAGCCTTATCTCAAGATGGATTGGTCACCCAGCAACCATCTACATTGACTATGTAGAGAAACAGAATGCTACTCTAATGACCTTGATGCAGGACCGCAAATGATAGCATGATAATAGACCTGTAAACCTCCAAGCTACCTCATTTGAGCAAGTAATAAAAATATTTTTAACTCCACATTTAAATAAAACACAATAAAATGGAAAATACTAAAAAAAACATCATACTTTCAATTAATTCAATTGGTGTCAACCCAAATGAGCTTAACTCCTTTATATATATATATATATATATATATATATATATATTGGAACCTGTTGTATGCGACCACCCCCACTACCACCAAAGACTGGTCGCATACGACAGGCGGTCGCTCACTAAAGGCTCATAGTCATGATCTATTTACGCCGCCAGGAACGTATATTCCACTCATCAGAATGTTCATATTAGAATTTTACCATGTAATCTGGTAATAAATAAATGAGAACATGAGAAAATGGCCTAACTTTAAAGAAATTTATTCAGCATAATCCATTTTAAAATTTAAAAAAACATATTTACAACGATCAACAAGAGACCAAAATATTTATTCACAAAAAATATTTAAGTGGACTTAAAAAAAAAGTATACGGTTTCAGTTTTTTTCTTAGAAGTGAGTGATAGCATAACAGAATCTGTGATAATACACAGAAAAAAAAAATAAAACGTACAAAAAACTGACAGCAATCGTGGTTGGGGGTAGAGAAACAGAAAGATAGAGAAAGATATACCCAGATAGAAATATAGTAGATAGATACACAAAACATAAAGGAACGAAAGAGACATTTGAGAAAGGGACATAATTGTGATTTTCCCAATCCCTGAATTTATCCAAGTCAGTACAGAGACTGTGATAAATCCCTTGAACATGTCAAATACAATACATGTTGTACAAAATAATTGATGTTTGACCATTAGGTGAACTCAGGCAATGTACATTTCAACAAGAAATAACAGCTTGATACAACACTACAATAACAAAACAATGAGGAAGTGTTTCTGGCTTAGATCAAATCAAAATGGAATAGATTACTCATTTAGTTTCTCCTAATTTATAAGTTTGCAGTGACCAAAATGGTTTTTTTTTTAAGTAGTCACTTGATCAGTGATTTTTACTTGTTGATATTAGTTGCTGGTTGCTCACTAAGGGTCAATTAACATTAGCAAATCATCCATGCATAGAAAAACAGTTGTTAACAACAGGTGGTTGCTGACAAAGAGGGTCACATACGGCAAGTTCCAGTGTGTGTGTGTGTGTGTGTGTGTGTATATATATATATATATATATATATATATATTTGGTTAAATATTATTTTTATATCTACTGGCCTAAATGATCAAGAAATCTTGTTAAAAAAATTGTGTTGTCCAGTAGATGCATATTTTTCTAAGATTTCTTGATTATTCAGGCTGGTAGATATAAATGAATATGCTGTTTAATTCTAAAAAATAAAACAGATTATCTACTCAAATAAGAACATCCATTAAAAATAATGTTTAAACATATAAATTAAAAATATGTTACAGTTAATGGATTTCATAATTATATATCACTTAATGATTACAATAAATACTTTGAAATATCTAACTTGATCATTACCAACAACTCAAGACCTCAAAAATACCCCCTATCGAAAAAAATGTTATCCATGAATTTTTGTGCCCTCTAGGAAACTGTTATATCTTAAAAAGGTTACAGACAAGGTGGTACTCGAGTGAAAGAACAGCAACACATGCTTAGATAAAGAAAAGAGATTTATTGTAAAGAGAATACACTGTGGCAAGGCGAGGAATCTGGTGGCAGGCTAGTAATTGCCAAAGCAAGTTACAGGTATCTCCTGTGCTCACTATATATGGCTACTAATATAGCCAGTCCACATAGGCGATAGGGAGTGTGGGATATTCCATTACAACAGAAACAATTTTCAACATTATCATATAACACACTGTTTCATAGGTATCTTGTTATGTATAAGCTACTTCTTTTTTTCAATTCATTACAGGATCCAGGCCTTCACTAATTGGTCAAACAGAAAGAATAATGACCCTTACCTGACATACTGGCCTATAATATGTTGACAGCAGGTTTGAATTCAGACATGTCTCCTAGACTGGCTGTCTTCCCAAATCTAAACAGCCCAATTTGTCCTTCTATTTAATCATTAATTGGGGATAAAAGAAATAGTTTATTTTTATTTTCCAAGGGCATTAATGTGAAGAAAATAAAACTGCTGATGAAGGGTACTAAAAAGTTCTTGGCCTGACCAAATAGAGATCCCTAAAATATTCTAAATGTTTGGTCATTTGGCAAGATTTTGAGATGAGGGTCGAACCAAGAATTTTTCAGCAATCTCATATATATATATATATATATATATGTGTGTGTGTGTGTGTGAGAGGTGAATCAATAAGTCTCTAACCTGACATAGTTATTAGATTATTATTTGGATGTTTACTGTATGAT
This sequence comes from Ascarosepion bandense, assembly GCA_037127315.1. Taxonomy (NCBI): domain Eukaryota; kingdom Metazoa; phylum Mollusca; class Cephalopoda; order Sepiida; family Sepiidae; genus Ascarosepion; species Ascarosepion bandense. Next base: position 5,201,526 of record JBBBDQ010000322.1, on the reverse strand, counting down.
TTATGAAGAATTGTTAGATTATGTGCATTGACAAGAAACGAGATTATCTTGTAAAATAAATGAGGCCTTCAGTACAAGAAAGTACTTTCCGCCATGTATATGTGAAAATCAGTTAAGTGTAAGTGTTTGTATGTTAAAGATGATGCTTTTAACTTCCTTTAAAAAAATTGAGTGGTTTATTTCAAGTAGATCAAAAGTTATGGCATTTTAAAAATTGACAAACTTTAAACACAATTTTCTCATTTTTTTATTTTGCAGTAGAAAGTACAAATTCCAAGCACCTCAAATGTTTTTATTATTAGCCTATAGACATATTCCCTTTAATGCATACACACAAAGAAAAAAAAGCCAGTCTAATATTTTCCTGATAACAAATGCATATAACAAAACAATCATTAGAAAATCTTGTTAAAATCAATGTAGGATTGCATGTCATTTAGATTTTTATAAGCATTCAAATTTATTGATCTGATTGCAGAAAACTGATCTGAAAACGTCAATATAATACCACCCCTGCTTGACAACTTCCTAGAGTTGATGTACGTTGATTACAACCATTTTCTGTTGAATATAAGATCATAGAGGACCTATAGGATCTATATCTAGACAAACCTGATAGTACATAATTGTTTTCTTTGCTGACCACTGTCTGATTATTTTCACAATCTGGTTATACAGGTTATTTTAATGAAAATTAATAATACTTGAACTTCTTTCTAAAAAAATAACTTTCAGGAGGTTAAAAAAAATCCACTCTGCAAGATTTTCTGGCAAACTTTAGCACTGAATGAATGATCATGTCATACATATAAACTTATTATTAGCAATTTCAAACGCTTTTGATAGTTTGCATAGTTTTCTGTCATGAAGAACTGCATATTTCAGCCATTTGTCATCTTCATCTGCCAGATTCTTGATTTCTTACAGTTAAACATTTTTATTAGTATCATGTAGAAAGTATAAATGCCAAGGATTGTATTTGAACACTGATCGCCAGTTAAAAAATAATGATAGAGATATGGATTATTCTACTGGCAATCAGGTTACCATTAAAATAACTATGTAAACACCAGACAGAAGTCCGGAGCAATAAACATTGAGCAATAGCAAGTAATCAGAGTTCAGCAAATAATGAATCTAATGAGTTGCCCAACTGTGAATCTACCATGGATCAATCATATTACAAGTAACTAACTGAATATAACAAAACCAAGATATACAAATGTGTGATACTAACACCTCAATAACCTTGTAGGATACAACACAAGCAAACGAGGATACAACATTGGCAACATAGATTTTGGACTCACATGGAGGAGAAAAATTTTTTTTTCTTTTGCTGATACAACATTAGTGACGAAGATTTTTAGCTCACATGAAAAAAGAAAAATATTTTTCTCTCTCCAATACAACATTGGAGACGAGAATTCAGACCCACACAGAAGAAAAAGAAAAAAATATTTCCTATCTTTTGCCAACATTACTACAGTTTGACAACAAAATTCAGATTCACATAAAAGAAAACATACAATTACTACCAGAACTATTATTACAATATTCACCAAAATAGTAATCTACAATGGAGGAATTAAAAACTATTATGATAAAAATGCTGAAATTGCAGAAACAGCAACAAGAAATACGTTTGCAAGAGCAGAAGGACCAACAAGAACAAACTTTCAGTAGAAACAACAACGTTGTTTGGCTTACTTCTTGGAAAAAAAAGAAAAAAAAAAGCGCAGACAAAAATATGACAAACTTGTTTACTCCAGATGCCACTGCAAACTCAATAAATGAATTCATATACAAACCAGAAAATGGTATCACCTTCAAAACATACTATAAAAGATACGAAGGTATCTTCAAGAAAGATTGTGATCTCTGGAAAAAAAGCCAAAAAAATGTCTGTCAACTATTAAGGAAGTTGGCTCAAGGTGAACATGAACAATACATTCACTCCATTCTGCCCAAACAGGCTGAAGAAATAAGCTTTAAAGAAACTATTAACAAATTATCAAATACTTTTGGTGAAAGAACATCATTATTCAATGCAAGGTAAAATGGCCTAAATTTAGTAAAAACTGAAGATGATTTTACCACATATGCAGGAATCATAAATAAAGAATGAAAAAACTTCAAACTTAATGAATTCACTCCAGACTTTGAAGTATTTAATATTTGTCCGAGGTTTAATGTCAAGTGCAGAAACAGACATAAGATCAAGGATCTTAACCAAACTTGTAAAAAAACTTGAAAATAACTCTGCAAAATATTGCTGAAGTGTCAGCACATCATAAATTTAAAGCTGGACACTGAAAAAAAATAGAGGAATAAGATGATTAAAAAATACACAACGTCCAATCATCCAATGAAAAATATAAACATTTTGAAACTCCTGGCAAAGAAATAAGAAAATACAAAAATTCCTCAATATCAGTTAAAAAAATATGACAAATCTTACTCAGCACCTAATAGTTGCCATGAATGTAGTGAAAAAGACTTTAAATCTGATTGTTTTTTTTTCAGTAATATGAAATGTTAATGGTGTGGCAGAATAGGCCATAAAAGTAGCTGCTATAAATAAAAAATTAAAAAAAGGGAGCAGAAAAATTAAGAAATTTGTAAATAATGTAAATGCATTGAATAAAGTAGACACACAAAAGAAAAAAATTACAAATATTATGACCAAGAAATCTACAAAAAGGAAGTTTGTTTTCGTTATGATTAACAACATTAAAATTCAACTAGACACTGGATTTTGGAGGAAACGTATGTAAACATGGTAAATATATGATGTAAAGTCAAAAATTATAAAGGAAAAAATGTTGTAGAGCAGCTAACATCCCTCTGGCACTCTCAAAGTGGGCCAAGGTAGCTATAAAAATAAAGACTAATAGCAGTCAACATTAGAATTCGGAGTGTCATTAACAATTATTATCTTACTGTACTCTCTGCAACTAACGACTTAACCTCTCTACTCTTCTACTATTTCTTGTTCTGTTTTCTGGTATTTGTCTTATTTGTATTAATACCCCTTAGTATGGATATTGTGCTGCAGATACTCAGCACACATCTTCTGAGTATCATTCCTGCTACCTCGGCAATACAACAAATTGGCAATGAAAAAAATTCACCATTTATCATAATAGTGGTGGACAAAGATGATTTGTTTCAACTGGCAAAATCAGTACATCGAAAAAAAAAAAAAGTCAGAAACAATAAACTGACAAAGAAAATATCAACAAAAAAAAAAAAAAAAAAAAAGAAAGTATATTGGACAGATTTGGCGATCTAGATTTCAAACAAGCAAATCTATAATATCAGATTTGGCGTCAAAAACTTAGACACCAGTTTTGGCAAAAAACAAACAAACACACACACACATTTGTACAGATTTACTGATGAAAACAAACAGTTGACAAAACTGATGAAAACAAACAGTTGACAATAATTTCAAAATAATCAGGAACAGCAGCAAATTTAAAAATGGAGGACTTTAGAAATACTTCCTTGAATTTTTTAAACAAGAATTAGCACAATTTTTAAACAACAAGAATTAACTCTAAAATGGCAAGAAAAGCAACTTGCTATACTGTTGGAAATCTTCTCAAAAAAAAAAAAAAAAAAAGCCTGGATAAACCAGATACATTTTCTCAGATAAACCTGAAAAGGTGGTCACATTTGATGCTCATTATTGCAGGTTTGAGGAGATATTTGTGAAAGAAGCTCGAACTGAACAGACAATAAGAAAATTTGTTTACTATTAAGTAAGTTTGGTGATTCAGAACACAAAAAATACAGAAACTATATTCTACCAAACAACCTGAAGCAATTACGTTTGAAGAAACTATCCAGATATTGTCTAAAATCTTTGGAGAACATAGTTCTTTATTCAACATGCGATGACATTGCTTAAATTTAGCAAAAAACAATGAAGACTACACAACATTTGCAAGTATAGTAAATAAGGCGTGTAAAAAGTTTTGAGTGAATGAATTAAGCACAGATATGTTCAAATGTTTAATTTTTGTACAAGGATTAACCTCACCAAGTAACTAATATACGTATGTGACTTTTAATAAAGTTAAAACAAGACCAGGAAATAACTCTACGATTCTCTGACATTCCCCAGCCAATTTTTGTAAACTGAAAAAAAGATACCACAAATATTGAATAATGGAACATATCATATATTAAACAATTAAAACCACAAAGTAGGAAAGTTAAAATAAATCCATGCTACTATACAGGGATTGTCCATTCAAAGATAAAAAAAATGCTTCAATTGTGGTTACAGGGGCCATAAAAATTCTTTTCGTAAAAGTCAAAAGAAAACCAAAAATTACACCATGAGCGAAAAAAAATTGCAGGAAAAAGAAAATTCATAAACGTCCAATTGAATGACACAAAAGTAAAAATGCTAGTTGACACAGGGTCAGAACTGACAATTATTAATGCAAATACATGGAATAAAATTGGCAGACCGACATTATACAAATCTAAAAAAATTGCCAAAAGCACATCAGGCAAAAACACTTGAATTTCTTGGTGAAATTTATTTAAACATTGATTTTACTGAAAAAGAGAGAAAATTAATAGCCTATGTCATGCAGCAAATGCAGAATCTCTTTGGTACTGAGTGGATGGAGGAGTTTGATTTATTCAATATTCCTATCAACACATTTTGTAACAATGTTGTTGGATCATCTAATTACACAGAAAATCCCAAACAATTCCCAGATATTTTTTCTGAAGGCCTAGGATTTTGTTCTAAGGTTAAAGCAAAGCGTGAGTTAAAAGAAAAGAGAACTCCAATATTTTGACCTATGCAACCAGTACCATTCGGCATACTAGAAGACATAGACAAAGATTTGGAACATCTAGAAGAATTATGCATTATAGAAAAAACAAATTACAGTCAATGGTCAAGTCCAACAACTTAGTTGGTGAGGGGGGGAAATCAGAGTCTGCGCCAACTAGTCCACAGGATTAAATGAATGCCTGAAGCAGCATAATTACCCATTACTTTCAGCAGAAAATATATTTGCAAAGCTGAATGGAGGAAAAATATTTTCTAGATTAGACTTGTCAGAAGCATATTTACAAATTCCGATGGATGAAGAGTGTGCAAAAATATTAACTATAAATACACCCAAGGATCTGTTTAAGTTTAACAGATTACTGTCCAGAGTAAAAGTAGCACCTGCAATTTTCAACAAGCAATAGACACAATGTTAAGTGGTTTCTATTACGCTATGGCATATCTTCACGATCTGTTAATTAAAAGCATAGCTTGTAATGAATATGCGAGGCACATGAATGAGGTGTTCAAAAAATAAAGGATTCTGGTTTTAAGCTCAATATTGAGAAGTGTGAATTTTTGCTACCAAAAATTAATTATTTCGGACAAATTATTAATGATAAAAGGTAGAAGGCTGGATCCTATCAGAACAAATGCTATAAAAATCATGCCAGGACCTACAAATATTGCATCCTCATAAGCAATCTCAGCGTTAGCGAACTACTATAGTAATTACATTTCTAACATGGATGAACTCAGAGAACCTTTAAATAAATTTAAATAAATTGTTGAAAAAAAGAAAAAAAAGAAGAAAAAAAAGAGACAAAAAGAAAAAAAAATGAAAAATGGGTATGCAAGAAAGCCTTTCAGAAACTGAAAGTGGCTCTAATTTTTGATCTATCATTAATGCCTTATGACCCGAGCAAGGAAATATAGTGAGTGAGTAACACTAGCAACTTTAGGTTAGGGGCCATATTGCTTCATAAACAAAATGATGGAAAACTAGAAGCTGTTTATCATGCTTCAAGAACGCTTCTGCTTGTGAAACAAAAATACTCCTGAATTGAAAAAGAAGGTTTAGCAATGGTTTTTGCTGTAAAATAAGTTTCACAACTATATTAAAGGTAGTTTATTTTTCAAATGGATCACCATCCATTGGCGACAATTATTGGCTCAAAGAAAAGTATTCCAATGCATGCAAACAGACTGCAAAGACGGGCACCTATCTTACTTAACTATTCCTTTAAAATGGAGTATTTACCTTCAAAAAAGACATCACATGCAGACTGATTATCGAGACCGATTCTGAAAATGACGTAACCACTGTAAGAAACAGTAATAGCTTCATTAGTTTGTGAGTCAGAAATAAAAATTATTATGTATAATACGGTGAGAGAATTACCTGTCACAATTAACGAGGTTAGAACTAAAGCAAAGTTTGACAAGTTTATAACTCGCAAAAAGAAAAAGTTATTGGAAAAAGAAAAGAAAGTACTTTTTTTTATTTTGTCAAGACATTATTGTACAGTGAACAGATGGTCATCCTGGTAGTATAAACAAAACAAATACTACAAAGTTTCTTATATGAGACACCTGGGCATTTCACAGGTGAAAGTGCTTATGCGAAGTTTCATGTATTGGAAAGGAATGGATAAAGACATTGAAAACTTGTCAAAAAATTGCAATAATTGCCAGTTAGTGGCAAAATCACCACCCATAAAGTTTAACCCATGGCTAAAAACAGACAAACCTTGGTTTAGACCACATATAGATTATGAAGGGCTAATAAGGGGTAGATATTACCTTGTTGTGGTGGATAGCTTTTCAAAATGTCCAGAAGTATTTAGATGCAAATCACCAACAACAAAAACGCACAGTAGAAATTTCAACCGAATTGTGTATCGGATAAGATCGGGACACAATTCTCATCAAGAGAATTCACAAATTTTTGCAAAATGTATACAGTGACTCATTTGACATCCGCGCCCTACCATCCAAAATCTAGCGGGTTGGCAGAATGATTTATTTATAGATGTTTTTAAAAGGACATTAAGAAAAGCAGAAGTAATAGAAACAAGAAATGAGGAGCTACAGAATTTCTAATCTGTCTCCCGTATCCCACCAAACGCAAACATTAATGCAGGAATGTCTCCTGCAGAGTTGATGTTTTCGATAATCTGAAACCCATTAAAGAAAAAAATTATTTTCTCACTCATCAGGGCTGATTTATCAACACTATCTCTACTTCAATATCGAGTACTTTATAACAAAAAAAACCTGCTTGCCAAAATGCATTTTATCAGTGTAAACCAATGAAAATCAACAAACTTTGGACTAAATGAAAAAAAATCTTCCTGTATTGTTATTTCTCCAATCCAATTTAAAAATATAACTAATTAATTTAATAACCAATATAAAATATACCAATTAAAATACTTTCAATTTTCTTTACCTTACACTTACTTTACTTGTACACACTCCTAATGATAACTTATGAGTCAAAAACTTGAACATGGTCTTGATTTTAGATATTTTTTTTACTTCTGTAGCAGACGATTAAATTTAATAGACATAGAATGCTTATACTTTTCAATAACTACAATTACAAACTTAGAAGTAAAAACTTCAATGAAATACGCTTGAAAATTTTCAAGTTTTCACCTGAAATCAAGAAAATATGAACTTAAATCCCCATCTTCATTGCCATATTCACAATATTTTAGTCATTGTACACCCTGGCCTTCTTCAGGTGATTGGAATTTTGAACTGAACCCTTTATTTCACCCATCACAGTAGATTGTTATAGTACCACATACTATACCTCTTCCATCTTAGTATCAGTTATCTCCCTTTAATTCAACTCTCCAAGTTTTTTTTTTTTTTTTTGTTTTTTTTTTTTTTTAAGGTACTGAACTCTCAACTCTTTGGGTCAAGTCACTAAATTCAATCAATGCTTTTATTCACTGGACCATGTGTCCTTGAGGACATCAGTGTATGAATTTTTTGGACTTATAAACCTAATGTCTCAGTAAATATTTTCTTTTACCAGAGCTCATATTACAATTTTTTTGTTATTTTTGTTTTTCTCTAGCACTCCATATTACTGGTTCCTATACTGTGTTTATTTCTATGATTGGATGATTTTGGAGATTTTTGTGGCCTAGCATACTTGTTGATTCCGTAAGTTTTCATATTTTCCAGTCATGTTCTGTCTATTATTTCAACCTTATACCACAGGGGACAGTGATTGTCCTTTTCCCTCCATATGTGGTCAGTTACACCTGATTTTTCTATTTCTTCTTGTGTTACAGCTTTACAGTGTTCCTTCAGTCTTATTGTATTATTGCTCAGTTCAAAATTCCAATCCTCTGAAGAAGGCCAAAGCATACAATGGCCAAAACGTCATGAATATGGCAACAAAGATGAAGACAACAGTTCAAACAATGTAAATAGTGTGAATAATTACAGTATCTTATTGCAGAAATATAAAACAATAAGAAAGAACCAATAAAAATACTAATGAAATAAACATTTTTTTAAATTTTTAAATTAAACACTGATCACCTACAAATCATTTTTTTTAATTTAAAGATACCTCTAAATTCAAAGATTAATGAAACAGGTTTGTATGTCTGCTTGAAAAGTTCTAAAAATTAATTGAATATATCAAGTTGTTTTTCTTTATTTGTAAGTTTTATGCAAAACTGACCTCAGACATATTCCATGAAAAGGAAAATAATAAAAATGTTGCATAATTTTTTTCTTTATTAGGCTGTAAATTTGATGTTGCTTGTGTGTGCATATACAAAAACACAAGGAAGTGCTGAAAAGTTCTCAACAAAATCTACTTTCCAAAATTTGACTAAATGAACAAACATTTTTTATTTAAAAACTATGTCAAGCAAAATTTTCTCAGCAAACATTCATACACTTTCTCTCTCTCACACACAAACTTATAAAAGTTAAAAATGTAAATTTAAAAGTAAATCAAAAGCTTTTAATTCATTAGTACAGTTATCAATAATTCTATATATTAAAATTATGAAATGAAATGTTAAATCAAAAATCAGTATGAATTATTCACTCTCAAAATTGACATCTGTGAACTAAAATCTAAGATTTTAACTCTACTAGATGTAAAAAAAAAAAAAAAAGAAAAACAAAATCATGGATTTGGATTAGGTCAACATTTTATGAAGGTGTCATATAATGAATACATGAAGGAGAAAATATCTGCACATCTACTACCTGACTGAAAAAATATAAAGATTGTGATACTCTCAATTAATTCTACATTTAAAATAATGTTTTTTACTTATTCTAATGAGTATCAGAATCCTTAAGAATCTTTTTAGCTTTCTTGAAAACAATACAGGAATCCTTTGATTAGTGCGGCTAATGTGTACATCGTAACTATAAAAAAATCAATTTTTAATTACTATGGTTAAACTGAGGTATGTTTTAGCAACCTAATCAAGTATTATGTATGCACTAATCGCATTTTGGTATATAAAAGTTTTAGCACACTAATTGAAAATGCATTAAATCAAATGCACTTTAATCAAGGACTGCCTGTATTCCCATTAATTTACAGTGTAAAAAGGGGAAAGTAAATGAATTAACTCAGTAAATACCTTGCAAAGGTGAAAGCTGATAAGGTTTTTTTACCATTACAAAAAGACATTTTAAAGACATTCTACAGAACTAATGACTTTCTTTCTTTTTTTTCTTTTTTTTTTTTTTTAAAATTGGACATTGTTAATACTTTAAACACTAGTGGTTGTTGGTTGGTTGTTTTGTTTTTATGGCATATCAACCTTGGCGGGTCATTTATTGTCAACCAAATTTTATTTAATTATTGCTGGTAATACTTTTTTCTTTCAACAATTTATTATTGTTTTTATATAAGTTTTGTGTCTAGTAATACTTTTTTTCTTTTTGAGTATCAAAATTCATTGGTATTTGTTTTTAAGGGCAGGGTCCCCAAGTCCTACCCTGTTATTTAACCCATAACTGGAGGAAAGGGATGGATTAATACCTTTCCCAAGGGTACCAGTACTTAAGTGAATGCAGAGTATTCAACTGGAATTCAAACTCAGCTCACCGATTTCTCTTTCCAAGCCGATATCCACTGCACCACAATTCACATCCGTCACTAAACGCTTACAGCACCTAGTATTCCCAAGCAGTCACCCATCTAAGTACTGACCAGGCTCAACATTGCTTAACTTCGGTGATCGAGCGAGAACCGGTGTATTCAACGTGATATGGCCATAAGCTATTTTTAGTGGATACCCATATCTGAGTAAATACTACATTTATTTTAAATAGTGTTTATTTTTTCTAATAGCACTTGAGAAAACTTAAAGAAAATATTCCATAGGTTTGAATCCTATCACAGGGCACATTTTCTTCAAGTTTTCTTCAGTGTGCAGACTGGTAGACAAAATAAATACAGCTTAAAATAAAAAAGAGAACCTACTCAGATATGAGTGTCTACTAAAAATAGCGTTTGAAGTAATAAAAAAAAAAAAAAAAAACGTGAAGCCCCATCTACTAAATCAGAAGGTGTAATATTAAAAAATAAAATTTTCTTTTTAAGGTAAGTTAGTACATACATGTCCTGTGGTGCAATGAATATTAGCTCAGAATGAGAAATCGGAGAGCTGAGTTTGAATTCCAGTTGAATTCATTGCATTTACTTGCACACAAATATCCATGAGAAAGATATAAATCCATCTATTCTCTCTCCAGTTATGTAGCTGACATGGCAAACATATCCAGATACATTCTGATAAAATTCTTTTTGTTAAAATTACACTTATGATCATAGATATTCTAAAACTAGATAAAACGAAATGATTTTTTTAAAAATAATTAAAAGTTATATTTATGAGATTTTGGAGAAATTAAAGAAATCAATACAAATGCAATTTATTGGAAAATCAATACAGATGCATGTGTTGATTTTGACAGCATATGTTGATAAAGGGAGTCCACATGTAACAAGTGGATGTAACAGTTTGTAAGTCATAATACATTATTTTTGTGCTGTATACAGTAATTAAAGCCCCACTTCCCACTTTGTCGATTCCAGAATTAGTTCAAAAGCACCTTGCTGATGACAGAAATTAATCTGGTCAATTAGGAGATGGAAGCTGCAAAAAGAACCAATTGGAGAAGAGCAGTCAATGGGGGGGAAAAAAAAAACATCCCTTGAAAACACCAGAGGACAAATAGAAAAGAGGAAAAGAGACCAAAGAAAATCTAGAACTCTCCATGCCCTGAACCCTCGTAGCCTATCATGCAGTGGCTGTGGATGTCTCTTCAGATCCAATATAGGACTCATTTCACACAGAAAGAAGTGTTGATGTAAAAAAAAAAAAAGTCACAAAATTATACAATCCAATTATTTTCTTAAATTAATTTGCATAAATTAAAAATACAAATATAATAAAATAACAAAGTGGGAAATTAATATCAATTTTGAACTTTAACATACCCCCTTGTCCTTGATGAAATTTGTTTGGCCTTGAAAAACATTGCATCATCCATGATTGCATCAGATTTTTATCATAACTAGATACTATTGTCTTAGCTGACGATTAGTTGTCCTACAGCCATTGTCTGTGATGGACATTACTTCAAGGAAGTGTACAAAAATTTTAATGCTGCACAAACACACTAGCAGGCTTTACAGACAGATCACAGAACTTGTTGGTGTCAACTTTTCAAATGTCAGTCATGTCATCAAGGCAAAGAAACAAATTGATCAGTCCAAAACGTAAAGGAAAATGCAGTCAGAAGAGAAGAACAATGCCAAGAAAGACAACGTATATGTTATCAGGGAAAGTGCAAAAGATCCCAGAAAGACATTAATCATTTTGTTTCAATTTGCACAATGGTGTATATATATATAAAGTTTGCTTTAAAAGTAATGCCTCCAATTGGCACACAAAATTAAAAGTGGATATTAATGTTATAAAAGTAGATGTTAAACCTTCTCACCAGAAACTTTTTTTTTGCCATGTTACAGATGGCTAAGTGGCAATCTGGAAAAATTATATCTGATATGAAAGTATGTACAAAGCAGTGGTATAACCCTAAATTCCTTCATACAGAAGGAAAAAAAAATTGTACTCATTGACATCAATGCTTAATTGAATGGGTGAAGAGACTCATCCCTTGTTTCCTGTTTAGGATGTGGTATCCGGCTTTCTCTTTTCCAATCTTTTACTCTTTTCCATTCTTTTCTTTTTTTTTTTATCACTCGGTTCACACTCCACCCACGTCTATTGAACGGGTGAAGAGGCTCATCCCTTGTTTCCTGTTTAGGATGTGGTTTCTGGCTTTCTCTTTTCCAATCTTTTCACTTTTACGTAGCCCCCTGCATATCAGTGGCGTTATCGCCTTGCTCGGGGTGATATGATTAAAAAAAAAAAATATTTACAGAGGTCCAAGCAATGGATGTGAACATGGTCAGTGAGTAAAGTATTTCAGTAGTATTGTTACAGATTCTTGTGACTTTCAGATCATGAAATGAAGTGCTATATTATTCATCACTAACAGAAAAAACTGAAAAACAAAAACCTAGCCAATGGCTGGCACTATGTGGGGAAAAATGATGTTTTACAGCTGAACATTAGTTCTTTGTCTCCATTGAAGTTTCTATGGAAGGTATAGTTTTCAGAATGCATGCATATGCAAATATTTGTTATGCATATAAAATATATTTAGTCAGCAGAATTAATTCAAATATTATTGAAATTTTTCCAGTCTATGTATAATTGGTTGCATGTACAGATCAAATTACTAAAAGGTCATGCTTTTCTTCAAGTATTTTTGTACATATTTAAGTATGTTAAAGTTATCAGCAACAAACGGAGAAAAAAGGGGTGCATATCAAGCTACAAACGAAGAAAAAAGGGGTGCGTATCAAGCTACAAACAGAGAAAAAAGGGGTGCGTATCAAGCTACAAACAGAGAAAAAAGGGGTGCGTATCAAGCTACAAACAGAGAAAAAAGGGGTGCGCATCAAGCTACAAACAGAGAAAAAAGGGGTGCGTATCAAGCTACAAACGTAGGGAAAAAGGGGTGCGTATCAAGCTACAAACGGGGGGGAAAAGGGGGTGCGTATCAAGCTACAAACGGGGGAAAAGGGGGTGCGTATCAAGCTACAAATGGGGGGGAAAGGGGTGTGTGTATCAAGCTACAAACGGGGGGAAAGGGGTGTGTGTATCAAGCTACAAACGGGGGAAAGGGGGTGCGTATCAAGCTACAAACGGGGGGAAAAGGGGGTGTGTATCAAGCTACAAACGGGGGGAAAAAGGGGTGTGTATCAAGCTACAAACGAGGAAAAAAGGGGTGTGTATCAAGCTACAAACGGAGAAAAAGGGGTGCGTATCAAGCTACAAACAGAGAAAAAAGGGGTGCGTATCAAGCTACAAACGAAGAAAAAAGGGGTGCGTATCAAGCTACAAACGAGGAAAAAAGGGGTGCGTATCAAGCTACAAACGAGGAAAAAAGGGGTGCGTATCAAGCTACAGAGAAAAAAGAGGTGCGTATCAAGCTACAGAGAAAAAAGGGGTGCGTATCAAGTTACAAACAGAGAAAAAAGGGGTGCGTATCAAGCTACAGAGAAAAAAGGGGTGCGTATCAAGCTACAAACAGAGAAAAAAGGGGTGCGTATCAAGCTACAAACAGAGAAAAAAGGGGTGCGTATCAAGCTACAAACCGAGAAAAAAGGGGTGCGTATCAAGCTACAGAGAAAAAAGGGGTGCGTATCAAGCTACAAACAGAGAAAAAAGGGGTGCGTATCAAGCTACAAACAGAGAAAAAAGGGGTGCGTATCAAGCTACAAACCGAGAAAAAAGGGGTGCGTATCAAGCTACAGAGAAAAAAGGGGTGCGTATCAAGCTACAAACAGAGAAAAAAGGGGTGCGTATCAAGCTACAAACAGAGAAAAAAGGGGTGCGTATCAAGCTACAAACAGAGAAAAAAGGGGTGCGTATCAAGCTACAAACGTGGGGAAAAAGGGGTGGGTATCAAGCTACAAACGTGGGGAAAAAGGTGTGCGTATCAAGCTACAAACGAGGAAAAAAGGGGTGTGTATCAAGCTACAAACGGAGAAAAAGGGGTGCGTATCAAGCTACAAACGAAGAAAAAAGGGGTGCGTATCAAGCTACAAACGAGGAAAAAAGGGGTGCGTATCAAGCTACAAACGAGGAAAAAAGGGGTGCGTATCAAGCTATGAGGAAAAAAGGGGTGCGTATCAAGCTACAGAGAAAAAAGGGGTGCCTATCAAGCTACAGAGAAAAAAGGGGTGCGTATCAAGCTACAAACAGAGAAAAAAGGGGTGCGTATCAAGCTACAGAGAAAAAAGGGGTGCGTATCAAGCTACAGAGAAAAAAGGGGTGCGTATCAAGCTACAAACAGAGAAAAAAGGGGTGCGTATCAAGCTACAAACAGAGAAAAAAGGGGTGCGTATCAAGCTACAAACAGAGAAAAAAGGGGTGCGTATCAAGCTACAAACAGAGAAAAAAGGGGTGCGTATCAAGCTACAAACAGACAAAAAAGGGGTGCGTATCAAGCTACAAACAGACAAAAAAGGGGTGCGTATCAAGCTACAAACAGAGAAAAAAAGCGGTGCGTATCAAGCTACAAACAGAGAAAAAAGGGGTGCGTATCAAGCTACAAACAGAGAAAAAAGGGGTGCGTATCAAGCTACAAACAGACAAAAAAGGGGTGCGTATCAAGCTACAAAGAGAAAAAAGGGGTGCGTATCAAGCTACAAACAGAGAAAAAAGGGGTGCGTATCAAGCTACAAACAGAGAAAAAAGGGGTGCGTATCAAGCTACAAAGAGAAAAAAGGGGAAAAAAGGGGTGCGTATCAAGCTACAAACAGAGAAAAAAGGGGTGCGTATCAAGCTACAAACAGAAAAAAAAGGGGTGCGTATCAAGCTACAAACAGAGAAAAAAGGGGAGTGCGTATCAAGCTACAAACAGCAGAAAAAAGGGGTGCGTATCAAGCTACAAACAGAGAAAAAAGGAGTGCGTATCAAGCTACAGAGAAAAAAGGGGTGCGTATCAAGCTACAGAGAAAAAAGGGGTGCGTATCAAGCTACAAACAGAGAAAAAAGGGGTGCGTATCAAGCTACAAACAGAGAAAAAAGGGGTGCATATCAAGCTACAAACAGAGAAAAAAGGGGTGCGTATCAAGCTACAAACAGAGAAAAAAGGGGTGCGTATCAAGCTACAAAGAGAAAAAAGGGGTGCGTATCAAGCTACAAACAGAGAAAAAAGGGGTGCGTATCAAGCTACAAACGTGGGGAAAAAGGGGTGTGTATCAAGCTACAAACGGGGGGATAAGGGGGTGCGTATCAAGCTACAAACGGAGAAAAAGGGGTGCGTATCAAGCTACAAACGAAGAAAAAAGGGGTGCGTATCAAGCTACAAACAGAGAAAAAAGGGGTGCGTATCAAGCTACAAACGTGGGGAAAAAGGGGTGCGTATCAAGCTACAAACGTGGGGAAAAAGGGGTGCGTATCAAGCTACAAACGTGGGGAAAAAGGGGCGGTGCGTATCAAGCTACAAACGTGGGGAAAAAGCGGTGCGTATCAAGCTACAAACGTGGGGAAAAAGCGGTGCGTATCAAGCTACAAACGTGGGGAAAAAGGGGTGCGTATCAGGCAACAAACGGAGAAAAAGGGGTGCGTCTCAAGCTACAAACGGGGGAAAAGGGGTGCGTATCAAGCTACAAACGGAGGGAAAAGGGGGTGCATATCAAGCTACAAACGGGGGGAAAAGGGGGTGCGTATCAAGCTACAAACGGGGGGAAAAGGGGGTGCGTATCAAGCTACAAACGGGGGGAAAAGGGGGTGCGTATCAAGCTACAAACGGGGGAAAGGGGGTGCGTATCAAGCTACAAACGGGAGGAAAAGGGCGTGCGTATCAAGCTACAAACGGGGGGAAAAGGGCGTGCGTATCAAGCTACAAACGGGAGGAAAAAGGGGTGCGTATCAAGCTACAAACGAGGAAAAAAAGGGGTGTGTATCAAGCTACAAACGAGGAAAAAGGGATGCGTATCAAGCTACAAATGAGGGAAAAAGGGGTGTGTATCAAGCTACAAATGAGGGAAAAAGGGGTGTGTATCAAGCTACAAACGGGGGGGGGGAAGGGGTGCGTATCAAGCTACAAACGGGGGGGGTGCATATCAAGCTACAAACGTGGGGAAAAAGGGGTGCGTATCAAGCTACAAACGGGGGGAAAAGGGGTGTGTATCAAGCTACAAACGGGGAATTTAATGAAAAATTCAAACCAGCTATGTTGATGGGTTTCAATAAAACTAATGTAATTTACTCAAAGATGCAGTGAAAAGGCCATGATTGACAAATCCTGTTCAATAAAATATGATTACGTGATTTCAGTTTCTTGCCTGTTATTATATAATTTCGAATGAACCAATGTGGAATATGTAAATCTTAAATAAATTAACAAAAAGAAAAGTTAAAATATAATTTCTTTAAAAGATAATAAAATCTAATTTCTTTAATGATACAATTCAAAGTAAAAAAAAAAAAAAAAAAAAAGCAAAGCAATCAATCACTTAAGTTGGATCCTGTTTTGTCTCACTAATGTGGATTTTGATAAAATAAAATTATTTTTCTGATGACATCTGTTCATCAGCTAAACATGTCAAAACCAAAATTTTACAAATAAGATTACTGGAAATCTATGACTGTCAAAACCAAAGGGAGTCCTGACCAAGAAAGATAAATCAGCTGATATCAGTTAAGATTTCATGACCATTGTCCACATTTTAGAAATTACATTATTTAAACTTATACACACTAAATTGCTGAATTTATAAAAATGCATTGGAAAGGCAAGATGGTTCAACTGGTAAAGATCTAACACTATTTGGAGCCAGTAAGAGGAAATAAAGGGTTAATGAAAAGAATGATGGACATACCGAGAAAGAGAATGAAGATTTCTTCATTTTTTTTTTTTCAAAAGAACTTAGTTTTCTAAAATCAGGAGAATTACTTACGAGAGTGGGGGGGGGGAAGCAATGTTATTGCAAGAAAGCCATGTGGTGAACATGAGAGAGCTGATTAATGACTTTGGGAGCAAAGTACTGGTTAAGAAAACACAAATAAATACAATGAATACAAGAATAAAGTTTCCTTGTTGGAAGATTGGAGAAATGGCTGACCATGGAGCCATATGGTAAATATCTGACTTCTTTAGAAAAATTTGGCATAAACAAAATTTTGAAATGATAAATTTTAATAAATGACCATGAGTTAAGCTATGCCAAACAGTTGAGAGGGTAGCCAAGGTGGCAGGCGCAGATGAAATGCAGAGGATGGTGGAGGAATTGCCCACGCCCACTGAGAAGTATTGGTGTGAGATGCCAATAAGAGAAGGAAAAAGTTATTGGGGTAGATCGATACCTGTGACCCCTACCCATGAGAAAAGAGGATCTCCTGATTTGCAAGTAATTAATTTTCAAGTCCCAGACAACAAGGGACTCTTGTTAGAAGATAAGGGGAATTACAGGTTTCTCCAACCATACCCACTCCATACCAATTTTAGGTGGATGTTTATAATTATGAAAGCCCATAGTAGCCAATCTAGTTACAGTTGAAGATGAGAGATGACCGCATTGCCTGATATATTCTGCCTGTGGAGACTCTCCGACATAAGCCTTGTGCCAAAATTAACCAAACCAGCCAAAGTGTTACAGTCAACTTTAAGAAGCAGAATGGGATGATAACTGCCTGCATGAGGAATTGAGATTCTAACATCAAGACTAACTGACTTTAACTAAGTTAAAACTTAATAAGTCACTTTTTTTTTTCTTCTCTCAATTGGAGTAGATAGACTTAACTATCGCCCGGTTCACACCCCACCCACATGTTTTGAACAGGTGAGGAGGGTGTTTAGGATGTGGTTCCTGGCTTTCTTTTTTTATTTTTCCAATCTTTCGCTTTCTTTTTTCTTTTCTCTTATTTTTTTTTGTACTCAATTGGAGTAGATAGACTTAACTATCGCCCGGTTTCACACTCCACCTACGTCTTTTGAACAGGTGAAGAGGCTCATCCCTTGATTCCTGTTTAGGATGTGGTTCCCGGCTTTCTTTTTTTCTTTTTTTATTTGTATTTTTTTTTTGTCCTCAATTGGAGTAGATAGACTTAACTATCACCTGGTTCACACTCCACCCACATCTTTTGAACAGGCAAAGAGGCTCATCCCTTGTTTCCTGTTTAGGATGTGGTTCCAGGCTTTCTCTTTTCCAATCATTTTACTCTTAAGTAGCCCCATGCACATCAGTGGCATCACCACCTTGCTTGGGGTGATATGATTTAAAAAAAAAAAAAAAAAATAGTGTACCAAAAGAATGTATATAAGAGCATTTAATTTTATTATTTTAAAATTTTTTTTTTACTGACATCTTCATTTTGCTAGACCAATCCAGTACAACGATTCTCGAAGACCATTTGATCTTACCAGCCTTATAATCAAATTAACATGGAATAGGGCAGGGTTTGGATCGAAGTGGTCATCTCACTGAAGTTGGATATTCAGCTGACCAGGCCAGAGCATGAGGCAACAATGATAATGCTTCATGAAGTACTTGTACATCTTTGTCTATTTTTTAAAATAAAACATAGTTTATTTAGTTTTGGTATTCATTAGGAAGGCAGTAGATAACATATTTGCAGGGCCTGATCAGGTGGGTGATGGAACGGGGGTTGCCAGGAGTAACAAGAGCAAACATACTAAGAGCCACAAGGGATAGGGAGATGTGGAGAACATGATCACCTACGTCCTGAAGGGACAGGGCACATAGAAGAAGATTCATTAAAAATTAAAATACCCAAATTTATAATAATATGAAGGTAAGCGCAAAAGTTCTTGGCTTGATCCACTATCTAAAATCAATATTTTAATGACCAAACATCAGAATACCCACTTCAATAAGACAATTAACTTTTCAGCACTTCCTCATATACATTGAGAAGATCATATTCAATATAAAATTAATTTTTTTAAATTCCAATTTTTATATTCCAAATATGCTGAAGTTTAGGGTCATCAGTAAAAGCAGTCTCTAACTCTCTAGTTAGAGAATATGATAGCATATTTTAAAATATGCTATCATATTCTCTAACTAGAGAGTTAGAGACTGCTTTTACTAATGACCCTAAACTTCAGCATTATTATAGACTTTAACTTATTACTAAGAATTCTAGATCTTTTACAGCAATCAAATTTATTTAGAGTGTCATCTATTTTAGAGCATTTTTTTTTAGCCCTTAAGATGCTGAATAAAGAAAAGCTATAGATTTTGTTTTTTTAATGAATATTGCTGCCACATATGATTCTACTATTTACCTTGAGGTTCTTGATAAGGTCCAAAGAAGAATCAGCAATATTATTGGTTCTGATCTGGCAACTCAGCTTCAGTTGCTTTCCCACTACTATAAGGTTGCTTCTCTATGTCTTTTCTATAAATATTTTCATGGTAATTGTTCAGATGGGCTCTTCACTATGGTACCTGGAGTTTTTTTAATTTAAACACAGTACTAGACTGGTATTGAGAGCTCATCAATATACAGCTGAGCTCACTAGATGTTGCTGTAAATTCTATGCTAACAGTTTCTTCTACATTTCTCACCTGTGGAACTCCCATCCAGCGCCATGCTTTCCAGCCAACTTTAATTTGCAAAAATTTAAATGCAATGTTGATTGCTACCTACTGTCCTTCTGATTACTTTCTTCTCATCATTATTATTTCTGATTCTAATTCTTCTACACCCTGTAACTACTTGTTTTAATGGCATTACTGAATTCCATGGTGTGTACCAATTTAAAAAAAAAAAAATCAAACAATCTTATTAAAATAAATCAAATGTTTAGATTGTGAGATAGTGACCTATTTTATATAATTGATAACAGTAGTTATTGTTTACTATCACTGATAGGAACCAATAGACAAAAAATACATTCAACTTAAAAAAAAAAAAAATAAGTAAAATAATTACTGAAATCCGAATACTTCTTACATGAAATAAATTACAATATGCTAGCTGAAGGTGAAATAGTGATTATTATTTGGACTGTACTATACTGTACAAATTACTGTAAAACACTCAGTTCACTGTATTTAATTATTGTTTTGCTTTTAGACTTATGATAAACATGTTAATGAGATTTTTGATATTATAAGTAAAAGCATAAAATAACAAAAATATCCAAGAAAAATTACCTAACCCACAACTAACATGTTTAAAATCTCACATAAATTCCACAAATTACAAGCATTAATCATGTTTATTTTTCAAAGACATTTTAAAACTAATCTGTTGAATAAAGAGATTAGTCTGCACATTCTTAAGTTAACTTATGAACTAATACTTAAGACTTTTTAAAAAGCTTCCATAATATGACATCATCAAAGTATTAACCAAAACAAAGTTACTTGAAACATAACTAAATCAAAAGCACTAGTTTAAATTACAACATGTATACGAATTAGGAAAAGTTAATAGATATTACAGACATGCAAACAAAGAGCCTACAAATAATAACTAAATATCTTAAAAGAAAAAAAAAGAAGAAAAAAAAAAGGAAACCGTTTATGAAAAGAATACAAAAATAATACCGGTTCTTCATCGCTAATAACAGAATTTTGGTAGCAACTTACCTGTAAACTAATGAGATCATCAGAGTGTGTCCTCTTTGTGGTCATTTTGTGGGTCCAGTTATCCATGATTCATAAAAAAGGGTTTTCACTTTTCAGTATAAGGACAAGAAGGAGTGTGAACTGATAGGTGAACATGAATAAAAAATCCAGTGGTCAATGATTTGGAAGATTACATTTGGTTTAAAAACATCAGAGAATAGAAAGAAGATAGAGTCAGTTACCAAAAAGTCATAGCTAAGATAGAAAAAAAGAAAAGAAAAAACAGAAAGAAACAAAAAAAAAAAAACCAGAAAGAAAGGAAGGAAGGGCAGAAAGAAGCAAAGAGAAGAAAGAAAGCTACTGTCCTCTGTTGAGAGGATGAGGATGTCAAATGAAGATTAATATCCCGTTACTTGTGCACGCTTGTTTGTTTTGAAGGTAGAATCCGTGTAAATGCGTTGTTAGTTTATATTATCTCAAATATAGAATAATAGGCTGAGATTCATTAATTAAATCAGCCAACTGGCAAATGGCTATTGAAAGTAACAGTAATGGCAGCTGGAAGGAAACAAAAAAGTAAAAACTAAAAAAAATAAAAGTAGTGCCTAAACTGGAAACTAGCCAAACAGGTCATATAGAATAAATTAATAGTAATACAGGTGCAGTATTTAGCAGACGTTAACATTTATCCAAAATAATTTTCTTTTTCTATAGAAGTGCAGCTTCAACAAATAGTAATTTAAGAAAAAGGAAAAAGTGAAAAACAAAAAAAAAATAATTCAGTGCTTAGCACTAAACACCAACTGGTGATTAAAATTGTTATCAACAAAAAGATAATAACAATAACATTTGATCACAAAGCAAGCCTTAATAATGATTTTATACTTCTTTTGTGGTCCAATTCATAGATATATAACCTGGGAGGCATTTATAGCTAAAACACTAGTAGACAACAATTACAAACAGCTATAATAATTATGTACAGCTTGGTTAACCAATAAAATCACCAGCTAGATATACTTCCATGCCTACAACTCCACGACAACTAGAGATCTTGTGTTATAAAAAGGGAGGGAAAAAAATCATTGACAAAGCAAAAAATAACAAATCAGATATCTAAAAGTGTCCTTAAAATAACATGAACAGAACTGTTCTATTGTCATCACAACAGGTGGTAAGTGACCTTAATTCAGGTAATAACGGACTCCGCTCACCAAAAGAGTATGAGTTGGCACCTAATAGCCTTTAAACTTGTGTGTGTGTGTGTGTGTGTGTGTGTGTGCACACTGTGGCAAGTGTGTTTGTGTGTGTGCCCAAGTACATTGTGGAAAATTAAATGATTTCATTGCTAGACTGAGGAGAATGATGTTTACTTTTGACAGCTGTCAACAGAGAAGCAGCCGGCTGGACTGAAGTATTCCAGGTCAGACAGAGTTTCTGCTAAATTAAAAGCCCAGTGTCAACTCCCTCCCTGCCCCCACAAAGCACTGAGACAAGTACCCCCCCCCCCCCAGCCTAATTATTCTGATCTAGAGTTAATGGTAATAGAACATGCAATTCCTAGCCTCAGCTTCAACTGGATATTTTAATCATGTCTCAAGCTGTTAAATATGAATGAAATTTAATTAAACCAATTAATTTGCTGTGGCCTTAACATTAATTCTGAGTATAATACAGTATTATTTGAAGAACAAAGAATGGTCTGGAAACTAATCTCCACAATCAATAAGTATCTGGAACTTGTTTCCATAGAAACTAATTGACTGATTTAATTCAGAAGGGATGCATTATACAAAAGGTATAATATTTGACAGAAATTTCATAATAATTATCAAAATTTCTTAAAAAAGAAACTGGTCTTGAACTGATCCCCTTAGAGAGCATTGATAAAGTTCTAGTAACTTTTAATATACCATCTAGCAATTTATTTCATATTTCTTGCTGAAATGTGAAGAGGGTCTTATATTCCATCAAATATGGTAATTACCTTTACTACAGCTTTTAAATCTTATTGCTAGAATTTGAAATAGATATTCATATACCTATAAAAAAAAAAACAGATAAATAAATAAACAAAAAATAAAAACTATGTTAAGTTCTATACATTGCTGTAAAAAAAGACAGTCCTGAAAGTTACTTACATAGTACAGGAGTGCTTTACTTATGCAAGGTCCCACACAAAAAAAAAACATACATGAAAATCCTGTAAATTTGACTAAATACAAAAGGATGAATGCAAAGGAAAAAAATATTGAGTAACAAACTTTAGATACACAATTTATTTATGCAGCACAAGTCTTCTATTCATTAATTTATTAAAACCTGATTGTACACACACACAGAGAGGGTGCAATGGGTAAATGATTGCCATTATTAATTTCATGTATGCAAAACATTGTTTTGAATTTAGTCCAGTGAACACTACAGTAGGGTCAGTTGAGTATCAACTGTGAGAAAAAGAGTACCATGACAATTCATTCTGTCAGAAATTTGGAAACGGTATGCTGTACTGCTTAGTATTCCCACCAAGCTCCAATATAAACATTTCAAAGAGTTTAGGTGTCAATCTGAGGATAGTGCAGAGGATTTAGAAAGAGTTGAATGAGTCTATTAGTGATTACAAAAGTATGGGAGCTCAGAAAACTCACTCTGACCATTCTAGATATTTACCAGAAACCTCCCCACTAAGGTTGGATGCGACACAAGGTCAGTTTTTAATGCAGGAATTCTGAGTCCTTAAGCACGTATACAGTGTATACACATACCAGCAGCTGAGAGAACTCAAGTCATGATTGAAGTAGGTACCTTCACCAAATCGAAAAAAAAAAGAAAAAGAAAAAAAAAGCATAGTATGAATAAAAAAGGTAACAAACTTAATAAAACAAACTTTTCCCATCAGAATGTTCATATTATTATTATTAAGAGGAAAGATCAAAGTAATTTTGAATTATTTTTAAAAAATTTTTTATTCCTTTCTAACATTTTTGAAATTTTGGCAGAAACTCTTGTTTTGATTTGAGTTAGCAAGTAACCAAAACGTTACAACTGTTTACAATGGAAAACGTAATGATTACATCACCCACTTTTTTCCATTGACAAACACATTAATTTAGAAATTCTCGCAAAAATCATATAATTGTCGGATTTTAATGAAACTTTCAGTACTCATTCACAAATGAATTAAATTATTTCTTAAATTATTATTTTTTTTAAAATCTTGATAAAAATAATCTTAATAAATTTCAGTGTCGTGGTCTATAATTTTGTTAGTTAACACAGGACTCATTGGGGAATATAAATCATCTATTTTTTATTTTTTAAATTTTCTCCTCTATTCGAAAATCTGCTTTGAAGAGTAAAATAAAAAATGCAATAAAACTGATATTATTTAATTTGAGAAGCTTTTAATTGCTTGAATAAATAATAAAAATTAAGGGCATTATAGTCTAAAGAAAAAAAAAGAAATCTCAATAACTAATGAAATTTTAAAAGAATTGTTTTCATTTTTTTTATTATTATAATCATTTATAAAGTTTAAAAATCTTTAAAGAACTGTCGCAGTTAGATTTTTTAGTTAAGAATTGATGATTATATTGTCTATCGAAAATTGAAAAGTTTAATAAAAATCATTCTGCATTTGATGTTTTTTTTTTGCATGGTAATTTCTATGTGCAAATTAAAAAGTCAGAGTTTTCTCTTACCCGAAAAAAATTAGTACAATTTTGTCACTTATAAATGCTATGCAATTTTATCTCTAATCAAGAACCTGTCAACAAATTCTTGATTTCTGCCAGGAAGAGAAAGTCCTTTTGGCCCAAAGTGAACAAGTAAATTAGTTTTGTAAAAGGTACATAAACATCAATCTTTAGGTGATTCTTCAAAATTCAGACTGTGACCCCTAAACTTTTGGTCTGTTGTGTATATACAAAATCTACATCTACAATGAGAGGGGAGGATCACGTATTTAACTACTAAATAGTAACTGGCATAGCTTATTTAAATCCCAAAACATGCCTCAGCTTAAAGATATAACAATATTTAAGAGGAAAAGAAATCAAGTTTTAAACCAGTGGAATTATCAACAACTATTAACCCTCTAGGGCCATTCGTATCATATTTGATACAGTATTTCCCTATAAGGAAACATTTGGTATTCATTGACTGAGCAGTCAGTACTGCTTTCATTTGAAATTTATAAAATATTTCTCTTAAAAAATTTTTCAGGAAAATATTTCTTTCAAGGCTTGTTTTCATACTGTATCAAATATGATACGAATGGCCCTAGACGGTTAAAACTCAAAGTAAATAAATAAATTTTGATTTGTTCCCCGAAGGCCTTTACCCCTTCAAATCTTTCAAAAACATCCTTATTTCTGTGCAAATGTATATGCTGAACTCAAATCGATAATTGTTTATTGAAGAAACCTACCTTTATTGATGTTAAGGGCCAGAAAAAAATCGAACTTCTTCTAGCTGTTTATCTCACCCCTAACCACCATTGAAATCTCTCATTTACCGCTGAATGACTTTATGCAGATTAAGCTAATTTTTGCCTATTTACTTCCTAAGTGCAATTACTACGCGATTTGTTTTGTTTTGGAACTCAATTTCTGCTGAAAGTTGCGTGGGCTGTAGAATTTTTTTTTTTTAAGTTAACTTTCAAATAGATATTTCTTTAAGAAAGTTAACTTTCAAATTTATGAAAATAAGTGTAGTTTAATTAACCTTCAAATGCATTGCGTGTATTTGCGTGTTTTTTTTCCTTTTTTTCAGAAAAAAATTAACTTTCAAATAATTGAAAATAAGTGATAACTGTAGTTTTACTTAATTTTTTATGACAAAAGTTAACTTTCAATTATATGAAAATATAGAATTTTTTTAAGAAAGTAAACTTTCAAATATAGGAAAATAAGTAACGAGTGTAGTTTAATTAACCTTCAAATATATAAGTAACACAAAAAAAAAAATACATGCAATAACCCTAACCCAATTATCACTTATTTTCATATATTTGAAAGTTAACTTTCTTCTCAAATTAAGTACACGCAACTTTCTTAAATTCATTACCAAAAAAAAACAACACACAATAACCCTAACCCTAAATTTCTATTTGAAAGTTAAAAAAAAGAAACGCAATAACCCTATATTTGCATTTGAAAGTTAACTTTCTTAAAAAAAATACACGTAAATTTGAGCGGAAATTGAGTTCCGAAACAAAACAAATTGCATAGTAATTGCACTAAGGAAGTAAATAGGCCGAATTAAGAATCCTATGCCTAAAGTCATTCTGCACTAAATCAGATATGAGAACCGTAGTAAGGGGTGAGATATAGTTTGATTTTTTTCTGGTCGTTAAGATAAAAAAAAGGTAGGTTTCTTCAATAAACAATTATCGATTTGAGTCCAGCATATACATCTGCACGAAAATAAGGATGTTTTGGAAAGATTTGAAGGGGTAAAGGCCTTCGGGGAACAACTCAAAAATTTACCACAGAATCTGAATAAATCGAGGTCTTTATACCTTTATATTGGCTTATAGGAGTCATTGTACTCAATGTACTTGTAAAATCTATAAAAAAAGAAACTCAACTGTTTTTGAGAAGCATTGGAACACACAGATGTAAAGTAAAGGAAACAAAAGATGATACAGTTAATAAATACAAATATGACAATTTCCATCAATGCTTTTAGTATTTACTTGCGTCAATTTCTTTCATACAGGACAATCAAAGAGTGACAAAACTAAAACATATTCAATTGTTTAAAAAGTGGAGTATACTTTTATTCAAATATAATCATTTTGGCAAAGTTTACAGATTATTTTTTCCTCTGGGTGCAGTCAATGCCTATATCATTATTTTTTTTATCACATACCATGATAATCTAGAACATGAGTGATTCATAAGTATTCTTTTCTTTTTCTATACACTTATATCATCACACTATATACACTATTATCTGATCAGCTCTGACTCACTGATATCTTCAAATTACACATCCAATTATTATGATGTTATGGCAATATTCTTTTCACACAAAGCCACAGACTCCATATCCTCCAATGCCTTGTTTTCTCTTGATAAACAACACAGAAAGTTTAAATTTCAGCTAAGACTCTTTTTGATCATTTTACACTAAGTATATTTAGGTGATGCATGACCCAACTTATTGTCCTATTCTTAGATATCCTGACAAAAATGTCTTATCATTGGCATGCAACAATGGTTGACAGTCAAGAAATGAGCACCTGGATAAAAAAAAAAAAAAAAAAAAAAAGGCACAATCTTTTGTTATAGAATGCATAGGCAAAATGTACAGTACTGGTCAGAACCTTGATGACAAACTGAGTGGAGGTAGTTTAAATCCTATGGGCAGAGAATTTCAAAAGTGATGGATTGTCTTTGTTTAAGTTTTAATATTAGATGAAAAAACAAAAAGGCTGATTTCAGAAAAAATGAGACAAGCCACCATGTGATGGTGAGTCACTGACCTACTTGTTGATATCCTTTATTCCTATCTACCTCTTGATTGCTAAAATACATAATCTTATTACATGTCCCCAATCTCCATATCATAAATTGAGAAAAATAAACCTTAGAAAATTGTCCAGTTCATGCACTGAGGCCTTAAGAATTACAAATAGACTATGAGCAGCCAGTATGATACTCAATGCAACACTCCCATAAGAACCTTATTTGTCCAGGCAATAATAGTAAAATATTGTTACTCTGATAGTTTACCTTGACAGTGAGGTTCAGTCAATACAAATATGAACAGTGTTCACTAATTACCATTTAAATTAGTATGCACAAAAAATATTAAGATATTCTTGATAATCTAAAATAAGATCAATAACTATTTAATAATATTTACACAAATATATATATTGACAAAAATAAAATGGTTTCCTGTACAATATGTATGGCTGTATCAAGTCTGTATAGTTCCTATAATTCCTTAGTCTAGAAATTGGTTTCTTAGACAGCATTTGCAATTGCTGTTTATCAGTAAATATTTGAGAAACTATTACCCTGATTATTGGCCTTTTAATTATTGCTCATCTTCAAACCAAATGTGCTAGGTCAGCATATGAGAGAAGTATATTAATTTCTTTTCTCTGATGCACCCACACCAGAGAAACACTGTTTAATCATTTCATTTTAGTTAAATTTTACCTTTATAGTTTGTGAAATACATTTTATAGCTCTTATAGATAACAAAAAAATATTCTTATTTAAGCATCCAAAATACTTAAGTGGTAAGTGTTCCCAGGTCACTCTCAGGCAAGTTGTAGCATTTTTAGTGCAGAAATGCTTGTTTTTGTTTTTTTTACTATTTATCAATGCCTATATCTTTTTTTCATCACATACCATATTTTCAAACATGGATGATTCATGGCTCTAAACAAATTCCATCTCTCTTATCTGAAATTTGCCATGACTTCCTCAGAAACCTTTTCCAGTTTAGAATTTATTTTTTCTTTCTCTTAGATGGGTTGTTATTTAACTCATAACTGGGAGGAAAAGAGATGAATCTATACTTTTCATAAGAACATTAATACAAAAGTGAATGCAGCTGACAAGCTCACAATTTGAACTAACTCCTCAATTCTCTTTCAGTGCTGATATCCATTACACTACTTAAACATCCTATGTTTATGTAACACAGGACTTTAATGCACAAATTTCACTTTGTTGCTTTTTATTAATGGTTTTGTTTTCACAGTTTATTGATGTCTATTTTAGGATGCCACATTAAAAGACGGGAAAAAAATAAATAAATAAATTCAAGTTTATTATGAAAGTTCAAAATAAGAAAAAGCAGCAAATCTAACATTTAGCCTGAGGATTACTGACAAACAAAGCTCAAAGATCCCAAAAGTTTTATAAAAGAAATGAAAGCCTTGAATATGAGAAGTGTCAAGGATGTCTTTCTGTGATTGACGAAAACCAATTAGGAATCATCAGTGAAGCAGACCTGTGCAGAATAGTTAAGGAGACTGCAAAAAAATTAAACATTAAATGATTCGTCAAAAAAATGGATTCTATACAATGTATTTTGATGGTATTTGGCATAGTGGCTGGATGTAGATGAAGCATCAAAACACGTCCACTAAATAAAAGCTGCATCAAATGAAGATGATGGCAGTTTTCTTTGTTTAGCCAATCAAGTGCCACATGTAATACAGGTTTGAGCAATCATGTTTCTTTTGATTTGTGACTGACTAGGAAGAAGATTTTCCTTCAGTAGGCTGTCATTTTTTCTGCAGTAAGCTGACTACCAACCAAGGCTAGAGAACCCAAACTGTCCTGCAATTCAGTCCATAACTGGAGGGAGAAGAGACAGATTAATACCTTTCCCACGTGTATTTTTGTGTAAGTTTATGCAACTACCCAGCCGGTCGCTGTTGGTTTCGATCCAGATAGCTGGTTGTAGATTGTCACAGTGATCTCCCTTGTCCCACATTGCGTTGATTAATCACAAGGTTGTCATGTGAGTTCTCCACTAGCTGTCTCTCTGCCAAACTAAACTAAACTAAACCGGGAAGCGTGCACACAATTGAGTAATAAAAGAAATATAGCATTAAGAAAAATAAGTGGACCGACATCTGAAGTGTTGTAAAAAAACGTCTTTATATACAGAATATACACAATAGTCTCTTGGATAATTAATTCCCAATCCCTGCTTCTATCAAACTGGTAGTGAAACAGAAGTCTCTTAAGTAAATCGAATTATTCTCATAAGCAATAACGAAAAATCTGGCTGGCCACAGCTCGCTGCTCTGAACAGAGTTCTAAGTTCGTTGTAAGTCTAGTCAACTTGATTCTTGTTTTCTAGAATGTTGCGTAAATTGCCGAAATGCTAGGTTGTGGGTAGGTTGACGCGGTTCGTCTTCAGAGACATAATCGAGGTGGATTTCTTGTTCCAGGTTGGAATACTCTAACCAAAAACTCTTCATTTGGCAAGTTCAAACTTTGCCTGCAAAGTCTCTTCGTCTCTGTCTTTAAGTCCGGTTGGTTGATTGGCGACAGTCTTCTCAATAATCGGCACCCAACGGCATGGCAAGTATCTCTGTCATTACATCTCAGAACCGGGAACTCGGACTCTCTGCCACTCGAGCTGCAACTCAACTCCAACTGAAAACTGCATTCAGTTGGCGCACTCAAAACTTTGTCTGCAAAATCACTTCTCCTCTGTCTCTAACTCTGGGTGATCGGCAGGCTCTGTGGCTGGTGCCCAACAACTTCGTCATTACATCTCTGGGCCTTGAGCTGACTGGAATTAAACTGGTAACTCCAATCCAACTGCAATCCAACTCGAACTTCAACTGGAACTGAACTGATTTTGGTCCCTCAGGACCTTGTATTTATGCCCATGCCATGGTGTGGGGCTGATATACGCTGAGTGTCTAACCCCTCATCTCGGCAACCAATAAAATGCTGAGGTTAGCTGCTACTTGTTGGTGTCTTTGGTTTACCAAATGAGATTCGTCTTCTTTCCATGATGTCAACTGTTGATCATCTCCCGCTTTCGGTGCTGGTTTACAGGACCAATGAGATTCCTCTCAGTTTTATGACGTCATCTTCCCATACCCCTTCTCTGGGCTGGACTTTTCTTTCTCATGAAACAATTTTGTGTTTTTTTTTTCTTAAACAATCGCTATTAACCTTTTTGAACTGGCTTTGCCCAAAACAAGTTGACAACAGTCTATTGACATTGTTCTTTAGATAAGAATTTTCCGCGCATGCGTTTTTAATATCCATTTTTGAGTCACCAACATTTTCAGGCGACGGAATATATTTTCATTATCAGCTCTATACCTTGATGTCAAGTAAAAATGTCTCTTCTCTGAGTTACCTCAACTTGGAATCAGATATTTGTTATCTTAATTCTTTTCACAATTCAAGCTAGCAAGACAATTGGATACAATAACAAAAAGTAAAATTTCTTTTTTGGCTATTACTAATGCCCAGTGGAAAACAACAATTGAATTTATCTCTTTCTTTTGGGTTTAGAATGACAACTGTTAAATTCCCATGGGTGGCCGAAACCACTGTCTATTGTTCATGACACTTCCTGACATTAAAACATATTTAAGTTTTTTCTTTCTTCTTATTTCTCTGGTTTAAAATAACAACCATGAATTACCATTTGTTTTTTTTTTTGTTTTTTTTCTCATTTTCTTTGCTCCTATTCGGAGAATAAAGAAAAATGTCTTTTAGTACATTTTCCTCTGACTTATAATAGTAATTAGAAGATTTTCCAGTTATAGTTAATAATTAATTAATAAAATTAATTACCTCCGTTCCACACAAAATATTGTTATAAGTGAATGCAATGAATGACACTGGAATTCAAATTTGGCTCTTTGATTTCTCATTCTGA
Organism: Ascarosepion bandense; assembly: GCA_037127315.1. Taxonomy (NCBI): domain Eukaryota; kingdom Metazoa; phylum Mollusca; class Cephalopoda; order Sepiida; family Sepiidae; genus Ascarosepion; species Ascarosepion bandense. The sequence continues at coordinate 5,170,648 of JBBBDQ010000322.1, read as the reverse complement.
GCTGATATCCATTGCAACAAAACACGTATTTTAGCAAGTTTTAAACATGAAGTAAAGATGACTGTCAAACATATGACTGCATGTATATGAAAGAACCAAATATTTATTTACTGAACAGATAGGTCAGCTAGTAATTCCTAGAAAGTGGGCGAGCTAATTTGGGTCTCTGCAAGGAATCAGAACACGATAGGGGAAGACAACTTATCTATATTACAAAAATGGTCACTGTTTGATGGTTAGTAAGTGGAATTACCCACAATAACTTCTTGAATCCTGGTAAAATCATCAAAGTAGAAAAGTATTGCCAGGAAATCAACAAAATACATCAAGAACAACAATGTATACATCCATAATTTGTCAATCAAAATGGATCAGTTCACCATGATAATGCCCAGCCACATCTCACAGATGACCCTGCAGAAATGTAACAAATTGGGTTATGAAACTATCTGCTCTAGTTTACCAACCTCTGTCTCACGGGTTATCACTTTTTTAAATATTTCAACAATTTCCTGCAAGAGATGGCCTTCAGCTATGAAGCAGCAATACAAAAAGCCTTAAAAAAATTCATTACTATGCTACTTACTTGTTTATTATTGACAACAATATTTTAATGGTTTTTATTTTGATTAATAAAATTTATCTAAATCCAGCTTTCCAAGATCTCTACAGTATGAAACAAAATATTTTCTATACCTCATTTGAGTGTGCAGTGCCATGAAAAGACCAAATTAACAATCCAAGTTCAATCTCATTCAAAGCTGTGCAGTAAGTTGACTCAACTATGCAAGCTCATGAGATTTTATCAAGTAATTCTGTGTATTTTTTATTCTTAACAAAAATGTTACGCACAGAATGGTGTCTTAGCATGTATTTACCAAATAAACAAGCAAAAAAACATTCACGTAAATGATAAAGATTACCAAAAGATATTTTTAAGATACTGATAAACAGTCAATATTAGAAACATCTAGAAAATGCAAAATTGAAATTTACATTATTAAAATAAATAAAAACAGGCAATTCAAAATGTAGAGTTAAAAATAAATAAAAATATATCTTGAAGGGAAAAGTAAGAGAAAAACAATTATGATGCAGCTTGTTTTATTAATTCTTAATCTATTAATGGCTTCTGAGAGGTCCCATAATTCACTAGTTAATCAATAAGTATTCTCAAAAAGAAAAACAGCCTTGCTATAACAGAAAAGTGTAGTAGCAAAGATTAACTAACTGCTGTAAAATGACAACAGCTTTTTGTTATTAAAAAGGTTACCTTAAAAAGCTGTTTTTATTTTTTTAAGCTATAACCTGATATTCTGCACATAAGTTGTGTTTTTTTTTTGTTTGGTTATTGTTTTGTCACTTAATAAAACTGGAATAATCTATGAAAAAGCAAAAATAATTATTTTGCTACAGAGTGATTATTTGAATGCTACATAAATCTATACATGTAAGATTTAAAATGTTTTTTAGTCTCGTACTTTATGCAATCAATGCTACTCCATGATGAAATATATATCATATACTCGCTTTTCTTTCTGGTCCATAGTGAAATAATTATCCATTAGATTAACAGATACAATAATTTTAACAGAAAAACTTAGAGAAATTATAAGTAATATAGTGTTGCATTGCCAAAATGGATACGATACACAAAGAAAGTGTACTGTGGTATTATTCAGTACAATATCCAGTGCTAAACAGATATACACAGAACAGTACAATAGTTACAATAACAGACAAGACAGAACTTACAATCTACATTCCAATAGTCACCGAAGTAATCAGTCTGAATGACACTTGAATATTATGCCTCATATGCTACTAGTCTATACTTAAATAGACCATTTCAGGCCATAGGCCATTCCATCACTGAGAGTGCTGCAGGAGCGTCAGCTACTCTACAATATATAGGTACTGTTACGAGGATGCATTTAGATATAAAAATAATATTAATAATGTCTAAAAAGTTGTAGTAAGGGATTCTATTGAGTTCTACTTGTTATTGGTAGTAGTGACTTACCTCGGCGACCTAAACAGGCCAGAGTTGGGTGTATGTTTTGTAAGAGAGTGTGGCGACAGTGAATTGGCAAGCATTGGTCAGATGAAGAATTGGACAGAATTTCATGGTAAACAGAATTGGTGTCGCTTTTAGCCGTTTATACTTACTGTGCTAAGCATGCATTGGCTGAGTGATAGCCAGGTCAAGTGGATAAAACGTGGTATGCTCATTTTGAGGGGGCTCGTCATTCTTATTTAAGCCGTCGTTTGCATGAGAATAGTGTTTCGGAGATTAAGACAAGATGTGTGAATTTGGTTTGCCTGCTTGAAATACTTTCCTGTGGTTGCTTCCTAACAATACATTTTCTTTTCTTTCTTTTTGCAACATTATTACAAAAAAGTTTTAATTCATAAAGTAGTGGTAAAAATAGAGAAATTAGGGATAGAACGCTTTGGAAGATGCCAGAATGTTCCAGTAAAATCGAGAGAATTCTAAAAGATTCTAGAATAAGTAAATTAGGTGTTAGCCCCTATAAAAAATTTTTAGGAAGAGATTAGTTAGTAGTATAAAAAGGATTTGCTGACATTATCAATTCCGGCTTTGATTCAAGGATTTATATCCAGCTGAAAGAATCTTTAAGAAAAGTTGCCAACCAACTAAAACCTGAAACCTCATGGAACTATATGGGTAAATAGATATTTTTGACTTTTTCATTGACCTTACTGGAAAGTATTCTTTATATACACATTTAAGGATTTCCAAAAAGTATAGCACTTAAACTACTTCACTAACTGGGTAAAGATACTGACCCTTCGTAACACTTCACCTGCCAGTAGTAAACTTTGTTTTCTATTTGAATACATTTTCTGTATATGTGTAAATATTTTTATTTAACGTTTTTGTAAATTAAATATTTGTCTGTGATTTAACTCTGAGTTTTGGTCAATCATTTTTTTTTCTTATGTTACACGTAACAGTACAGAAAAATACTGTAAGCTGATATAAAAATATATAAAATACATAAAGTCAATTTTTGCACCAATCTCATTCAAGAATGATCTTAACATTAGCAGCTACATAAGATCATGGAAAAAAATATCTGAGTTTTTACCATCTTGCAGCCAACTTCTAATTCTATGCAACTATAAATTTTTATTTTTCTTGGCAAAGAACTTATTTAAGCATCTTTTGCAACCTTCAAATAATTTAAGGTTTCTATTTTCATGAGAAGACTTCACTAATGACCAAAATAAATAAAAATCTAAAAGATGCAACAGCCGGTAAATATTGTAAAGAAGCAAAAACCTCTCAGCTAATAAAGAACAATTTTTGCCTATTCACACACACACACACAAAGTATTCCCATGAAAAACTGAACTCATTCTAAATAAGCTGATTTCAGATATCTTTCATCAATTGGTTTTAACGGGAATCATGGTGTTTGTGGGGATTAATTGATTTTCAGAAAAGTGTTCCCAATTACGTGCAACTTGATGCCTTTAGATTTCTTCCTTTGGTGTCATCTCAAAAGTAAGGTCTGTGCCAACAAGAATTCAACAGCTGAATGATGAGATAAGGTATATTGGTGAGATCAAAGAGCAACTATGCAGAAATGACATCAAAAATTTTGACCATTGACCGCAGCTTTGGCGGACATTTGGGTGATATAATTTTTTTTTTTTTTTACACATAATTATCATCACTCAAATAAAATGATCCAATAGTGAAATCAATGAAATTTCAACAATAACACTGTTTTATTTACTGCTAACTTTGATCCATCTTAATGGAATACCTTTTGTATGTGTGTGTGTGTGTATACGCATGCATATTAGAAAGTCAAAAAGCTTTTTACTAAGAACACATTTGTTTTACCATTGTTAGGTAGGCATTTTCAAGTCGAAAATAAAAGACAAATCTGTGTTTTTTATATTAAAACTATTAATGTTTTCTATGTTGATGTCTTCCAGTTAGAATAAAACAAGTCTGTTCTTTTAGTGTTTTTTTTTTATTAAAGATGCTAATGCCTGTTTGCTGGGGAGGTAGGTGTCTTCCAGTCAGAATGAAGATGCAATGAGAATGTGCAGATCTCACAGTTTCCAATGACAGACCTAAGACCAGACTTATACATAATATCACTGATCATTAACAAGCAATAGGGTACAATGTGGTATGTGATCTAACCAGAGAGCTAGTTTTTGAGTTCCATCAAAATTAATAGGAAGAAGAAAAAGTGCAGTACACATCTAACAAAAACAAAAACGTATTGTGAATAAAAAGCTTATTCCTTTTGTCTCACTATATATCACACCCTGATTGAGCACTCTGGAAGAATGGTAGACTTTGAAAAACAGTAGCTACTCTAGCATATACATATCGTTCATTCAGGAATGAATTAGAACACTCTCAGCTATTGGGCATGTATAATGATAATATACATGCTAAAAAGTCTGCCTCCTTCTATCGAGCACCCATAACTCAAAGGTAGAATCGCTGACTGACGCCAATTCGGTCGGTTTCAATCTTGGGTAAAAAGCAATTGGATGTCTAACCATACTGATGAGCTGTGATACAGCGAAACAGATCTGTCTGTGGATGACATATATATATATATATATATATATAAGTTGTGTATTTGAGCAGCAATTCCTCTTTAATACATGTTTGTTAAACAGGACAAGATACTTTAAAGTTTTTTTATTAAATTTTTTTGTATACTAACAATTTTTTTTTCTGGATCTAATGAGTAGAAATTGTTTAAATCTTTAAGGGCTTTTGGTTAATCCATTAGCAATTTTCAAAGATTTTAGTTACACAATAGTAAATGGTGTGCAAGTGCTGTTGTAGACAGTATAAAAGTTGCTGAAAGGTAGACATATTCTTAATTTCTAAATACAGCCTATACATTGTAGCTATGTTCATTATTGATGTTAAGAGTTGCTGTCTGTTTTTTTTTTTTAATATATAATAAAAGCTTTCATTATTTGTAAAGACTTTTGATAGTTGAAAATGTGTGCTACGTTTGTGTTATCAATATGTCAATATCTATAGGTTGTTGCATGTAAGAGAAAGAAGTAAGAAGTTCATATTATGGGGATATCAAGGATTTAAAACAGCTGTCTCTAGACCTGAAGAAGTTAAGATTATAGTGATCAACGAAGTATCCTCTTATCCTCTTGGGAGTCTGTTCCACAAAGTAACAGTTCTTGGGAAGAACTTTTAGCCTTACTAATTAATGAGAATGAGTTGGTCCTGTGTATGTAGCATGGCAGATTCTAGCCATGAAGGTCTAAACTGATGGAATTAAGATATGCAGCTCATCTAATCATTTTCCATGAAAGTGGCAATAAAGGTTTTAATAATTGATTTGTTAAGGTCATTATACTGTTGTAACTTTGACAAAGTAAGTTACAAAAGTGGAGAGCAGTTAATCATTTTAAGAAATTTGTTCATTAAATATATATATAGAGAAAGAGAGAGAGAATATTGAGAAGAAAGCTCAACACACAGATGGTTATAAATAAAGATTTATTTTAACGATGTATTGTAAATTTACATCATCTCATTCAGACTGTTGGAAAAAAAAGATACTCACAAATAGCGTATCTGAATTTACATATACTCCAGATGATGTATTTACCTTTTCTGTATATCTTTGAAGATACAAATTTTTAAAGAATGCAGCTAACTGGGAAGATGAGAGAAAAATGAGGCTTTTGGTGAGGAAGTTAGTACTGTAAAACTGCATCTTTGTATGAGTGAAAAAAATTAGAAATTTGTTTTGAAGAAACAGTGAATATTCAAACAAAATCTTTAGCAACAAAAGCTCTTTATTTACTACTTGTTGGGAATGTATGAATCTGACAAGAGAGAGAGAGAGAGAAAATGATTTTGTCATATATGCTGGAATTATTAACAAGGAATGTGAAAATTCAAACTAAATGAACTAACTCCGGATATGTTTAAAGGATTAATTTTCATTCAAGAGTTAAAGGCAAAAAAAGATGCAGAAATACAAACAAAAATTCTAACATAACTTGAACAAAAACTTGCACTACAGGAAATATCAGACAAATGTCAGAGAATCCTACGTCTGAGATGTAATGCCAAAGAAATTTAGAAAAAGAATGTGCATACATGTAAGCAAAAGAATTGTGCAAAAAGGAGAAAAAAATCCAGGTTTCAGATGTAGAAAGGTACATCTTGAGGATGACTGTCCCTTCCAGAATTCAAAATGCTATACATGTGGTAAAGTAGGACATATAAAGTCACACTGTAAAACTAAACCAAGGAAAAAATTTATACACAGCATTACAACAGAAAAAAATAATCAGAGAAAACAAAAGAAAATTTGTGAATGTGAAAATAGTGTGGATGTGACAATACTATGAGACACTAGTAGTGATATTAATCATGTAAACTCAAAGAAAGAAATCAGAAAGCCTATAACAAAAAGTACTTCCAAATTCACAAGTAGTGTCTCGGGGAGAAATTTATTTATTGACAAAATGACTTGTAACGTCTCATTCGTAAGAGGCTTATAAAAGCTATAGCTTATGTGCTAAAAAAGCAAAAAACTATGAAATTATTCGATACTCACTGGATGGAATTATTTTAATTTTTGGATTTGCCTATAAATATTTAATGCAAAAACATAAGTGTACAAGCAACCAATTAAAAAAAAAAAAAATTGAAAAAAAAATGGTTTTCCAGATTTGTCTACACTTCTGAGAGGAGGTACTATTTACACTATTCAGACTATTGTCTGAATCTTTACTGTCATGTTTATGACATTTCAGCCATTGTACACTCTGGCCTTCTTCAGGTGCTAGGAATTTCAAAATTCCATGGTCAAATGGACAAGCTGAACAGTTTGTGGATACGTTTAAAAGAGCTTTGAAAAAAGCAAGTCATGAAGAAGCGAACAAAGAAGGACTACAAAAATTTTTAAGAGTTTACCAGATAACGTCAAATTCCAATACAGTCTGAATTTATGTTTGCAAGAAAAATTAAATCAGTGTTTGACAAGTTGTTACCAAGTCAAAATCGCCTGTATCATAAATGGTTATGTAATTTACCTAGTGACTTAAGACTAATTAAATGCCTGTAGGTGGATGTGAAAAAAATCTGCGTAACTGAGGCACACATAAAAGTGAACAGACTTAATCTTTGGAGTAGTAACTTGGCAGACAGCACTCGAGATGCATGGCAGAACAAGGATTACTAGACAGCAAGAAATATGTCCCAACAAGTCAGCTGTGAGGTTCAAGAACAAAGATGTGGCAATGAGAAAGATGAAACAGATTGCAACAGACATATTGCTAGAAGCTATTTTGGCCCTTAAGATCAACGCTGGCAACCCCATGAAATAGTCAGGGCGGTAACCCGAAAGTTTTAGGCTCTATAAAAGCAGGCACATTTTGAGGAAATTAGCAATGTGACAAAGCATTGTGCTAACTGTATACTCATAGCTGTGCATTACCAACAATTTCTGGCCATGTTACCCAATGTCATTTGAAATTCATTGGTCCTTGTTTTTATTTCCAGTGTCTCAGCTATTTGCATTCCATACATGTGGTGTTCCCATGCAGAAGTCTTGTTCATGCACTGCTTGTCGTGATACAGTGCTTAACTCCTTTAGTATTTGATTCTGGTGCTTCCCTCTTTGTTGGCAGATACCCAACCAATAAGAAGAAAATTCATCAATAAACGAAAAAGGAAACTCAGTATTTACCTGCATGTCAACAAAGCCATCGTCACATTTTGTGAGGCGATGATAGCGAGCAGAGCCACCAGGCTGGCCACGCCGATTCATTTTCAGTAAGTTAGAAATGGTTACTGCCTAAAATATTCCACACCTCGTAAAAAAAAATACCAGTTCAGCACTTGTTACTCCATGGTATGGAATCTGCAATAAAGAAATATCAAGAAATATTGTAAGAAAATGATAAATATACAGGTTTATATTAGATCATTTCAAAAGTTTCTTCACAATAGGAAAAATAGAAACAATAAAAAAATCAGGCATAAACTTTTGCAATATAAAATATACTTAGAAAAAAAAGAAAACAAAACAAAGCAGGCAAATAGCCAATTAAATGTTAAAATAATAAAAATAAGAGTTCATGATTCTCAAAGCTGTCAACCATATATAGACTAAACAGGCTTGATGTTGCTTAACTTCAATGATCAGAGAAGAACCAGTGTTTTAATGTTATATATATATATATATATATATATATATATATATATATAAGAGAGAGAGAGAGAGATATCTAAGCAAACACAATGTTATGCTCTCTCTTCTTTTTTTTTTTTTTTTTTTTTAAAAAAAAAAAAAAAAGGACCTAGGCTGCCTTTCAGCTAACACTTCTTAAGGAACCAATCATTGGCAAAATCTTAATTAAATTAGACTGTATGGAGAAGAATTCTAAGAGATAAGGCTGGAAAACATGTAAAATTTTATGATTAATCAGAACATGTAAAATTAAGAAAATAAATAAATGTGTAGTAAAGAAAATGGATAAATGTACCAACCAGAGCATAAAACAGAAAAACAATCGCTTACATATCTCCAAATAAGTGCAAAGATCGCAAAAAATTGTCTTTTTGTTTGCATAGAGATGGTTGCAGCAATTTAAGGCAAATGGCCTCCAAAACTAACAAATGGTGTTTGGACCTGCCCATGTGCAGAATAGAAAATGAATTCATCGTAAAACGTGACAAGCATGACTCATTTTCAAAAAGGTGTTCTCCAATTGCTGAATTGTGTGCTGATTGCAACACGAGTGTGATTACATAATTGTAATTTAATATATTTAGGAACGTGTTGGCCTATTCTCGTTTCCAATCTAACACTTGTCAACCCTATATACTCAGCTTCACACTGACATCTAAACTTATAGATACGTAAACTCTTATTATAAGGCAGATGGTCTTTAGAAAATGGAAAAATTGAACAAGTTCCAAAAACAACACATAACTTGGCTGAAAAGAAAGTGGCAGAGACAACAGTAAAAACTATCACTTAAAAGTTTACATTTTTTGCCAAGCCAAGGTAATTTTAGATAGATAGGACACAGACTAGGGCAAAATTTTGAGGGCATCTTGAAGTTATCTATCTTCCATTTGATCAACAATATTAGTAGGAAAAAACCATTATTAATAAGAATACAACAAATTTTGTTCACCTCTTGCTGGAGTGTACAAGAGGAACAAATCATTAAGGCCTGATGAACTAAAATATTGACCAGATTTATTTTTCTACGTATGGGAGACAAAAGAGTTCAATCTTGTGTAAAAACCTGAAAATAAAGGAATAGAGTTTAGTTTTGAAAGTAGGATGTATGCCCAGGTAAATGGGATTTCTATGGGCAGTCCTTTGGGTCCCTTCTTAGCCAACATTTTTATTGGGTATTATGAGAGCCCTTTGTTTGAGAAGTGTCAGAAACCATACATCAACGTTATGATGATGATACTTTCTCTATGTTTAACAATGATGAAGCAACGCTTTTGTGAAGCTTTAAATTCATTACACCAATCTTTGGGCTTTATGATGGGGGAAGAGAAGAATAATTCTATCTCATTTCTGGATGTTCATGTGAAGCAGAAGAATGGTACTTTTATCACAAGTGTTTTTTTTTCATAAAACCAAATCTTACAATGAAAAAGGAGATAGATGTAACATCTTTTAGAAAAACTAGTTATCTTAAACCATATAAATAACCCTAATCTACTTAACAAAAAAAGTGAATTAATGACAACAGGCTGCCATAGAAAAAATACTTACTGAAACTTAGACCCTGATTGATACAGATTCCTCTATACGTTAATTATGAATTACTTCGTTTTGATTTTATCTCTCTGCATTTTTATACTTTAAAGTTTTAATTTTTTAACTTTCATGTAACTTTTGTCTATTTAAACCTAACAATATAAGACTCAACTCCTTTGAACATCAAGTGAACTTATATTTAAATCTATTAAAAGGTCAGTTTGTAATATATACCTTATGAGTGCCTAACACATAAAACTGAGTTGTACCATTGATGTAGGATAATATGTAAATATATATATAATAGCTCTGTTCATACTACATTAAGTAGTGTTTTATTAACACCTGAATAATATTTTTATACATGTGTGTATTATTATATGTATTTTTATTAATTCACATTACTATGAGCAGCTGATGATTGCTGAAAAATGAATGAAACTGAGTCATGTGTAAGACGTAGGATATTATGTATGTGCGTGTATGTATGTGTGTGTATATATATATATATATATATATATATATATATTTAAAAAATTTTCAAATTTCCAAATAAGTTGTTTTGTTTTATTGTTAAATGTGCCAAAATTCATTTATATTATTTTTTTCCTTCCTAAGTAGTCTTAAATGATAGTTCATGTGTTTTCCAGGATTGTTATGTCTGTAGTTATTCAATTTTGATGTTAGCCTGAAATACACTGTTCAAAAAAATTAGAGGAACACTTCGAAAACACATCAGATCTAAACAGGGAAAATGATCTTGAATATATTTTCTGATAATAAGTAGATGATGTGTTAGTAACAAAATGATGCCACATAATTTGATAGAAATGAAAATGATCACCCTATAGAGGGGTGAAATCAAAGAAACCCCAAAAATTAAAGTAAAAAAATCATGCAACAGACTGTCTATTTTGCCAAAATGACATTTAGAAACTCAAAAAGATTTTCAGTAGTTTTTGTGGCCCCAACGTGCTTGTACGCATGCCTAACAACATCAGGGCATGCTCCTAATGAGACGACGGATGGTGTCCTGGGGGATCTCCTTCCAGATCTGAACCAGAACATCACTGAACTCCTGGACAGTCTGAGGGGCAACCAGGTGGTACCGGATGGACCTAAACATAATGTCCCAGAGGCGTTCTATTGGGTTTAGGTCAGGTGAACGTGGAGGCCAGTCAATGGTGTCAGTTCCTTCATCCTCCAGGAACAGCCTGCATGCTCTAGTCCCATTAGGTTGGGCACTGTCGTGGACCAGGAGGAACCCAAGTCCCACTGCACCAGCGAAGGTTCTGACAATTGGTCCAAGGATTTCATCCCAATACCTAATAGCAGTCAGTGTGCCATTATCTAACCTGTAGAGGTCTGTGTGTCCATCCAGGGATATGCCTCCCCAGACCATCACTGACCCACCATCAAACCGGTCATGCTGAATGATATTGCAGGCAGCATAATGTTCTCCACGGCATCTCGAGACCCTTTCACATCTGTCGCACATGTTTAGATTGAACCTGCTCTCATTGGTGAAGAGCACAGGGTGCCAGTGGCGTAGTTGCCAATTGTGGTGATCTATGTCAAATGCCAATCAAGCTCTATGAGCACAGGGCCCCCTACAGGACGTCAGGCCCTCAAGGCCACTCTCATGGAGCCTGTTTCCAATTGTTTGGTCAGAAACATTAACACCAGTGGACTGCTGGAGTTAATTTTGTAGGGCCCTAGCAATGCTCATCCTGTTCCTCCTTGCACAAAGGCGCAGATACCAATCCTGCTGCGGGTTTAAGGATCTTCTACAACCCTGTCCAGGTCTCCTGGAATCTCCACCATGCTCTTTAGACTGTGCTTGGAGACACAGCAAACCTTCTTGCAACTGCACATATTGATGTGCCATCCTGAAGGAGTTGCACTACTTGTGCAATCTCTGTAGCGCTCAGGTACCGCACCATGCTATCATTCTCTTCCTTCTCCTACTCTCTTCCTGACACCTCCTGCAACCTCTCACTCCTTCTCATAACATTCCTCCTATGTAACCCCCTGCACAACAGTGACAGTAAAATGCCTTGCTTGGGGCGACACGATTATACAAAAAAAAACAAAAAAACTAAGACATATTGAGTTGAGAAAGGTTGCTAATGGTTACGTCAGGGGAGATAACTCATACATAAAAATATGAATAAAGATTTTCTTTAGACTCTAAAAGAAATGCAGTTTATAGAGATTAAATACTTTATAAATGTGTGATTAATAATTCAACAAAAGATTTATCTTAATGCATGTAATATTTTCTATCACAAACAATATTTTTAAACAATAGTATTAAAAAAAGAGACTATATCAAAAATGCAAATCAAGCATAGGCAAAAAAAAAAAAAATTCTCTTAAACAGTAATATGCAAACTATTTCAACACATTTCAATAAAGATTCTTTGACCACAAGAAAAAGATGCTAAAATTTCCTGTATTAAATCTTTGCTGCTACACTGACGCAAGAAATTAAAAAAAAATTACGACGTGCTAAGGATTTTAAAAAATTAATTAAAAAAAAATAACCAAAAAATACTTCAGTCATTTTGACGTAAAACTGTTTTTTTTTTTTTTTAAATTTTATCAAAAAATGATAAGGCTCTTTTCTGGCAAATTATTAGAGATATCTATTTAAAAGTTATTTGTAATGTAAAATGTACCAAAATAATGACTAGTCACTCTAACCCTGGTCAAGCGAACTAAAACGTGTGATTAAGTTGTTTCATAGAAATCTACCCCAAATTGAAACAACAATCTTTGAAATTGATAAAGAATAAAGATTTTGAGAGGAAAATTTCCGAGAAACTGCACACAATCACAGAAAAAAATACGTTTCCTCTGGTTGTTGGACAAATAAACCAGCTATTATTTAAATTAAAATCCTGACCTGCAATAATACTAATAGCATTTCTAAAAATATAATTGTAAATTGTCTGTATCCAAAACTTGTCAAAGAAACAAGAACTTAAGAATCTTAAGTTAAGATGATTTTCTTTCTTTTAATGTTTCAAAGTTTATTTTTCGAAAAATATACAAAAACAAAAAACAAAAATATAAAAAATAAAACGTAATATTTCATCTAAGAGTTATCGCTTCTTGAACATCTGCCCAAGCGAAATTTAATACGTAAGGCTCTTTTTGCATGCTCATCTATCAAGTCGGATGAAAAATATATTTCTTCATCATTCATGCTCTCTAAGTAGTAATTCTGGATGAACTTAAGCTAATAAACTAAAGCAGTTGTATACACAATCTAAAGTTAAGACTATATAGAAAAACAAAACTCAAAACTAAAGTAAAACTCCACACTATGGGTACATTTTTTTAGCTGCTAGCATTTAGACTTGTTTATCTTTCATCTTGTTATTGTTGCCTTTTGATCGCAATATCTACAAAAGTCTTTAAAGAGGTCCCTAATGACTTGATAATGCTAGTTCTGATCTCATCGGAGTGTAACAACAACAACAAAATGAAAGATAAAACACTACACTGTACTAAACAACAGTGACTAAAAAGCTTTTTTAGTCACTGAGACTGTTAGTGTTAGTTGTACAGTTTTAGTAAAAACAGATACTCGCCAACGTCAAGATTTAAATTGCATCTAAAAAAACAGTAAATTTTAGTTAAGAAAATTTTATTTTAAAATTTTACTTGTTAACTTTTTTTTTTTAAGTAACGTCAACTTAATGTTTTAGAAACCGATTTTTTATTCTTGGTAATTTATTTTTGAAGTTTTCTTTTTTATTTATTTATAAATACTTTGTTGAAACTTTCAAATCAAAAACATTTTTACAATGTTTTTCTTTTTTTACCTTATCATTAAAAATATTTTATAGTTTTTCAGAAATTATTCAAATTATTGAATTGAACGTTTCCATTCTAACGTAATTCAATTTTTACAATCAGAATTTTTTAATTCATACTTTTTATTTTCACAACAATTGACATTTCTACATAAAAGACAAAAAAACGAAGAACTAAAACATCTCACTCGAGGAGCAAAAAAAAATCCTTGTTTCTGTAAAAAGGTTATTTTTACGTACTAGCCTATCAGCTTATTTTAATTAATTTCATGAGCATGTCGGGAGAGAAAGTATTTTTTTTTTTAGTTAGTTGAGTAAAAATAAAATGTTGAACGTTTTTCATACAATAAAAGTTGTTTTAATTTCATCTGATTTCGTTAATATTTAACAAGAACAAATGTAAAAAAATAAAGAAAAATCAATTTACTTAAAAATTCAGTTAAAAACAGCTTTGTTGTGGAACTTAAGTGTTACTTATTTTTTTTAACACTTAGTTCGACCCAATTTCGTTTATCATCCTCATCCTGCAATCGGTCTTCTTTCATCTTTAAAGTTTATTTTTGAAAGACTGACTTATAAAACAAAGAAAAATTAACACAGGAAATTACAAGTTCTAATTTATTGTCGGAAACAAAAAAAGAGGAAAAGTGAACTTTAACCCATATTTCGGTAGTTATCCAGTTTCAGAAGTTTTAAAAAGTTAACTCATCGAAAAATCTCGGCATGGATTTTTTTAGGTCAAAAAAACATTTCTAATAAATGAATAATTAGTGGATAATTCTAACTTTAAAAACATGTTTTTTTTAACCTTACCGTAAAAAATACAATATTTATCGTAAACAATGCATAAAATCGTAAAATGTCAATCTGAAATTCAACGAGCAGACTGTTAGAAAAATAAACAAAAATAAAAAACACAGAATGGGGTTTATAGTTTAACTCCTAAGACTCGTAAACAATTAAAATTTTACTACAATATATCGTCAGAGTTGGACATTTTCTTTTTGCAATTCAGGTCCAGTTTTAGAAATATTTAATTTAATTCACTAATTAAAATTAGTTTTAAAACCTTCAAGGCCATTATACATTTTTAAATTTTAAGGTGTGAGAACTATTATTTAGATCAAATTTAAGTTAATCTGTTTAATTAATACTGTGCAAACTTTTAAAATAAATTAGCCAAGTTAGCATAACTACCATTTAAGCAAAAGTAAAACTTACAAATTTCTCGGCACCGTTTTTATGGTTTATAAACAACTTCAGCTCCGCTAAGGGTTTAATTATTAAAGTCGCTCTCTAACGATTTTACCGCAAGGGGAATAACTCTGATTTTATAAAGTTTGTCAGGATTTACATTAAAAATAGGGTCCTTTAAATTTGTTTTTATTTTTAAAAAAATGTTATTTTCTTTTACTATAAATTAAGAATAATACTGGACTAAAGACTGGCAAATGATTTACGATCTATAATACTAATAAAAACAAGAATTGTTTTAAAATAAATTTATACTGAAAGAAGTTTTTAAGCTTAAAGTTAATTCTTACAGGGTCATAAAAACGTGGGATGGCCCAATGAAATAGGAACTCACTTACAAAATCAAATAACCATAGCAACAGAATTTATAAGACATTTTTAAACCCTGGTGCATCTTATACATTGCATACTTATTCGTGATGTGTACATGGGATTCTAACTTTAAACTCAAGGATTGTGTCATCTATTTCTTATGTGTTGGACTCCCAGTTTAAATCTGAACCATGTGCTCTATTCTATTTGAGAAGGTGTATCATAAATTATACACTTATCTTAAAAAATAATGATTAAAAAACTAGTTTCTATTTTTTAATTTTACACATCCATTTTTACTGGTGCTAACTTATAATACTGAAGTAAACTTCACTATTCAGAAGTACTCAATAAAACTTTAAAGAAAGATACACATACATTTCATGAATTTGTACTTATGAATATAATTATAAAAAACAGCTTCATTTTTATTTATAAACATTTTATTTCTACCAAATCCAAGCTCTTGTGTCAGACACTAAACTTTCATAGAAATAGCTAGATATATTAATAAGCGCAAAATTATAAAACACAAGACAACCACTGCATTAAATTTTAAAAGAAAAACACATTTATGTACAGTTTACAATTACAAAAGCAGGTACAAAGAAAATTTGAACAAAAATTTCCTTTTGTGTGCCTATTGAGGCAAAATAACAATTTATGATAAAAGATTGTAGCATAGGAGAGCTGATTAATATTTCTTTGATTTGGCCCTGTGTCAGACTTAACTGAACTCCCTACAACTTACAGGTTTTATGCAGAATTATCATCAGAATCATTATCAGAAGGTTGGTTGTTGGCAGGTTGGAATATGTGGAATTGTGTGGAATTGTGTGGAATAGGGTAAGAAGAATAAAATATACATTTTGCATTTTAAATAGAAATTTATTAAAAGGAGGAATAACTAGAATTCATAGAAATTAATGTTCAGTTAGAAACATTATTAAGAAGTTATGAGTAGAGTTTGTACAAAATGTTTGTAGTAGTAATTGTTGAAAGAGAGAAAGAGAACACAGCATAGAGCTCATGTTCAATGATAAAGTTGAGTTAAGGGTATCAAGAGTTGAAGAAATTGTTCATTGTATGAATTGTTGAAAGAGATAAGGAGAAAGAGAACAAACAAGGCATGACCTGACCTTATCTCCGGGTCAATTTGAAATTGGTTACATTTTAGATGTTTGTCTCATGGCTCCCAATGACTCTCTGACTCTTGACTGATGCTGAGGTCATTTATATAGTCTTTTTGAATTTCACACTGGATCACCAAGTCCTTCCAAGTCTTACAAGTTGCTCCCATCCATTGGTCAAAAATCACTTTAACACCTACTTGCAAAATCTGGTTTCGACTTTTGACTTTTTTGTTAAGCAGATAGTCAATCCTTTTTCTATTTGGGAAAACCAGGATTTGTGAATTTTTGTAAAAGTGAAGAAGGTTGATTTTAATTAACTTCTTATCTGCTACAAGATCACCTGCAAAAAGTAGAAAAAATTACAACTCGCTAAAAAACAAGGATTTTTATCTTCTTTGTCCTTAAGTATGATACCTTTTCTGATAAAAATACATATTTGTTCATAAGAAATAACAATTCCAGCATGTTTTCTTTTTATCATCTCACCCCAAGCAAGGCATTCCACTGCTACTATTGCACATAGGGGAAGGTAAAGAGAAGGAGTGGTTAGACATAGGGAATGTCAGGAGGAAGGTGACAGATGAGTAAGGATAGCGAGGATGAGGGTTGGGCAGATGGGAAGAGTGTTTGATAGAATGGGAGCAGGTTAGTGTGTTAGGAGATGTCTATTGACCTTACATTTAAAATCCTGGAGATTGTAGCCATCGGGGAAGCAATCGTGTGGAAGAGAATTCCACAGTCGGGAAGTGCGAGGAAAGAAACTGTTGGAGTAGAAGTTACAGCTGCATTTTATCGGTTTCACTGTAAAAGGGTGGGATCTAGTTGCTAATCTAGTATCTCATTCACATTCATATTTAGGGGGCACCAGTGATCTAAGTTCATTGGAGCAGAAGCCGTGAAAGTATTTATAGAAGAGACACAGGGAAGCCACATCACACCGGTTCTATTAGGTTTATGGTAGGGTAGGCTGCTTTATTTTATGAAGGTGGCTTCATTTTTCTTAAGTAAATAATTAAAAATTATTTTGATATTTGTTTGGTCCTCAGATTTGAACATAGATCTATGAGATATCCAAATGTTAAGCTTATCAGGGGAACATCATTTTCTGCATTAATTGCTACAGCATGGTTTGATATTTGTTTGGTCCTCAGATTTGAACATAGATCTATGAGATATCCAAATGTTAAGCTTATCAGGGGAACATCATTTTCTGCATTAATTGCTACAGCATGGTTTGATATTTGTTTGGTCCTCAGATTTGAACATAGATCTATGAGATATCCAAATGTTAAGCTTATCAGGGGAACATCATTTTCTGCATTAATTGCTACAGCATGGTTTGATATTTGTTTGGTCCTCAGATTTGAACATAGATCTATGAGATATCCAAATGTTAAGCTTATCAGGGGAACATCATTTTCTGCATTAATTGCTACAGCATGGTTTGATATTTGTTTGGTCCTCAGATTTGAACATAGATCTATGAGATATCCAAATGTTAAGCTTATCAGGGGAACATCATTTTCTGCATTAATTGCTACAGCATGGTTTGAAGAGACAGATCTAATTTCTTTCTCATCCCAAGGCAATTTTACATATTTATCCTTGTTTTCTCTAGACTTTTCATTTTTAATGAGATTAGTGGATATATTATCAGTGTAAGAAATTTCAAAATTTTCATAAATGTCAGAAATTCCAGAATTCTTATCAGTGTCAGAAATTTCACAATTTTCAGAAACTTCAGAATTTTCAACAAAGTTTTCAGACTGACACTTCTGTTCACAATCAAACCAGTAATTAGATTTGTATTCAAAACAATACACGAGATCATAAAATACTTTTAATAGTTGGCTTCACAAATAGCTTAATTTCCCAAATCCTCCCTGTCAAAATCTAAATTGATATAAATATCTATTTGATCTATGAAATATTTTACAGAAACTAGCCACTTATAGCTTGTTCCTGTTGAGTTTAAGAAGTAAATCTAGGCTTGGTACATTTGTTTGGACTTTATTATGTTCAAAGTAATGTCAGTTCTAAACTTGTACCAAGAACGTTTTGCTTCAAATTTCTTTTTCATCTATTTCTAAAATGAGATAAGAATTTTAGTTATAAATCTCTCCAGTTAAGTTTTAAACAGGATATTTTTTGCTTCAGTCTTAAAGCTGAATTTTCATTAAAAATAATTAAAAAAAAAATGAATGGCAAAATGTTATGCTTAAAATTTTCCAATAGTAATTTCAGTCTGAATAGACATTAACTTTTTTTTTTATGACTTCAGTAAATGCTGAATTTTCATTTAAGATTATTTTAAAAATGAATGGCCAAATTTGGTGCTTAAATTTCTTAAATGGTAACTCCAGTCTTAAATAATGGATGATAGATATTATTTTTTTATGGAAACATAATTTTTATTCAAAATAATTTTTCAAGAAAATAAAAGACAGAATTTACATAAAGATGCTGTTTAGTTTTAAAATTAACACACTGATAACACATTTAGTTTAGTTCATTCACAATACTGAATGAATAAATATTAATATTTTAAAAAATATCATTGGCAGAATTTTGTCTTTGAAATTCTTTGATAACTTTAAAACAGAATTTTTGTTATTTCAGTCAATACTGAATTTATATTTGAACTAATTTTTAAAATGGATGGATGGATGAATGTATGCATAAATCCTCCAGGTTAGTTAACATTAAAAGCCAATTAACACAGTAATTTTTCAGTGAATGAACAAATATTAATATTTTTTGAAATATCAACGGCAAAATGTTATTGGGGTGAATACAGAATTAAAAGTAACTCTTCACTGTTTACAAATTTCACAATCCAGTGTGAAATCTAATTTTGACCAATAGGAAAAAGAATTGAAACCAAAATTTTGCAATCTGGTGTCAGTTATTTTCTAACCAATGAAAGGAACCAATTTACAAAACTTAGAGAAGTTAATAAGCTTGTGTGAAAAAGCACCTTGATATAAAATATAGAGAAAGAAAGTGGAATCAGCAGATGGAAGCTGAAATCAGAAACGACACCCACCAAGATGTGACAGAAAAAATTTCAATTCACTCGAACATAATGTCTCGTTGACACACATTATCTCTTTTCTTTCTTGCATGCTATTCTTCTTTATATCTTCTTCTTTGTCCTCACCATTCTCGCTGTCAACAAAAAGAAGACGACAACAATAATAAGACACTTCAACTGACTTCTAAAATTAATGTCGATAAGTACAATTTTCTTTTATTGCTTTACCTTCCTTTTCACTTTGTTGCCAGACATAAACAAAGAAAAAGAACACAGACTTCATTACGGTTCTGTTAATCTTTGCATATGTACAAGTATGAACTCTTGATTCCTTTAACTCTGCACTACATTTTCTGAACATTTACCTAGTTAGTAATTTCATTTCCTATACATTTGATGTTATTCTGTTCAGTTAATAGAATTCCACTTACTTTACAAATGAAACACTTTTATTATTCTTTCAGTCTTCTGATATTTTAAATTGTGGGGACTTCAGTTGTGTTTGACACTGGGCCAATTTGATAAACATCATCAAGGCCCCTACAGGCTCTTGTGATATATGTCCATATGGTACTAACATTTAAAAACCACTTTTAATTTCTATTGTTTTTATCATGTTTATTAATACATATATAAAATGTCTAAGGTATATTGGCCTGCAAACAAATACTGAAAGACAGAAGACAGCAACAAACAAAAGAAAAACTTGAGTAAAACATTTCTTACCAAGTTTGTTTTTAAATTTTTTTTTTAATCATATCACCCCGAGCAAGGCGATAATGCCACTGATGTGCAGGGGGCTACGTAAGAGTAAAAGGATTGGAAAAGAGAAAGCCAGAAACCGCATCCTAAACAGGAAACAAGGGATGAGCCTCTTCACCTGTTCAATAGACGTGGGTGGAGTGTGAACCGGGTGATAGTTTAGTCTATCTACTCCAATATTTTCATTAAAGAAAATACAACAGCAAAATAAAAATAAGGTTACAGTGCAGTAGACAACAAATATTTCTGTATGTTTGTGTAGGGGGTGAGAAGAGTGTTGTTCTGAAAAGGACAGTTTTGTAGTCACTGAAGTGAAAAGTGTTTTCCCTGTAGTATAGTCGAATGGTAGGGTTACCAGTATGATGTAGTTGTAATTAAATGAACAAAGGCCCGGTACAAACTATATCATCATTTTTATTATTTTTGTGGTTGATTCCATTAGTAAAAAAAAGAACAAAATGCAGACTTTATTACTAGCCTGTTATTCCTTTCATACGCACATTCACTATCTATGACTACAAACTCTGGATTCATTTAACTCCTTGCTACACTTTCTCTTTGAACAATTATACATTTAATCATTTCACTTCCTACAAATTGATATTATTCAGTTTTATAAATAAATTTCCACTTTCACATACAAATGAAATACATTTATTCTTCTAACCTTCGACCATATGATAATCTTAAATTGTAGGGAGTTTGATTATGTTTAGCACAAGACCAATTTAATAAACATGCTTGAGCTCCCTACTTCATTATCATTAAAATTCTCCAATAACATTAGAACAAAATTTTTTCTTTATTTCAGTCAATTATTTCTGAATTTACATTTTAAATAATTTTTTAAGCCAGAATTTTACACATCATTTATAAATTTTATTTCCACCAAATCCAACCTCTGTGTCAGGTGCAGAAACTTAGTTAAAATAACAAGACATTAATAGATACAAAATTTTAAAACACAAGACAACCACTGTCTAAAAAGAAAAACACACTTATTTACAGTTTACAATAACAAAAAAGGGTACAAACAAAATTTGCACAAAATTTTCTTTGTACACCTATTAAGGTAGGATAACAATTTATAGTAAAGGATCACCAGTGAAAAATGGGAAAAAAATTTCATCTTGGGAGAAGACAAGGATTTTTTAAAATGATGAGAAGATAAAACATTAAGGTAATAAAAAATAAAGGGGCAACTATCTTGATAAAAAAAAAAAACAACACAGTAATTCTTTTTTAAATGTCCCCTTTTACACAATTTGTTCTTGAAAAATTTCTCTGAAAATGCTTTTGTTTTAGGTTGTCTAAACTCAGGAGAATGTTCGCTGGAGTTCCAATTTCTTGTTTCTCTGTGACTGGGTAGAAATGGAGCCTTTTTGATGTTTTCTCTATTGTCAGTGTCTTCTTTGATGTTGACCTGCCTCCTTCCCTTGCAGTCAAATATCCTTGCTGTTGAAAGGTCTTCAACCCACTTTCAACAGGTTTTCTCTCTTTACTGTCAAAATGTCTCTTTTCTGTATCTACTCTTTATCTCTCATTGGTCAATATTTATGAAAAAATAATTTTCCATAAACTGGGAATGGATCCTTCAAATTTTGGTGGGTTTTAACTGCTGAGCCAAAAAAGATCTACAATTGTAACAAATTTCTGTTGTGGAGCTGATGATGTCTGTTTAATCCCCCTTCACAAAAATTACACACACACACACACACATATATATATATATATATATATATATATATATATATATATATAAAAAGAAGTACATTCAGACAAGATGCATCACAGAACAACCACAACAAATGATGACCCTGACATACAAAAACATTAAAATATATATATATATCCACCATTACAAATGCTGAACCTGAAGTATGCAAAAAACATTACAATATTACCTAAATTACAAACAGTGACCCTTGAGATGCACACACACACAAATTATTTTACCACAACGTGCTACTACAATGGAGACCAATTCACAAAAAAACAATCCAGTGTTCAATGCTCAACATCCTAAAGCAACACATGGGAAACAAATAACAATGAAGAGTGTAAGACACAGATACTTGTCGGTTTGATGCTCTATGGAGCTGACCAAAATCTGAAGGCATGTTGTGCTGAAAGGGCCAGAACTTGCAAGTCTTGGTGCAAGTGGCCACAAAAGCAGAACATACAAATGTTTTCCAGTTCAAGACATTCAAGTCCAATAAACAGCAAAACAGGAAACTAACTAGGCAAACTTTGACCACCCTGCTAAGTTCACTGTTACTAGAAATGGATGCAAAAATAGTGACAGTAAAATTAAAATTAACAGTGGACATGGGTGCAAGTTTATCAATGCTTTCTTTGTCAAGAGTGTGAACAGAATTGTGATAGACCCATTGCCACTAACACTCACAACCACAAATGCAAGCAAAAAGTAAAATGTTACAGTGAAGCCAACATGGAAATTGAAATTCCCAGCATTAAGGTATTCTAATTTCCTGAAGACATGAAAACAAATGCATTAGTATTCAAAATTGTTAATTTGTATAAAAAGTTTAAATACCTGAAGTTCCAAAGATAAAAAGTAGGATAGTAAGGTAAACAATACTTCACTGTGAAAAAGGGCCTTCCTGTATCATTGTTAGATTTGGGTTCTTGGGTCTTGAGGTTTAGTAACTGGATATGGCGTTAAATTTGTTGTCTCTGAAATCAGTGGTAATTGAATTCAAGGTTGTTCACTCTTATTGCAGGGCCAGAAATTTAGGCAGAGAGTGACAATATGTCATGTAGACAATAATATTTGACTCCATCAAGGTGTTCTTTCAAATAGGCCTCACAGTGTCCTCATGATAACAGATTTAAAGAGAGGTGACAACACCATATAAAGTGCATTTGATGATTTATCTATGTAATATAAATGTCCTCTTATATAACACATGTATTTTGATGCCACACATATTTTAACAGAAAATAAAAAGTTATGTATTGCCAAGTTTATTCTCTAAAATAACCTGATTGACAATGAAATTTACTGAGAGCAGCAGTAGTAACTTTTATGGAGAATAGAAACAGAAATCCAGCATAATTAATGATGTTATTTTGATAATGTGATTTCAGAAATTAAAAACAAAATTAAAATTGTTCCTTCATATTCACAGTATCTTATATAATCAATTTCAACAGAATGTATAAGGTTATTTCAAGTATAAAAATTTACATCTAAAATGCAAAACCTCTCTCTATATATATATCTCTGTAGGTACACACAATCCAAGATCCAAATATTGTGATGAGGACAATAGTTTGAGTGTAAATAATGCATCCCAAAATCATTGGAAAAAATGGTTCAAGATACTGGAATTGTGAAAAGATCTTAATCAATTTTTATGTAATTTACTCATTTGATGATGAAGAAATCATAATTATTCAATGCTGAATACAGTACTTTTTTGACTATTCAAAAACCAAAAGATTGATAAAAATATGTTTGAATAATTCAAAATTCCAGCTAATTGAATAATTAAATTAATGAAAAGAATGAAGAATTGAAAAGCAACCTACAATGCAATTACAATATCACTTAAAATATTGCCATTATTTTTTTAATTAAATGGGTAAACTATTTTATTTGATTTTTGGAATAAGGATTGTCAAAATTCTAATTTATTTTTCTTAATTTTGGTCATTATAGATGTTATTATTATAGACACAACATTCTAGCCAGATCTTCTCTGACTATCAACAAGTATACATTTCTGGGAGTTGATAGGAAATATCTTGTATCTGCTGATTGTTTAATAGTTTTGTCCCCATGATGCCATTTTTTGTTAATTCCTACTGAATTAGAGTATATAAAGTTCACTACCTGCTGCAGGAATTGAACCCATGATCCAAAATGAGTGCATTTTTTTTAATTGACATCTATATCTTTAACATGAGAATCACAGTTTAAATAAATCAACCCTTTGATGCCACTGTCCCATCTTTGTAAACCAAACTTAATCTCAATTTAATAGAATTAAATTTTCACTTATTAAAAGCTTTGCTACTTCCAAATGTAATATATTCTGTGACTCAATATAATTTCAGTCAGAAAGAGGAATGCAGATTGGCAAACAAAAGTGTGTTTGCATTAAGGAAATATAAAACAATGGCAGAGGAACACAGCCCATGGCAAACTAAAAGTGTGTTTGCATTAAAGGAATTTAACTGTATTTTGGTGAGTGAACAGAAATATGATTTGGCGTCAGGGTAGCCGTGTTCTAGGTCAAAAAATATAAACCATGGAAAAACAGGAATGTGATGACATCAAAAGTCAGCTGGCCAAAAGCAATAATCATCAAAAATGGTCGTTAGGTGTGCCTACCTAGAGATGACACAATTTGGTGGTGTTCGATAATCTCAACTTATATAAAATCGAATTTTTCTGCGTCAAGTTCAGAACAGCCAGATGAGTCAGAAAGAACACAAAAGAAGACAACTGCAGCCAGTCAATTTCCTTGTATGTGTGCGATTCTCTTGGACTACCACTCTACACACAACACTCAACAAAGAGAATTTATAAGATTATATTTTTATGTATATGTGTTTGTTGTTCATTGTTGATGTCAGGGTGATCGTCATCTGCTGGTGTCAGGGTTATACAACATACATCAATTTGGTGTGCAGTGACATGCTGTTTTTCTTTTTGAAAAAAAAACCAGATTGATATCAAACTTGGGGCTATCTGCATGGTAACGACATCAAGATAAGGTAGGTGACTTTACATTTTACCTATGTGTACACAACTCTTGTTTTTATGATAAAAAAGTTACTAGTTTAGAAAAAAACTTAAAAAACTTAAGATGAGACAGCATACTTTTTAGAATTTTGTGCAGAGTCTGACCGTGGAGTTGAGAGGAGTGGCTTGTTCAAGCACATTAGGCAGGTGACAGGGCATGTGTGGGGATTGATGGGAGCAAAGGAGATGGTGAAAGAAATAGAATTATCAGAAGAAATAGAGCTCACAGAAGAGATGAAGTCATAAAACAAGGTAATATTTTCAAACTCTTCCATTTATTAAAATGAGTTTTGAGCCCAACCAATGTTAGGTAGGTGAAGACCTTTATTGGAATTACCTCCTACTATCGCCTCTTTGTTAGGAATAACATGAAAAAAGTGAGAAAAGCCACGATAGATAAGTTTTGCTGTAAGACTGAAGATGTATAACTTGAGTTTAATTTGGAGTACTATAAGAACCGCCATAAACCCATTTTTCGGACTTAGTTGGAGGCTTAAAACTGTAGATGATACAACTAATTTTCCAAGCAAATCACATGCCCATCATCAACATATACAATCTGACCTTTAGGTAATTTTTCTTCATTTTGTTATTGTTGTTTCTCACTCAGACTTTGAATGATATGCACTGCAAATAATGATATATTTCTGTGTTCCAACATAGTATGGTTGAAATTAAGGAAATTACATCTGTGACGTTGAACTTGAGCAGAGGCATACATGGTGTATGTGAAAGTCATTTATCTGATGTCAATTTGTAAACTCAGGTGTGGTTACTACCTATAATCATGTGGTTGTGCATTGAGATGTCTACAAGGATGATACATTGTGAAAAGAGAAAAAATAAACTTTTGAACATAAAACTTTGATGTGTGTGTTCTTAAAACAAAATTTTTAAAAAAAAAAAACTTTTGGGCATTATAGAACTTTCTTTGAACATGTGTTCATTTAAAAAAATAAAAATTATAATAATAATACCAGAAAGAGGAGGTGCTCCCTCACCTTTCTCTTCCAGTGCATTGTGTGTTATTTTTTTTTTTTGGTATAAAGATTTTCTTCAGGGTACCACAAAGGAGTTGGTCAAAGCTGCAAAGTCAACTCATTTAAAAAAAAAAATTAAAAAAAAAAAAGTGAAAAAAAACCTGACCTGAAGCAAATCAGTCCTTTAGTTGACCAGTATGAGGAATGAGTTAGCACTTGAATGAATTATTAAATTTAAAAAAAAAGAGAGAATGAAGAAACAAAAGAAAATGATAAAAAACAGAGTTAATATCTAACGGAAAAGGCGAGATGTCACTGGCAAAAAGATACTATCAGTCAGTTATAGATATGGGGTCTGAGATGTGCAGAAAACTTTGGAAGTTGACAAAAGTATGTTCAAAGATAAATTCTCTTATGGTCATAAATTATGTAATCACACATCTTGGAATGGCAATTTTTCTAAGTGTGGCTTAAATGTGGCATAAGGCCAAAATTATGGAGGACCTGGTGAGGATCATACTCACTGCTCTGTTGTAATTGTTCTAGCGATGACCATTGCACCACGTTGTGGTGCCCAACATATCTCAGAATGTGTAGATAGACAACATACTAAGTGTAAGCTAAAAAAGCTCAGAAAAAGAAAAGGAGGAAAACATACTTTATACAAATTACATTCTGGCTTGATTCCTTATTTGAGGCTAACTTAAGAGTTTACATTAGGGAAAGTGTCTCTTGCAAAGAATTAACAAGAAAGATACATGTGCACAATTGCAGAGAAGAGAAGAAAGTGTCACCTTTGATTTTGATATTTGTTATTACTTTTGCATGTGATTTCTGTATCACTGATTTTTTTTGTTTTTTTATGTTATTATATGTAAATCTTTGGTACAATTGTCTCGCTTGTGTCGTGGAGAGGTGATAGAGGAGAGATGCATTTAAAATGTTCATAGGTGAACATTTTGAAAAGATATGGCAGGAATCTAATATATTCTATAACTCACGGAATATAATTTCAGTCAAAAAAGGGAATGCTGGCTCGCAAACAAAAGTGTGTTTATATTAGGGAAATATAAAACAATGGCAGAGGAATGCAGAAACCAATGACAAAAAGTGCGTTTGCATCAAAGGCAGCAGTTTCAAGGTAAGGAAATATAAAACAATGGCAGAGGAATGTGACCTGGGGCAAACTAAAAGTGTGTTTACATTAAAAAAATGTAATTGTATTTTGGTGAGCAAACAAAAATATGATTTGACATCAGGGTGGCCATGTTCAAGGTCGAAAAATATAAACCATGAAAATACAGGAATGTGATGACGCCAAAAGGTAGCTGGCCAAAGGCAATAATTAGTGAAAGTGGTTGGTGGGTGTGCTACCCAGAGATGATGTAATTGAGCGGAGTGCGATGAATCTCAACTTATATAAGATTGGGTTTTTTTCCGGTCAAGTTCAGAACAGCCAGAGGAGTCAGAGAGAATGCAAAGGAAGACAACTCCAGCCAGTCAACTTTCTTATATGTGAGTGATTTCTTCTGCCACTCTACACTTGACCGTCACTGAAAAGAATAAAAATATAAGATTATATTATTATTATATATATATGTGTGTGTGTGTGTGTGTTCGTCATTGATGTCAGGACAATCAGCATAATTGGTTCCCAGATGTAGGTTATACATCACAAAAAATTTTTTTTTGTAACAACATTTTTCAGATATATTTAAATGAGTAAGTGTTATTTTCCATTTGCTTAAAGTTGACCACTAAGCCAATTTAACTTTGGACCTTGACTGTTGAAAACAATGCTACATTGTAACTTAGTCATTAACATCTATAATAAAGAAAATAGAAAATTTCACTGAATTTACAATATCATTAATAATTTTTGCATATTCATCTATCCCAAGTTACTAAGATGTAGTATGTGACTAAACCTAGATGTTGCCAAAATCAGAACTTTGGAGAAGCCAGGTACATCAGCAGGTTGACTTGAGAGATGATATTCTAAACACCAAATACAGATCTGTACCATACAAGATTTCAGTGGCTGACTCCAACATATGAACAGGTAGCTGGCCCAGGTGGAATTGATTGATTTGTTTTTTTTTGTATGGTTTATTAGCCCTTTACAGGATATTTAAAGCCCAAACATTGTGAATTGTAGGAATATCTTCTTTTTTTTTTGTGGGTGGATGTGACATGAACAATTTTTGAGACTAACAGTGACTTTTCTAGATGCAAGTGTTACTATTTAATTCATGGTTGGGTGAGAGATGGATGCACACGAGAAAAACCAGATGACAGGTACATAATTAAACAACCACCCAAGCGGTCAGAGATGAGAGATTCTCATAAAATACAATATCCATGTTTGGAGAAAGCCCCCATACAAGATGCCACTGGCCAACAGTAATTGAAAAAGTCCAGAGTTGAATAAAATGTAGTTATATATGAGAGTTTTGGGCTCATTAGTTAACATATAACAACATTACACTATATATTTATTTTAGATTATCTTAAAATATACACAATTCACTGTTTATTTCCTTTATTAGGTAATAAGTTTTGTTTTATTTTTTTTTTTATCAAATCAGAATACCTTAAAATTAGAAATTGTTTTCAGAAGAAAGTCCTGCTGAATAAAAAAAATGTACAAAATTAAAGAAAGCGAATTTATCTCTAATTAATTTTACATTTTTGCACAATTTTGACCAATTAACGTTTAGTTTCTTAATTTTCAGTATCTTCTTAAGAGTTTAGTCATTAATTCAGCATTTTCTGTCATTTAATGAAAAACTAAAATTAAAACTTTGTTTACTTAAACTAAAATTTGTAAATATGAACTAATTTTCAAGTTCATTTTAATTCCTGTATATTGTTCTTGTTTATTGGGACAAGCATCAGGTTTCCTTGAAAACAGTCAAGATTTCTCATTTGTGTTTTAATTCTACATTTTTAGAGAATAAACCACCATTCACATGCTTTAGCGCCACAATTTCACCAATTTTTAAGGCTTAATTTACGTTCTTTAATTCCATATTTCTTCCTTTCACATTTTATTAACTTAAGGTAATGCTAAATTATTAAAGAAAAAATAACATGAAAAAATGGTTGTAGTAAATTATAAGTGAGAAGTTAAAATGCCAAATTTAATTTTAGAGATAGATAAAGAATAAATGCTGAGTCAATATATAAAATTAAAACTGAATTTCTAAAATGTCAAGAAAGAGAAACAGCTTAATTAAAAACTGTAATTGTGTTCATAGGATGTATGTCGTATAATAGATAGCATCATAGAAAGTAGAATTGGCAAACCAAGTTCAAATTCCAAGCTAGTCTGTTATTCACTTTTGCATAATTCCCATCAGAAAAGCCTGAACCCATCTCTTTCCTCCCAAGTTAAACTGCCTTGAGTGACAGCCAGTCTATGATAAGGACTATGAATTCACAAACATGAATAAGGAAATAGGAAACAATGATCATTTACATTCTAAAAACACATGACATTTGTGTGGGTGGTGGTCTTTTCCTTATAAGTATATGATTGTAGGTATGAAAATATGCATGTACTTCTGTATTTGTAAAATTTACACATGTATAATTACAAGTTTATTCAGAAATTCATGTTTATAATGAAATTTAGCTGAGTAAAAGAAATATTAAATTATAGTATAGTAAGTAGTAATATAAATTAGTATACTAATATATATATATATATATATATAATACTTAGGTTTTGGTCATAATAGGATTAGACCAGTGCACATTTGTATTGAAAAGTGTTCAATACAATTATATTGTAGAACTTTTGAATATTTTCCATCTTTAAACGAGTTATAACACAACCTAGCAATTAAATAGCAATTAGTAAAATAATAATTTTAAATTATCAAATCTTGTTAAGCAAATTTATTTATCAATCTGAAATAAAAGCTATTCTTAAAATACCGTTTTCTTTTAACTTCACCTGTCTGCTAGTAATTTTAATGTATTAATATTAGCACAAATTGTTCAACTGAATTGGTATTTTTTTTTTAGAAAATATTTTCCATACCAAATACTGAATTACCTCCCCTAGAATGCTTGTAAATACACATTTTCCATCAATATAAAAACCATATAATTCTTATTCCTCTATAAGTTAACACATGTTACACTCTGCCATTATCTCAGATAATTAATAAACCATTCTCTTTTGGTTGTAAGGAAGTAAATGAATGACAAAATAGAAAAACTTATTAGCAACACATTTTATGCAGAGAAGGAGCCTCTCATAAGACATATGTTTTATTGATGGAATCAGTCACATAAACAAATATTTTTTTTTTGGTAGTGATTTTTTTTTTTTTTTTTTACAATGTGCAGAGGTAAAGGGATACAGAGTAAGAGACACTGCTTATTTGTAGAAGATAACGGTAAACCCTAGTCTTGAACAGGTTAAGATTGTAATGATCAGGGAAAAATCCTCTTGGGAATCGGTTCTACAAGGCAGTGGTTTGTAGAAAGAAGCAGCTCAAGAAAACCAAAGAAATTAGTGTTTCACTACATTTTGTGTGGCATGGTGGGTCTTAGCTATGAAGGTTAGAACTGGTGGAAATAGGGAGCATAGTTCACTTTCTTTTCCATGGAAATAGCAATAAAGTGAAAAGCTTGCAATGTCTTGTCTGTAAGGAAGGTGTTGTAGGGTGGAAAATAATTTGTCACCTAAAAGATGCAGAGACATTTTTGGACTATCAAGAGTGGAAAATGAAGACTGGGCAGCTCCTACTCCACATATGACAGCAGTAATCCATTTCCAGCCTGATCTGGCTCTTGTAAAGGTAAAAGATAGGACAAGTATTTACTGAAGTAATACAGGAAACCAACTAAAATTGATCCTAGTAAACTGTAATCAATAATGTCACCCCACAAGTGAATCCTTGTCAACAAAACAACAATGTAGCCCTATGACCCATGTTGGTCTTCAAGTTCCTTCAGACCACTATCATTACCATCTAGCTGATTCCTCACTCATTAACACGCTTCTCATTTTGTTACTTGTATTGGAAAGGTGACATAGTTCCACTAAACTGAGCTGGCGTTTGTCTGTTCACAATCATTTACTCCTTTGCCAAGTTGTTTTTAAATGTTCAGAGGGTGAGAAGTTTGGTCTGACACAGAAAAAAAAAGTTTTTTGAAGTAAAGAATTAACTTGTGTCAAAAATATAACACTAATTTGGTTTATATATGATTTGTTGTATACAGCAGTTTTAACCCTTCCCATTTAAAATCAAAGCACATTGGGATCTCCTGTGGAGCCTGCAGCTTGTTTTAGCAGTAACTTAAATTTCTAAGTTCTGGAACAAGATCTTTCTTAGGAGGTCTTGGCAAACAATGTGTATTCCAGAAGCAATGGTATGGGGAATCTGTGTATGTGTCTCTTTTGTCTATAAGCTGTTCAAAATCTTATATGGAGTCCTGCATCCAGCAGGGGTGGGGTTGAACAGGGTCTGGATTTGGTTGTCTTCTACTTTAAGCACCAAACTTTTCCTAAAATTCCATATTCTCAAAATATATTTACTCAATTGGTTTTCCAGATTTGGGGTTGTACAGCCCCCTTTTAAGAGTGGTCAGAAGAATCAAGCCATCTGTCAACTGACTCCCTTCATGTCTCACCATCTAACCTCAGCCCACTCTAAGGGCTGGTACATAGTCCTGTGATGAACCCAAACTTTCAAAACATTAGACAAAAACAAAAGTGATTTTCAGTCATTAATCTTCTTTCATTATCACTTGTATTCATAGGAATCCAGAATTAATGTTGGATATAAAACTTTTCTGGGTGAATATCAAGGATTATAAAGCATGAATGTGTCAAACTGACCTCTATCTTTGTAGGGGGTACTTCTCTTCCGTATGGCTGATTCGAAAGATGTTTTCTTCCTGGTTCTTTTGTCCAAAGAATTCTTGTTATTCCAGCTTCCAATTTCCTTTATCAGCAACATGTTTTCTTCTATTTCGTGTCTTTTAGGATACGTTTAATGGTCGCTTTCTAATTGGCAGGAAGTAAAGAGGACAGGTAGTCTTGGTTTCGCTCAATCTTACTGAATTCGATTTAGTTAACTTTGGTTTCAAATTCTTCTTGAAAATATTTTAAAACCTGAATTTTTTCAACATATTTCATCTTTTAATTTTTTTTCTCAATTTTTCAATCTATATTCCTGTGACTCTCAAGAATCATCTAGTTAGTGTACTCTTTCCCCTTTGTTTGATCAATCTCTGGTGATCCCAGTTGATTTTCCAAGCACCACTTAGATGTGGCACAAGGCCAAAAGTATGGGAGCACCCAGTGAGGATTGAACTCACTACTCAGTTGTAATAGGTTTTAGTGAAAACAAGCTTGTTAACCATTACACCATGTCAAGGTGCCTGTCTATTCATCAAAATTGGTAAAAGTTCTGGGTCCAATAGGTAATGGTGAAATCTCACTAGCTTAGTGTTTTTAATGTAACCAACCAGTTCCCTTCCCTACATACTGTTGTACCATCATCATTGATATTCACAAATGATTGGAGCATGTTCTTAGGCAGATAATTTATGCAAAGAGGGTTGGACAAAGAAACAAACATTGTAGGATGCCTAAATTGATCTCTTGGAATTTGGATTATTTATATGTATCTCTTAGTAGTATAAAGTAATGGCTTAGCAATCTACTGTTTGTGGTGATTTACTTTTTTAAGAGTGCTCGATACTTAGTAGAGCATTATATATATTATGGTGTTATAACGAAAAATCTTAAGATTGGCCATGCCAAATATTAAAATAAAAACACTAGCCAATCAGTTTCATCCCCACTCATCAGAACTGTAAACAAGGAAATATTATGAGGAATATACAACTATTATAGGTGACATGAATGAACAGTGGGGGAATTTTACTTTTGCTAATAGTTATTACATCTTAAGATGCTAGAGACCTGGCAGAGCAAGCCCAAACAAACACTCTCTTTGTTTACAAAGAGAGGGCCACCTAGACCTGATAAAAAATGTCTGCAAACACCTTCAGATCAAACGAGTGTGATCAGGCCAAAATAGAAAACTAGTCCACACTGAAATCCAAAGCACAACTAGGATTATTTATAAAATGATCTGCAATGGAGTATCTGTATGTGTTTCAAATGGCATCAACAGACAGATAATTTTTACTAATTAGTTTAGCAGGTACCTTTTTGATCCTAACATCTAAACGCTGCATTGTTCTATCTATGTAGTTGACTCTACAACTACATTTAAAATAGTAAATAACAGAATTAATATAACTTGGGGTGGTGTAAAATGTCTTTACGCATTAGCTGCAAAATAAACACAACACGCACATTAGCTGCAAAATAACACTCACGTGAACTTAATGTAATCTACTTGGCAAAGACACTACTCAACCATGGTATTCAAATACAGACTAAACATCTAACCATTAAAGGTTTAATTTTTTGTCTCAAATAACTGATTGCACTATGTCTGAAGAATAATCCTTGTTCAAAAAGGTACTAGTTATAAAACTAATTTCATCTTTCAAGAAGTCATCTTAACAAATCATTAATGCCTATGGGTCAATGTATTGATCAAATTAATCTTAAAAAAAAAAAAAAAAAAAAAAACAACTTTCTTATCTACTGGAAATTTAAGGGCCAGATGAACACTACTGAGTAGGGAGAAAAATTGGTTAACCTCCGATTCACTGTTTAACACACAAAAAGTATCATCAACATAATGGAAGAAAACTGTGCACCTAGAAGAACCTAAGAGTAGGCTCTCCTCAAGATAGCCCACAAATACATTAGCCAAAACAGGGCCCAAAGAGGAACTCATTGCTAACCATCAATCCAATGATACATAATATTGTCAAAACTGAAATCAACAACAGACATGGTGGCAAATTTCATAATTTCAACAAAAACATCTTCAGAGATAGTTGGGTAAGTCAAATGACTACAATATAACAAATCGCTACAAATATCGATAATCTCCGACAAAGAGAAACAAGTGAAGAGGCTGCAAATGTCAAATAAATACATGAATCCATCAATGGCATCACAATTCTGAATAAATTGAGAAAAAAATGAATTTATAATACAGAATGAACTATAATGCTACAACACTGGTTGCAACATTACAGTCAGCCACTTTTTGACTGTTAAGACCTGATCATAGAAAGTATAGGTCTCAATGGGACCCCTTCTTTATGAATCTTAGATAGAAAGATGAGGATGAATGGAGCCAGATGGTTTTAATTCCTCAGACATTTCAAAAGAAAGAACACCACTTTTTACTCATTTCACTAGACTTTCTGAAATTGAGTTTCAGGAGTCAAGAGTATAGTCATGTGAGCCAAGACACAAACTTGGAAGGATCATTAAGTATAGTTAACATTTTGTTAATGTAATCTTGGTGGTTCATAAGGACAACACCAGAGCTCTTATCAGGTTTTGTGGTAACCAAGGAGTGGCTATTCTGGAGGAATTTAATTATGTTCATTTTAATTCTATTTTATGCATGAGAATGTCCTCTTACAATATTATTAAAAAAAATGATAAAACAATTCTTCAAAGCAAAACTTTCAAAATTTTCACGTAAATTCCCTACAGCAGAACAAAAATATTTCCTACAACTTTTATCACAATCAAATCTGCAGAAATTTAACTTTTTTCAATTTAAAAACATTTTTTCTCTAACATTGGATATTATACCTACATTAAAAAAAAAAAAAAAAAAAAAAAAAAAAAAAAAAAAGTCATCAAGCAAGAAATTTTATCCAAAGTCTCAGGAGAGTGAAAGTGGTTTCCATTTACTCACCTAGAAATAATTATTTCAAACCAATCATTTCAGTTCTTGAAAAATATATTTCACATTATAGATATCTACTCAACTAAGAGAGAAGTTGTAATTTAAAATCAAAGAAGAGTAGCACTTGACTGAGCTCTTATGTTAATCAGTATTATCTGTATTGGTAGCATGATTTTTTTTTTCTTGGGTAAAATTTTCTATTTATATTGGCAAAAGAGTTGCAAGACTGAAGATTATGAAGATATCAAATATAAGAGGATCACAAAAGATATCTAAATGTCACATGTATTGCTTTTTTTATTGGACTTATTCAAAAGTACTAAAACAGAAGAAAGAAATATGTATACAACATAAATGTAATAAATATATAATGATGATAAAGCAGTTTCAAGACACTGATGGTTGACTGTCAGAGCAAGATATTAAAATAAGCTTTTCTTTAAATTCTGTCCGCATTTTTCATTTTCAGCTGCTTGTAGCGCTTGCTCAAAACAAATTCAAGCCACTTCTTTTTTACATCATAGTAACCATTTGTAGAGACAGTCTCTTGTACAAATTGATGAAATCGAAATGTAAACTTTACCCAGACATGGGTTACTTATTTGAATAGAACATTAAAAAGCTGGAAAAGATTTTTAAGATTTTGTGTGTGTGTGTGTGTCGTATTTTGAACATTGAAAATTTTCTGAGAACCGTTTGGTTACAAAGGTTATCCAAAGGGAGATAGGAAAAAAATTTTTCTGAATTTTAAGAGTAAAGCAATATTGTAACTAGAAAAAAAATGTTTCAATAAAATAGAACATCACAATGGGATTAAATGTTTTCCTTTAAGTTGTATTAACATATGCACATGCATATACACACATAATATTTAAGTATGGCATTCACTTTCTTTCAAATACATATACATCAGACTTGTCAGCTTCTTCGAAATTGTTAAAATTATCTCCCCATGGACAGCCTGCTGTCGCCAGGTGCAAACAAAAACCCTAGATGTTAAAAGGTAAGAAGAAAAGCTGTGCATTACTGGACCAGTAAAGAATAAATAAAACACTTTGTCTTTTCGTTCTTTCTTCATTTCAACTTAGTTTAACCTCATAGTAATGAAGACATTCTATGAGATTGCAGGAAATGTCCACTGAAAAGAAGATCTAGTTGATTATACATGGACGACAATGAATACAACAATGACAATATGAAAAGAGAGAGAGAGTGGGAAAAGAAACACAAAGAGACAGACAGGGGAGAATGGCGCCAGAAAAAAATATTTCAAAGTCCAGCATGCACGTTTGTCTTTGTTTGTTTTTGTTGGTATTTATATTGTTTTGAGTAAGATTTTTAAAAGTGATTTTTATATATATTTTTTTTTAAATACTTTTTCTTTTTTGTTATAGTTAAACTTATGAAGGCGATAGAGAAGGTGAAATTGTTTGTGCTGGGCACAATGATGACAAGAAAACAATGACAACAATAAAGCACAGGCAACAGTATAATGAAGGTGTTTCTGCACTGTTGAAATTAGATGGTCATTACAGCAACACACACTGACAAATTGTTCCTGCACTCGCTCTTCTCCTTTGGACAGAGCATAGAAGGATGTGAGCAAGTAGATACCAACAGGACAGTCTCTCAAATGGAGGCCAAAAATACAGTCAATTCAAGTACATTGGGACTCTTTTGCACTTCATAATTTTTCTCTCTGCCTTGCCTCAATATTTTTTTCTTTTAAACCATCATCATCATTGTTATCATCATCATTTTCTCCATTCTCATTAACAATGAAAAAAAAAAGTAAAAAAAAAAATAAAAAGGAAAT
Organism: Ascarosepion bandense; assembly: GCA_037127315.1. NCBI lineage: Eukaryota > Metazoa > Mollusca > Cephalopoda > Sepiida > Sepiidae > Ascarosepion > Ascarosepion bandense. The sequence goes on along the minus strand of JBBBDQ010000322.1, from coordinate 5,134,167 downwards.
ATCAAGTTCATAGATTATATCATCATCTTCCACCGCCACCACTTGAGTCTTGCAAAATGCAAATTTCCAGCTGAAGATGTTGTTAAAGAAGATGCCAAAAAGTTGAAAAGCATGAAAGAAAATTGTCTAACTTATTTCACTGCATATATACATCTACATACACATTAAATATGTAAACTAACTTGAGAACAAGATCTTAAATAAGAACAATATAAGTTATAATTTAAATTTTAATGAATCCTGTTACAAACTGATGAATGAATCAAGTATTTAAGAAAACTCTACTCATAATTATACAGTAGTCATTAAGGCATTCTAGAAATGTGGCTCTGTACCAAGTGTTATTATTTTTGTACTGAACATTGATGATAAAAATGAATTTTTATCAAAAAATGTTTTCATTATTTTCAGTATTATATAATGAAATTATCAATATTGTAATTAATTTTCCCCCAATTCCCCTACAATTACAAGGTATTTAGAGAGTAGGAAACTGTTTTTTTAAAGAAATACATATGACCAAGAGAGTAATTATTTTTATTAGGTTTTAACTGAATCTACTTTACCTAAAATATCAACAATAAAAACAGAAAACTTGACATCACTGTTTTAAGAATTCTAAGAAATAATTAATACTTTATTATGTCTATAACAAAAATTGTCAATAATATTTTTATTGTTGAAAGTCATACCTATATGAGTAAGTAAGCATAATTAATATCTGATGTTGAAACCAGTGCAGCAATCATTCATGTGTCAGAAAACTTATTATCAATAAAGTTTTATTATCAGTATAATCTTGTTTCTCAACTATGATTTTGTTCTGCTAATTCCTACATGTATCAATGAAAAATTGAGACTATTTTTTTCAAGAATAGTTTAATGATTAGTGAAAATGAAATTATAGGAGAGTTTTGTAATTTGCTTGAAGCATTGTGAATATAAGATGTATGGGTCAGTATTTGAAGGCTATCACAATACATTTAGTAAAACAAAGGAAGTAAAGAAGGTGTTGGGTATTATGAAATTAAATTATCCAGTTTATTTAATATATAATAGATAGAGCTCACCAAGCTGCAAAGAAAAAGTTTCTCTCATTTATAATCTGCAGTATTTTAAGTTGCTTCAAGGACAGTTTAAATATTGAAAAGCTGCACTGACAAATAATTAATAACATACTATTAACTAATGAGAACTAAATCTATTATGGATGGCCATTCTAATTTCTGGTTGATTTGACACTTATTAATGGAAGATGTGTTAAGGAGTTTAATTCATAATCTTACAAAATTCCTAATTTTTTTTTTAGTTTAATTCATAATCTTACAAAATTCCTAGACAAAAAGTTTTCAATCACTTAATGCATTTATACATCTTGTAAAAAAGATACCTATTATAAATAACGTTTTCATAACTATTGTGATACTGTTACGTCTTTATCGTATTTCTGCTTTCATTCACTTAGACATTTTTCAGCCCATCAAATAAATAATCAAATCCAGGTAATATCTACAGAATTTCCTTCCTTCAAAGTAGTAGGAACTAACATTCAATTCTTCTGTCTTCTAACCTAAATAAACCAATTTTTTCTTCTTAATCTCATCAACAAAATATACAAACTTGATATGTCACACTAACTGATACTAATATTAATATTTTCCTTATCAATAATTCATTAATTAAAAGAGTTATTAATCAAGGCATTATCTCAACATGAGGTTTAGCTACCTTAGATGAGAACTTACTACATTGTCATTTTAGTACCACAACTGAGACAATTCATCTTATGATAGTATATTACTCTATTGCAAGATGGCAGCATTTCATTGTGTAACTAGGAAATTTGTAAATTTACTTTGGTAATATAACAACTAGTGAATATTTGCCCAACTTTCTGAGTTGAGTGTAGATTCAGGTTTTAAAATATTTTAACACAGAGAACATTAGATATTCTTTTGTACACATTGGTCAATTTATATGAAAATAAAACTGTTTGAAAAATGAAATGAAAGCATTTTTACAATTTTTTTATCATAAAAAGCTGACAAGAATTTAAAAATATTCTTGACAGTGAATAGGTTCAAGATAAATGCAAAAAAGAAAAGACTCTCAAAAATACAAATAAAGTTTTTTATCTTATTCTTCAACTAGACACATAGTTCAAGTTTGACCATATAGATAAGTTTTTAACTGTTAATCAAAATCTTTACTGTATATGAGTAGTCAATCTACTCTTATAAAATTCATGGTGCCTTTTAGGAATATATGCATACTTTAAGCTTGTCAGATATGTAGTTAAATCTAAACTCTCAGTTATTGACAAATATTATCTCAATTTTATTATCTAGTTTAAGTAATAAGTTTTGAAGTAGAAAAAAAGGATACAGTTCTCAGCCCCCGTTCGGCAGGATCCACAATCATGAGTCCACGTGGAACATATATATTTTGGTTCTGGTCTTCAATATATCGACCAATCTTCTTTAAACACTGAAAAAAAAAGAAAACACCAATAAACAACAATAATCAAAATAAAAATTAGCAACAACTCAAATTTCCATTTTACTAAATGTCAGGTTATTTACAATTAACATTTAACACAAAAACCTAATTTTGTTAGTTATTTTATCATGAAAAATTAAATTGGATGCTTATGATTAAACTTTGAACTAAAATTATTTATACTTTTGGAAGATGATTGACTAATTCATATATATATATATATATATATTAGATTTTTTTTTTTTAATTTAGAATTTATAACAAATGTTATAATACTACAAAAGTAGCTATTTTGTTTCAACACTACCTGTGTCTTATCAAATGATAATGTTTATTTTGAGTTTTAAAAGGTTCAAAACTAGCCAAACCCCCTTATTCAGAGAGATATTGTTACATAGACAGTGCGGACCAATCAAAATAAAGTCATTTTTAATTTAAAGAATATGAGAACAGACTCTAAAAACAATTTATTAGGGCATTAATATTAATATTTGATTAAAATAGAGATCAGCATTATTAATTGACTCTCAGCTTCACTTTCACTTTACTTTAACAAAGCATTGGATTTAGATTATAATAAAGTTATTCAGATATTAAAAGAAGAAAAGACATGGACACGCACATATACAAATATATAGACATCCACATACGGACAAATAGACAAGTATATACACATACAAACATATAGTGGTATACAGACACATGTACAAATTAATATATATATATATATATACACACACACACACAAATTTTAAAATTTTGTTTTTATTGGCATGTCAATATATCTGTTAAATTTTAAAGTCAGGTTTGGAAAACATCTGTAAAGGCTACAATACTGGATATGGGTAAGAGCAAATTTGTAAGATGGCAAGGGCCTTGAATGAACGTCATATCTCAGTGCATGAACAAATAAACGTAATATATACTCACACAAATACACAAGCTAAAAACAAAAATGTACAAGACTAAAAACTCTACAGATTATCATATACAAAATAAAAAATATAACCACATACACGAAACTACTTATATACAACTTCTGGCATAAATATATGCAAATGGGCACAGGAATATTCATACAGAAGCATACCCGCATATATAAATGTGCACAGACAAGAATATATATATATATATATATATATATATATATATTACAAGAAAGTGAAAGAACATGTAGATTAAAAACCCACTGTTCAAGCATTTACTTTTATAAAGAGTGCTCAATAAAGATTAGAGCTTAATACCCTTAAATTATAGTTGAAAAAAGTCATTACAAATCATAAAAATGTTGGTATATGCACTTAATTTCCTTGAAAAACAACATGTATCAAAACCAAATATCGCTTTCTGTGTATATTTGGAAGTTAAAGGACACAAATAAAACACCCAAAGTAAAATGGAAAATTCTGGAAAAAACTAGAATCTGTAAGTCTTTTTTAGAAAAATATCTTAAATCAGCATGTTAATCAAACAATAACTATCAAAATAATAAAGAGAACAATAATACTAACTTATGCAACTGTCAAAGTCCTAATAATTGCCCACTGCAAAATAGGTATCAAATAAATTCTATTGTGCACCGATGTAATATAACATCAAATGAAAAACCAATTGTTAATAAAGTTTACATCAGATCTACAAAGAACACTTTTAAGCAATGTTGGTATATGCACTTAATTTCCTTTAAAAACAACATGTATCAAAACCAAATATTGCTTTCTGTGTATTTTTGGAAGTTAAAGGACACAAATAAAACACCCAAAGTAAAATGGAAAATTCTGGAAAAAACTAGAATCTGTAAGTCGTTCAATGACATCTGCCCTTTGTGCCTGAGTGAAAAGCTGCATATTCTAAGGTTCTTTTAAAATGGTGAACTATTGAACCATAGGGATGAATTGACTCTTATGTAAACATCAAAAATATTTTTCATTAAAATTTAATTAATCATAATGTGTCTTTTATAACTTGTGCTCTAATATAACCAAAAAAATTAAAATTAAATTTACTAAAGTAAATGGTTCACAAAATACTAGTTGGCTTTCTTAACTACAATATACCTTGGTATACTAGAACTATTCAGTTCAAATTCCAACAAAAAAAATTTCCAGCACCTTAAAAAAACTTTACATTTTATTAATTGCAATATTTCATTGATAGCTTATGCTCTAATATAAGTTTAAAATTATTTTACCAAAATAAATGATCCACACAATACTAAATTTTGTTTAAGCTATAATATACCTTAGTATGCCATAATTATCAAAATCCTGATTCTAAACACACACGAAGAAAAGAAAAAAAAAAAGAAGAAAAACACCCTGAAATTCAGCCTGCTGTAAAAGATTATTGTCTGCCCATTTAAATAATCTATGTTCTCACAATGTATTTTATACAGACAAAATAATTCTATTTTAATTAAAAAAAAACAAACTACAATGTTTCATTTATAACTTATGCTCTATTATAACTTAAAAATTAGCAATTATTTTACTAAATAAAAGACCCACACAATACTAAATTAGTTTTAACTACAATATATTTTAATATACCATAATTATTTAATTATATTTATAACAAACATTGTAGCCCTTTTACTCATGAAGTAATTTAAAAAAAAAAAATTCAACTTGCTGTTAAAAAATATTTACCTATTTAAGTATTATGTGGTCCCACTAGATACCTTCCTCAGACAAAATAATTTTTTTTAAGATTTAATTAATAACTATGTTTTATTTATAACTTATACGCTAACATTAAAAAAAAATGAATATTATTTTAATAAAATAAAAGACCCACACAATACCAAATTGTTATTCTAAATACAATATAACTAAGAATACTATTATTTATTTAATCCTAATTCTGACTTTCTATCTCTTTTACTTATAGTAGTTATCTATTGTTCAATAACAAACAAAAAAAAAAAAAAAAATCCAACCTCCTGATAAAAATTGTCTACCCATTTCAAAAATCTAAGGTCCCACTATGTATTTTACCCAGACACAATTAAGAAGCGACATGTCTAGATCTAAGCCATCCTGCCCCCTTTCCTAACCCAAATGTTTATCTCTATGGTTACATAATTCTAAATGCTGATTGACTAGTTTTGACACATCTTAATGCATTTCCTCCAACCACTATTCCTTAATTTTCTAAATAACCATAAATTCATTTTATATTTTCAAAAATAAATCGTTTTCACCATTGATTTTAACATGAAGAGGAATAGTTCTGTATCAAAACATGAAAATTTTTGTGTAGTAGTATTATGCTTTTATAAACCATTGTAATAACAAAATTACTATATATATATATATATATATATATATATATATATATACACACACACAGACACACAGCTATATACATCCACTAATATTCAGATAAACCCATGCACTCAAGTACATATTCTAATATAAACAGAGTGAAAATATATAAAAATAAATAAATAAATAAATAATAATAATAAATAAATAAATAATAATAAAAATAAGTAAATAAATAAAAAACAGGATCTGTATGTACAAACAGTTAAAATCAGGCACTAATAAAAAATTCAGAAACAATGTGAAATTGATGCCTCAAGAATCACAATTATTACATATTAATTTGAAAATCAATGCTATAATAAAAATGCGTTAATTATTAACTAGATGATATATGCTAGATTAAAATCTATCGAATATTAATATGATAATCAATGTTAGATTAAATACCTCATAACTATATAACTTGACAATCAATGTTAGATTAAATACTTAGCAAACATTTATATAATATATACCAAATTAAATACCTAACAAAAACGAATTAGAACATCCAGACAGATGAAAATAACCATCAAATAAAGGTAAATAACAATTGACTGCAGTGAAAATAGCATACGTAAATTCTTAATATTACAACCCATACTGTAAAGTAAATGATGAACTATGTTTACAATGAACACTAAGTTCATTTCTCTGGTTTAAGAACCTTGTCTTTAAATTTAATAATTTCTAACTTCTCGCTGAGATAAAAGTAGCAAAGTGCATGGAGAGGGTTACAAATTCAAGCTTTTGTAAGAACTTTCCATTTAACAGTAGGCCTTTTGTTGTTTTTTTATTTTAAACACCAAAAGAACTTGCATAATGAAGTACTGTATTTATAGGAACTATTATTGAAAGATAGCATGTGTTGATACCAGCAGGTTTTGAAAGGGTTTTTAGTAGGCCGAATATTAAACTTTTTAGTATCAGGATTTTCAATTGTCGAGATAGTTCCATAGTTTATCTTTGTACTAACTAAGCAATTATTATGCAGTGGGAATTCTTCAGAATTTCTACAGTTACATCTGCTGGTATTAATTTTGTTATCCTTGGTATTATCCATTTCAGCATTGAAATGCACCAAGTTTTTAGTATTATTTGCTTGACTTTATTTTGAGTACTTTTTAAGAATAGTGTTTCTTTGGATACTGAATTTTATTCTATCCATACCTACCCTATACTTGTGTGTGTGTGTATATATATATATATTTTTGATATTTCAGACCAGCCTCGGCCTTTCATCAGAAACAAAATGATTTTAAAATTTAAACTAGAAGCGTTCGTCGCGAGATGTTTACATCACATGACGTAGAAAGCAATAGTTTTTTAATATTTGTAAACATAAACCTATCTCTAATAATACTTTTAAATGTTGTTTTAAAGAAAATTTTTTAAGTGTATCTAAAAAAATGTTTAATTATTGAAATATTTATAAAGATTCAAAATGCTTAAGTCCCTATTTAACCCTAGCTTGTATGTATTTAATTTTAAAATCCAGTATTTTTCTTTCTTTCTGCATGAGTATGTAGAACTAAAATCGGAATCTATCAGTAAACATTTGCAGTTTTCTAATCTGTGTCCTGGTTGATTGAAGCAGAACATGTCAATCAACCAGGACACAAATTAGAAAACTGCAAATGTTTACTGATAGATTCCGATTTTAGTTCTACATACTCATGCAGAAAGAAAGAAAAATATTGGATTTTAAAATTAAATACATACAGGCTAGGGTTAAATAGGGACTTAGGTGTTTTGAATCTTTATAAATATTTCAATAGTTAAACATTTTTTAGATACACTTAAAAAATTTTTCTTTAAAACAACATTTAAAAGTATTATTAGAGATAGGTTTATGTTTACAAATATTAAAAAACTATCGCTTTCTACGTCATGTGATGTAAACATCTCTCGACAAACACTCGCGATGAACGCTTCTAGTTTAAATTTTAAAATCATTTGTTTCTGATGAAAGGCCAGTCTGAAATATCAAATATCTATCTCTCTCTCTCTCTATATATATATATATATAATAGAAATAAATAAATACTGTCAAAAAAAAAAAAAAAAAAACATTTTTAAACTTACAACTTTTTAGTAGTTTTTCCTATACATATTAAGACAGTATAGGTGGATCATCATTATGCTATATATATATATATATATGTGTGTGTGTGTGTGTGTGTGTGTGTGTGTGATCTTTATTCAAAAACATTGTCAAGATAAAAAGAATTTCAAATATAACCAACATATTATTTAAAGTTTCAATATAAAGTTTGTGAGCAATAGCCTCGCACTCTCAAACAACATGATTACATCAAATCCATAACTGCATCTACTGCTAAGAAGGTTAGGTTACTGTGTCAGGCTAGAAAGTTTTTCTCATCAGAATCCATTTTGCACATTTATAAATCTACCATTCATATGTGCATTGAATACTGTTGCCATATCTGTTCAGGTGCTCCAATTATTCATCTTGAGGTTCTTGACAAAATCCAAAGGAGGATCTGTGATATAATCGATTCTGATTGACAGCCTGCTTTCAGTCACTTTCTTACCAATGTGGCTTCCCTCTCTTTTTTGCTAGTATTTTCATGGCAACTGCTCTGACAAGCTTTTTTTTTTTACCCAACTACATGTATTTTTGTGTGCTACAAGATTGGCATCTAGGTCACACTCTTTTACTGCCAAAATAGTTAAATGTAACTGCCTCTTCCACTATAATAGTTTCTTTTCTTGGAACTCCCATTTGCTAGCTTCTGATAGCTACAATCTCCAAAAATTTAAATGCAACGTCAATTGCCTTCTATCTACTTGATTCCAATCCATCTCTTGTCTTTCTTCAACATCTCTTATACCTTGTTTTTTTTTCTCTCACTGTAACCCTTGTGCACCAGTGGCAGTCCTGCCTTGCTTGAGGTGAAATGATTATTTTAAAAAAAAAAAAAATTAGCAACTGTTGGTATAAAAATGACTGAATTTTTTTTTAACAAAGTTTAAATTTATGTCAATTATATATTATATGCAATGCCTATTTCCTACAATTCAGTCTTTTCCTAACTTCTAAAAGGAACTGAAATCTTCTGTTTCATACTGTATTTTATATATATATATATATATATACGCACATGGAAAAAAATGAAAAAACAAAAACAGTAACTATATTCATTTCAGAATTATCCAACATACCTCATACTGCCTAGAAACTTAACATACAATAATAAAATATGGATTAATTCATAATTTTAAAGTCTAACAAGTGATTTTGAAAACTTTCTGGAGTTGGCAAGAAAATCAATCATCCTAGGCAAAACAAAGATTTAAAGTAGAAAAAAAAAAAAAAAGCCTTTTTTTATGCGATTATATATTAAAATAAAATGTGCATGAAAATATATCAGTTATTGGTATTGAATAATATAAGGAAAACTATTTGATTTTCTTATAATTTTATTATTAATGATAGATGTAGGTATTATAAATAGTGCTAAGTATGATTTCGGACAGGTTTCAGAGCAACACACCTCTACCACAGTTTGTAATAAAAAGTTTTAAAGGGATATTTTGTGGGAAAATATTTCAAGATTCACTGCTACTTTTCTAATAGTATAAAATAGACTGTTTTTTTTTATTTAAAAATACAACTTCTGATTTGTTCATTTCAGATATAAAAAAAAATTAAAAAAAAAACATATTAAAAATTATAATGCTTGGCCATAAAAATGTTCTTAAGAATAGCAATATACATCTTATACATTACATTTTTTTATCTTATCAGTACAAGAAGACACAAAGCATAATTTCCTTTTACACTGATGAAACCCATTGCAGGAAGACTTCATATTTGTCAAATCATCTGTGTATATATTATTAATTCAATCATCAACCAAATGGAAAATAAAAAACATTGAAAAATATTTACTTTATAAAAATATTTTGCTAAATATTTAATAAAATTAACAAAGAGTATTATGAAATAGGACACTACACAGTATAAATGATATAATAAAAAGACAAGTACAAGAACTAGAAAAACAGTAAAAAGGATAATTTACAAAAGATGTCTATAGCAAAAGAAGTTGAGAGACATGCAAGTATTTTAGAATAAATGTCTAATAAGCCACCATTTGCAGTGGATAAATAGAAATAATAAATGTAATGTAATAACAAAACAGCAAAAAAAATAATAAAAATAGATGCTAAAATGTGCTGAAGTAGCTATGGAAATAGTCAACATAAGACAGAGATGAGGACTGATGCAGTGACTATCTAATGCATTCTATTACTGACTCACCACCTTTTCATAATGTGTATCCATACACAGGTAAGAGAGATAGGCAGTGAGACAAGCAAAACAGCTCTCACAATACGTGCGGCCTCCAAGACTTTCTGCTTCATTATACATATTGTTGATTGTGCTTACTGTCTCCTGAAAGGCGATTGCATCAATCTGAAAGAATGGAAACAAATTATATTAAACTTTTTTTTTTTTTGTTTTTTAGAGAAAAAACAGAATCAGTATTTTTTAGAAAAGGTGTAAACATGAAAAACAACACATTTACAAACAAGTATTTATATGAAATTAAATACTTTAAATTATTTTCATATTTTTTTTTCCACACTGAAATTTTTGTCACTATACACTTTTTCTTTAAAATCATTTAATCATATATTAATTTCTTTATTTTTTATTACAATTCTTTTTGCTGGCACCTTTTAAGTTTGATTTTCAGTCTTACACTTGTAGCCTTCTCCCACACTATACCAAGTTTAGTAAATACAAATAAAACACAAGCAATTTTATTCCAGACACAAATATTTATTTTCAGTTTACTATTTTTTCGTTAATAACAAATTTCTTAACACAAAACTCCAACTACCATTTGATTTATAAGAAATTTCCTAAAGTTCAAATTTACCAGGTTTAAACAAAATTTAGATACGTTGAGAAGTATTTTGAATCAATCAATGAATAAAATATAACTTTTAATAATTGCAGTTATAAAACAAAAAATGTGAGAAAAATCTGTATTCCCTTATTAACACTAGAATGGTTGCCAATTTTGATATAGCTGCTATTATTAGTATCATTTTTAACAGTAGAAATGAAAACATCAAGGAAAATGTATAACAGAAGGAAAACAAAACATATCTACAAGTGTTTGGCATGTGAATAGCAACTAGCCATCATTACATGTCTAATGAATATGTTTTTGTTTTTAACTTTCAGAAACTTATTACAATTTGTTTTGTTTTTTTCAAATATTTTCATCTTGGTATTGATTTTATTTGATAAGACAGGTATATTTTAATGAAAACTATGTAAGTCTATAAGGAATAATAATAATAATAATCAAATCTTGTTTAACTATGTTAACTGGTTTCAAAACTGCAAGGGTGTTGATTTTCTGTTAAAAGCTTAAAAGATAATTCAAAGTAGAAAACCTTATGGAAATTTCTAGTGACATTAGTGAACAAGATTAAAGAGAAGGTGGATAACAAAGGAAATTCTAGAACTGATGAAAAAGAGAACAAGAAACAATGCCAAATAGCACAATGTATAGGATACTAAAAACCATCAAAAAGAAATGAAGGCAGGTCAAAGATGATTAGCTCAATGAGAAATGTGCATAAAAAGACAAATTTATAAAATGATAAAAGAATTAACACGTCAGAAATTGCATTCCTCAACAGGATGCATAAAATCTAAAAATGAAAGGTTTGATAAAAAAATTTTATAGGAAAAATACTTCAAAGATGAAATGAATACATTGGAGAACTTTTCCATAAAGAGAGCAGTGAAACCCTTAATACATTAAAACAAGGAAGAATCTGTAATCTTAAAATCAGAAGTAAACTTTTCACTGGTCAGGATGAAGAGTAACAGAGCAAGTAGAATTGCAATAGAGATACTATTAACCTTAATCAATTTTAATGTCAACTAGATTACTGAAATAACAAAGGAAATATGAGAGTGACAACATACCAGAAAACCTCAATACATATCTTTATAATAACATCTAAGAAGCCAGGTGCAAATGTGAGATCCATCGAACAATTAGCTCAAATGAGGCACATAATTAAGCTTAAGAATTAGACCAGAAATATGGCAAGAACAATGTGGCTTTGTTCCCAACACTGGAATAAGAAATGCTATCTTCATAAATCGAAGTCTATCAAAGTAAGCAATACAAATGCAAAAAGACCTATATCAATGTTTCATAGATTAAAAAGGCATTTGATAAGGTAGCATACAAAAACCTATTTGAACCAATAGGTAAATTTGTATTACATGAGAAAGATATGAGGATAGCTCACATTTAATGGGAACAGATTGCATGCATACAGAAAATAAGTTAAGAATGTAAAAAAATTAGAACAAGGGGTAAGACAAGGAATTATTTCCTCACCAGATTTATGATCTATACAGCAAGATAATATGAATGAAAATGTTAGATTTACCAGCATTTACTACTGGTAGTCATAATTCTAACAGCATAAGACATGCAGAAGATAATGGCAGATACATAAGAGAAAATACAAAGTTAGGGAAGGTAGGCAAGGAAATCAAGAAAGGATTAACCATTAACTATAAGAAAACAAAATGGAATGGTTATTAGCACGAGTAGCAACCAAACATATTAGCTTCAAATTAGAAATATCAGACTCAATCAGAAAAAGAAATTTAACTGAGTTGTATGGTAACAGATGACAGAGTGATCCAAAAAGGCAAGTGGCCTTTCAGAAAGTAAGTAAAATATTCAAACAGATATTTTATCAGAAACGAAAAAAGAGAGCTGAATTGCTACATTATATTTATCCCCTTGTACAGCAGTGAACAATGATCAAGTAATTTCCTTAGATGAAAAAAGGACTGAAAAAAATTTTATTTTCATGGCTTATCAAGCCTTTGTAGATTATAATTTTTTTTTTAATAAATGAATATTGTAAATAATGCATTAACAATTTTTGAGAATGACAATGATTTTTCTAGTTACAGATCCTACTATTTAACCTATAGCTGAGGGAGGAGATGTATGTACCTTTTCCCAAGAGTATTTGCATGTAAGTGAATGCAATGAACCCAACTGGAATAAGAAAAAACTGGAAGATGTACTTATACAGATTGATGTTGAGAATACCATGGACAGAAATGTGAGCAACAAGGAAGTTATAAAGAAAATGGTAATTAGAAAGATATCTATACATAAATCATCGAGTTGAAATTTCTGGGACACATTATGAAGAGCAACTAGAAAAATTTAATACTCACAAGACATAGAAAACATGAGTAGAAAGAAACAATGAGCAACTTAAACTATGAAAGACAGGAAGTTGTGGGAACCATAAACATCCATGTCTTAAAGAGATAAGCGCATAAATTATGATTACCTCGACAATTACTGACTGAAAAATGATATTAATTTTGTTTATTCTTAATTATTAAATGCTTTGCTTGTATTATTATGATTACAATAGACATAATAAAAATTGCAAAAGAATGCATAATATTTGTTGCTTAAAAAGTACGTTTAAACAAATAAAATTACTCAACAATGATTTAGAAAGTGCTGATTCCAATGTATATTTTAAAGAAAACATCATCGATAACTTTGAATATTAGTCAAATAAAATACTAAATAAAACAGTGGCCTTAAATTATAATTGGAAAATAGAGAAAGAAAAAAAGCATCAAATTTCTTTAAGGTATTTTTATAGTAGAGATTATAATCAGGTAATTAGTGATATACATTTGTGAATTCAATGAAAATTTAGAATGTTTTTAAATCTTTAAATTAGGTGTAATATATAAAGTTCAATAAATGAAATATTAAAATGAAAATGACAGATATTTTAGACTTCTAAATAGACTCAAATTTAATGTATAGGAATGAGGATGAAATAATTATTTTCTATCAAAAGAAAAATCAATTGAAAATGGTAATAAAAATTTGAAAGTTTCAGGTAGCTAGAATCTAAAGCTAAAAATACATGTAAATGTATTTGTTAAATCATGACCAATTTTAATAGCATTTTTTATGGTTTAATTTATCTAATGCTGAGTTAGAAGAGGAAATTGCAAAGATAACAGCAACAGTAAATACTTGGCCGTCAAGTGTTGAATAACAGTATACAAAAATAAAGAAATGGTAAACACTTAAGGATAACATCTACTTAAAGAGTTAAATGATTTTAAAATACAATAAAGAATCATGTGATGATTTAACGTCGTTTTAATTATAATAATTAAAAATAGTTAATGCATCACTTGATTCTTTATTGCTACATAGAATGACTGCTCAGATGAATATATTTAACACCTATGTTAAAAATGAAACATTTTTCACCTTTCCTTCCAGTTCTACAGGAAATTTTGTTTGGAATTTAACAGGAGTTCCATCAGTGTAATCCCGTTGGATAAAAACTTTGATCCCATTTGGTTGATGAATTCTGGAGATATCTTCCATTGCTATTACCTCACTGAAAATTAAATTGAAAGAAGTATAGTGCAAAATATTTAAACAAATTTGCAAAGATAATGTATTATACAAAAACTTCATAACAAAAAGTTTGCTTAAAAATGATAATTATCTTCAATATGTTAAGACATTTTGGCTTTCTTAGTATTAGATTATTTTTAGTGTATCTTTGTAGGAAAATATTTTTTAAAAAGAAATAAATAAAAAAAAAACATCAATGAAAACAGGTAGATAAATAAGTCATAATAGAGTAAGCAGGCAACATTTTAAAAATAAATCTCAACCATTATAACATATTCTTTTAGGAATAGGAAATATTATAAACAAGTGTTTCCCTATTTCTATATAACAAATGTAATAATATTGGAAACATACTGTGTGCCAGGTAAGTGAGAACAACTATAAAGAAAAACAAAGATCTCCAGAAGAACAAAAATTTTTCCAGAAAAAGAAAATCGGGAAAGGGATATTTATCAAGGATGATCTTGATGTAGTCTCAGAAGAGACTGCATACCTGGGTCAGGTGACTGTCACTTGTGCTGGTTATCACATCTATGATAGCAAACTTTTAAAAAATCCTTGGTACTTCATTTTTCTTAATATTTAAAAAATAGAAGATAAAATAATAATTTCTGATGATAAATTAAGCTTTTAATTTTATTTCAATAATGTTTTTCCAGAATAGTACCTCACTATTAAAGTTTATTACTTCATCCTTGCACCCCTCTTCTGTTAATACTTGTGTGTTACATAGATGCAATACACTTAATATAACTGGACATTTCGAAATAATCAAGAATCCTACTACTGATGCATTCTTTCATTATTTTCTAATTTGTAATTAAGAAAAGTGAGAATTATTGCTAAGCTTGGTTTAAAATGTGTTATTTATGTATAATACTTTGCACTGTGAATTATTTCATATAAAAGGTTTTAGTGACAGTAAAGTCAATAGTTACTTTTTTGCACGTCTGTTTATATTATAGTACAAAATCTATTGTAAGTGAACAGTTAGAATGAAGGAAGTTTTACCAACATATTTCATATATTCTACTGTTATTCTATTTAGCATTTAAAAATAAATATTGTACTTGAAATTACAGATTCATTATCTGTTATTTATGCTTCTGATATAATTTGTATTGGCTTCTTGTTTATTTTCTGCAATGTTGCCTCACAGTAATTCTTCAGATCAAAAGAAAAAAAGTTATTGATTTGTTATCAATATTAAAAAGGTAGAATTTGTAGTTTAAGTTCATTAAAACCACAAATCTTCCTTTTCCTGTATGATTATTAAGGGGTAAAGAGGTCCAATTATAATCATTCAGATGTTTTAATTATAAGAAGTTGAAGTTTCAGTCAAAATACAACATTAGTTTCAGTTATTATATAAAAAACATTTTCAGTTTCTCATATTACTTGTAAACTTCAGTTTTGTTTTTTGTTTTTTACAGATTAATTTGTATTGAATCTGAAGCAATAAAACATAAAACTGCTAATATATAAATATATTAAAATTAATTTTCTTCTAAGGTATAATATTATAAGCAAATAAATTGGATTTTAATCACTAGAATAAACTGTGATGAAAAGGGGGTGAAGTAAAAAATGAGAGTGAGCAACAGTGATTATTATGCAAACAATTCAATATAAACTTGACTTTATGTATTAAGAGTGTGAGTTTTGAATAGCAACAAAAATCTTATTGGTATGCAAAATTTTTTTCTTTATTAGAAAAAAGATACAATTTTATTTATAGCTACATTATCAATAACCAGCAAATTACAAAATCATTTGAAAGAATTTTAAAAACAATTATTTATAAAAAAGGATGTTGAAAGTTCCTGGCCTAAGGCACTTTTCAAAATCAGAACCAATATCAGAATTTAGAATCTCTACTTGGCCAAACTGAGAACTTTGCAGCATCACCTTGTATAAATTATAATAAATGGAGATAGAATATTTGCGTTTCAGCAATTACAGTAAGTGATCCCATTAAGATCACTCCAAACTTAATATCTTCCATGGCATTAGAGAAATATCTAGTACAACACTAAAGGTTGAATTTTCTTGCCATTAAATCCTTAAGTTCTTTTGCCTTGTTACAGATAGTAGCACAGTGATGTTTTGGTAAAATTCAGTCTAACATGTATGTAGATAAAAATCAGAAGGTAGGTTCCATATTGAAAAAATTAAATTTATTGACATTCAAGTTGAGCATTTACAGAGATCAATTAATGAATGTGAGCACAGTAAGGTAATATTGTGAAAATGTGGATTGCCTATGATGGTGCAAAATTTTAACACGTGTAGCATGCAGGCTTTTGTTCACTGTTGGTGAAAATAAGTAGCCAATAGTGGTAATTGTGGAAAAATACTGTTTTGTAGTTGAGAACTTGCTCTGTGAAATAGCATTATCATGCTCTCTGTATATGTTATAGTTTTCATGAAAATAAATATGAAGCATTACTTTTGGAGCATCTACTTTATGTACTTCCCAAATAAGTATGTTTTCAGCTTTAAAAAAAAAATCCTGCTATTCTTACATTCTATTGTAAGAATAGCAGGAATTTTTTTTTTGTCTTAAAAGAATCAAATCAAAAATTACAAAAATGCTATTTGTTAACAGTATTTCTATAAAGAAGAAAACTGTTGGCTCATCTATTTAGTAGTAACAACAAAAGAACACTAGATTCAAAGCAAAGTAATATCCACTGTGAAATAATTTTAACAGTAGATAAAATTATTATAAGTTATGTGCTTCAAAATTATCTCAAATATTCCTAAGTCTCTTAAGCTCATACAGTTATGATCTGTTTACTTCTTTGTTCTTTCTTTCTTTATTTAAAAATCACTGCTTTTATGTAATACACACAATATACTTCATAGAATTGTAGATGGTGTCAAAAATCCTCTTAATCACCTACTCATAAATGAATTTTCAGGAGTCTCTTTATTTTCAAGTTTACCTGTTCACTGCAGACACCATGCTATCATTAACAATACAAAATGTTGCCTGAATTACAAATTTCAAAACCTAAATATGAAAATAGGTGAAATACATGAAAATTAAAGCAATCGTATAGTTTTAAAACAATAAGTACACAATTTTATCTGAATTAATTATGCCATTTAAAGATGCTTCATAAAACTTCAGTTAGTTTTAAACATTCTTATGAAAGCAGAACATTTTGTCTACTGACAATCCCAATTCAGCTGTTCAGCAATGACTCATACTCAATCATTGTTTAACTAAAAACATTGAAAAAGCAGGCAGCTGAGGGAGTCTTCATTGATTGTATAAGTGAACAGAAATCCTAAATGATTAGATAAACAAGCAATTAAATAAAATCATTCAAAATTATGAAATAATTTTTTTGTATATTTGCCTAAAAAGCAGTGATGATAAAATAAAATGTTGACAATATGGTTTACTTTATATAGAATTTTTTAAAAATTTTTAATGCTGTAATCAAATTATTTTGTGAAGCAAAATTATGGACATTAAAAAAAAAAACTAAGATGTAGGAAGCAATACATTAAGAACTAATTTAAGAAAATGAAATAAAAAAATAAAAATATAAAAGGAAAAAATAAAAAAGTAACCAACTTTTACGAGAAACAAATGCAATGAAGAAAAGAGAAGCAATTATCCAAAATTAAAAATATGATTCAATAAAATACATTCAGGAGATAATTTTTTTTCAGCTAAAGATCAATGAGGAAAAGAAATGTACACATTACTATACACATTAAAGGATGAAAAACAAAATCAAGTGTTGCTTGGATAAATCTTATAACAAATTCTTGATTTGAAAATAATGGATGTTACAAAAGGACGAACGCAGGCGTCCCTCAAGGTTCTATCCTAGGTCCCACGCTCTTTCTGATCTACATTAATGATCTCCCCGACACCATTAGATCCCAAGTTGGCATGTATCCCGACGACACAACAATCTACTCCCGCATCGATCAGAAACCAGGTCTGGACGACAAAGTGAACCTCGCTGCCGTACTTGAAAGGGACCTCCAATCCGTAGTGACCTGGGGTAGGGAATGGTTGATAAATTTCAATGCCTCCAAAACAAAGCTGTTATCAACTAATCACCATAGACAATCGCATCTACCTCCCATTAGCATGGGACAGGCTAGCCTCCCAGAGAGTAAAATACTACGCCTCCTTGGCCTTACACTCTCGGCGGACCTCAAATGGAATGACTATATTGAATCCATTGCCAAATCTGCTGCTATGAAAGTGGGCTCCCTGTGCAGGGCCCGGAAATTTTTCCCACCTGAATCTATTCTGCACATATACAAATCTACCATCCGCCCGTGTATTGAATATTGCTGCCATATCTGGTTGGGTGCCCCTGCTGCTCTCCTTGGGCTTCTTGACAAAATACAAAGGAGGATCTGTAACGTGGTTGATACTGACTTGGCAGACCGGCTGCAGCCGCTCTCACACCGGCGTGATGTGGCTTCCCTGTGCCTCTTCTACAAGTACTTTCATGGCTTCTGCTCCGGTGAGCTTAGATCACTGATGCCGCCTAAGCACGAATTTACACGAGATACTAGATTAGCAACTAGGTCCCACCCTTTTACAGTTAAACAAATAAGATGTAACCGTAAATTCTACTCCAACAGCTTCTTTTCTCGCGCTTCCCCCTGTGGAACTCCCTTCCACAAGTCTGCTTTCCCGACAGTTACAATCTCCAGGTGTTTAAATGTAGGGTCAATAGACACCTCCTATCACACTAACTCCCAACTATTCTCACAACACTCATCTACCCAACCCTCATTCTTGGTATCCTTACCCGCCTATCACCCACCCTCTGTCATTTCCTATATTTAATCAGCCTTTCTCCACTCTACATAGCCCCCTGCACAGTAGTGGCAGTGACATGCCTTGCTCGGGGTGAAACACTTATAAAAAAAAAAAAAAAAAAATATTCCTGATACAAATCATTTTCTTATTTAGTAGTATATTTATGAATAATAACATTTCAATTCATGGATGTTTGAATGTCTTTTTACAGATACTCCTCATCACATGAGATGCCCCATGCTAAATTTGGTAGCATTAGGTCACATGTTTTGCATTAAAGTCAAATATACTAAATGTTCTGAATGAAAGATAGAGGCAAAGTGTAAAGAAATAGATATACAATTGTGAAACATACACTTAGTTGACCAGCAGGACAAGGAGGTAGTCGTGTGGCAAGGAAGCAGGAGGAGTCAACTGGTCCAGTTTTTCAAGACAATTAGTAACCACAATGCAAGACCTGTAATAAATAAAGTTTAAAAGAGGCATCATTCATATATCAGAAGTCATACAATTCCTGTTACATTCATAACTTATGCACATTCAGAAATTAGTGTTTTTATTTGAAGATTTACATTCATATTCTTTGAATAGGTTACATGAGAAAGTAATTGCAATAAATATGCATTAAAAGAACTTATTTTAAGCAGGATTTTGTGTCTTTCTTTAGAGAAAAAATTTCAAAATCCTTCAATTCTCATACTTTTCATCCATTTTTGCTTAAAAAACTTTTTGCTTTTTTTTTTAAATCTATAAGAGTTTTCATTTGTAACACATCCTATCAATGACTGCCAAAAAAAGTAAATGAATAAATAAAAATAAAATAAACAAAAAAATTAAGCATAAAGTTCATGAAAACTTTTGTAAATCACTTCATGCACAGTTAAGAATATCTATAGAGGAAAGTTTTTATAACTTAATTTTACAAAAGCTGTGAGAAAAAAGTTTCCCAATAAATCAATATAATATCAGATAATTAAAGGTGAAAAATAAAAATAAATAAATGGTAATACAATCTTCTTGCAAAGTATTTTAGCTAAATAGGAAAAAAAAAAAATACAATTTTGTTTTCTGTGCAGTTTGTGTGTGAATTAGTTTATATAGATAAAATCAACTGCAATCATTTAGATAAAGTTCTGTATTCATTTTTAGTATAATCTCACTTCTACCAAAGTTAACACAAAATTAATAGTAATAATTGCTAATACATTAAATTTATGTTCAAATTTTTAAGATTATCCATGCTTTTAGTTTGTATTATAAGTTAGCAAACAAACAGTTACTATGAAGTGTACCATATCCACTTGTTAGTCAAAAATTATCACTAAATTGTTTTCTTATAACTTCTCTTAATACTAATCTGTCTTTCTAAAATTATTTTGGCATATCTTGTTTCATTGCTTTTGATTATGTATTTAAGTTAACAACAAATTTATACACAGATGATAACAGTGAAATTTTTATAGAAATGGCACTTTATTTTACATTATGTGATATTCCAATTTTGTTGATCATGAATTATTTTTTCTATAATTAAATATATACTTTAAGAAAAGAGAATTTACTCATGAAATTGACTGAAAACTTATTGTATTAAAATCATTTTATTAATAATTTCATTTTCTTATATATGAGGAACTAGTGAAAAGTTCTTGATGTTAACCACTTCCCCAAGCATGTGTTATTTTATCCTTGTAGCTAGAAAGAATGTTCTTTTATAGTGTAAAGTGCTTATTTAAGGAATTTATGTACTTATTTTGAATTTGTTTTAGATCCTTGACTGGGACTGGATTTTATCAATTGTAAGTTTTTAATTTTTAAGTGTTCAACTCTAGGCAGTTTTATAGTTGCCTTTCCTATAGAAGATTAGTGATGATGCAAACATGGTAGGGGGGATTACTAATCATGCTCAATTGTGAAGAAGTGGTTATACCAACTTCCAGTGTAGTAGAGATGTTAAAACAAGCTGGAAAACATTTTTAACTTCTGAAATATTCAAGACCTAATTTTGGACAATCAACAAATTTTAGTCTAAAGAATTCTTTTGTAAGATATTCAAGGAAACAGGGGAGGATCTTTAATTAATCAGTGGTCGGGTTGGTTTAGAAAAGCTTCTGACCAAAATATTGCCAAAGTGTTTGAATGATGACTTGAAACAATATTGAGTGGTCATCTCCAAGTTGATTTTGCAGCATTTTCGGCAATCTTACGTTTTTTTTTTTAAACAATTTGTCCCTGTTGATAAAACCTAGTTACACTACTGTGATTCTGACATTAAACAAAAATAGCACTCGGGTTCTTTACACTCAAAGAAATTCAAAACCCAAAATCTAGCAGAAAAAGTCATAACCATAATTGTTTTGGTTAAGAAAAACATTTTGATAACTGAATATTTTCAAAAGAACCAAAGAGTTAATGCAGAACTCTAACTTGCTGTGTCAAAGAAAAAAAAAACATTTCAAGAAAAATTATGAAGGGAACTGTAGAAAGGTTTTTACAGAAAAATGTACTTTCTTACAGGGATGGTAAGATGATTGACATCTTTAAAGAATTTGGCATTTGAGTACTGCAGGGGCCATCAACCCTACTACCAGATTTTGCTAAATTTGGTTTCCAAATTATTATTAAATAATTTCAAGGCAAGAACAGCATTTCACTGATCAAAGAAAAATAAAAATAAATTTAAAAGAATAAAAAATCAGAATATTATTTTTTTTAGAAGGATTAAAGAAAACTTGAGAATGACATGTCAAATATATTGAATTGAGAGGTGAATATATAAAAAAGCATGCACATTTCATGGCTCTAGGTCATTTCCTTCTTGGCTAACCAGAAACTTTTCAGCGCTACATCATAGAAGCCAACTAGTTTCTATGGAAAAAAGTTTTCATGAAACTAGGTAGTTTTCCTCTAACTCTTTCTACCTTTGGTTTTAAAAATGACAGCTCACTTCCAAATTCCAAATTGATAGTTCAAAAAATAGGCTGATTGAAGCCTTTTTTCATCGTGGAAGATTGATAAAATTAATGTAGTGAAGAAATAAATTTTAATATAGTTCATTTATGTCGGTAACTTCCTCTCATTCATAGTTTAAGCTATACTTGCTATGTAACATCATCAATACAGAGTGCTAATAAAATTAATAAATTTGATCTTGTCATGACTGCAGCACTGCCAAAATAATTTTTGGGCAGTGCTTACAGATTTAAAAATTTATAAACATTATAATTGATCATTAAAATCAAAGGGAACATTAAAGAATGTGAACGTTAATTTTAAAAATTTACTAAAATTATATTTTAACTTACTATGAGATATAGAATTTTGATTAAAGTATCTTAAGTGACTTCAGGTAGTTGAATTAATAACATCTTTAACACAGAAATGTGTTTTGAAGTCATAGTGATAAAAAATGAAACCATTTTTACTGTTGTTGCATTGAATTTTTAATTAAAATAAGCTCCATCAATTAACTTGTAACACATATGGCATTCTCAAAGATTTTTAAGTTTATGAAAAATTTTATTCTAAATAAATTCTTTGATACAGAATTTTAAGTTTATTCAAGAATAAACAATATGAATCATTGATGAAAATAAACATGCCTGTGAATAAACAAAAGTCTGCCTTCTATATATGCTTACTTATATAATCATGTATTTCATTTTAATTTATTAAAATGAATAAAAATGCTTTTATTGAAATTTTTTAAACAAGATCACCAGAAAATACAAAACCTGCACTGCTTTAAATTAAGAAAATTACTCATTTAAAATATTAAAGCATAAAATGTATCTTATTTAAGTATCCAAAATTCTACAGAAGTGCCCTATTTAAATAAGTCCCTAATCAGATAAGCTGATACAATATTAAACCAGTATTTTAAGAAAAAGCCATATATTTCCTGATAAGATGAATATTTTAATATTCATTGATAAAGTTATACTCACAAATTGACCAACTTAGTGTGAAAAGTTGAGAAAAATATCTGTTAGCAGAAAATAAGCTACTCATAATCCAAAAGAAATCTGCATGGTTACAATCAGATTTTATTTATTTAGCAAAAAAAAGTATACATTTACCACTATTATCTTTAACATAGTTAAAAACTTGACTGGCTGAAACTTTCTACTTTTAAGACCAAACAATTCAGAAACCCAAGTGTGAACATTTCATATCAGTTCTTTTAAAAACTTGGTGTGAAATTTGCAAATTGCTGACCTTAAGGAAGTCTACTAGTTTTTTTTTTATCATTGAACATAAAAATAGCATACTAGATTTACAACACATATTCTAAGAAACTATGCTAATCAACTGCTCATTGTAGCAGTCAATATCATTTTGTTATTATGATTGAAACTAAAATTATTAGAATTGACAATGTTTGTTACTTGGCCTAATTTGAACATTTTGTCAAAATATAATCAAACTAATCAATAGTCAATATAGATTCCTCAATGAAGAATAATTTTCAGAGATTAAAAGCCATTAAAAATATACCCAGAAAGCACTGAGGTGACTCATTTACATAAGAAGTTACCAAGAGTATAAAAAGCTACAGCTATTACCTATGAATTAGCTGAAGGCTTACCACTCCTCATGAGTTAGTGACACTACACAATAATTGTGTAACTGATACCTAAAGAATTGAATTAACAATTATTACTTGATAATTATGAGTAGACATGAGTATGGCTCAGGAGTGTAGCAGAGTAAAAAAGCTGAAGGATTTGAAATCAGTTGGAGGAGAAAACCAAATACCTGATATCTTCTTGGTAAGTTATGAGGCTATTATAAAAGTATCAACAATTGTACACCCAAGACAATTGGAGGAAATGATGTTCAACAATACAAGATAATAGTGAAGAACATAGCATCTAAGAAAAAGCTAATGAATTCAATGTTCATGAAGATTTCTCAAAAAGTGAATAAACCAGTCATTGAATGTTTTCTATTCAAAACAGGCTGTCAAATATTGTGAGTTTCAGAAACTGAGATTGGAAAACTAGTCAATTAAAGAGCATTTGATTCAAAGGAAATTGATAAACCACCTTTCAAAATGAAGATTACTGACAAATGACTAGTGCAGTTACAACTGGGAAAGTTGTCACTAAAACAGTGTGTAAAATTTGTTTAGCAAGATGAATTGATTAAAAAATTTAATGCAACAAAAGTTATAGATCTGGTAAAGGAAATGGATACATATGCAATAGAGAAAGAAAAGGCAATGTGCACTTGATGTGGTTATAAACATCAAAGAGAAAAGCAAAAGTGTCTAGCATATAAAAAAATGTTGTAAAAAATGTTTCAAAATGAATCATTTTAAACGGATGTGTAAATCCAAAAAGAGAAGCATAAAGATGGCCCAACAAAATGAAGAGGAAATAAGTATGGATGTCTTTTCATTAAGAAAAAAAAAAAATGAAATGAAAAAGTCATCAAAAATCCAAATCAATAATGTTGTACTGGATATGCAACTAAATACAAAAAGTGACATGACTTTGATACCCAGAAATTTTTGGAAGAAATTAGAAAAACCAAGTTTAAAGAAAAGCCTTGTCCAATTGAATCAGTTTGAATGATCATTGATAAAAATATTAAACTATTTTGAAGCCTATGTGAAACTAAAAAGTAAGTTTGATGTAGTATCAATTATCATGGAAAAACTTAAAAGAATCACACTAGTCTAATAGGAAATGATGTGTTGACATAAATTCAACAAAATTAGTTAAAGCAGATGAAATTGGAATGCTAAAAAAAAAATATGAAACAAAGTTAAGAACTAAAGAAAAATGTGTCTGCCTCATATTTTCAAGCATGAAAAGCACCAGTCAATCTATTATGAATAGTTGTGGAAAAGCTAAATAAATTACTTGAACAAGTTTCATCTAGAGGGAACAAATGAGCCTTCCTTTAGTAATTTTAAGAAAGATGGAGATCTGTGCATTTGTGGTGACTACAAAATGTGTAGACATATCTTATCCCCAAGGTAGAATGGGCTTTGAACTCCCTTGTAGGTATAAAAGTATTCTTGAAAACTGATCTAGAGTTGGCATAACAACCAAATACTTAGTGATGAAAGCCTTAAAGAAGTCACAACAATAAACAAGCCAATAGACTTACTAAGATGGAAAAGAATGCTGTATAGAATTAAAATCACAAATGCGATTTTTCAAAGGGCTATAGAGCAAATTATTGGCAGTGATAAAAAAAAAAAAAAAAAAAAATCAATATGCTACCAGGATGGCATTTGTATTGGTGCTATTAACAAAAAAACTAAAATAGAAAAGGTATATTAGCACATGCAAACCATGTTAGATTGCAACATGATAGCAATAAAGAAATGTACAGTGAGCCTGAAAGTAAAAATGGCAAAAGTGTCATGTCAATGCAAGACAAACATGATAGTGAAATCAGTTTTGACTCATAAGATGAACAATTGTTGGAGGAACACTCTTACGAAAAAAGATCATGTCTAGACAATCTCTTCAAGGGAAAGAAGATAGTGAGGAAACAAAAGCTCCCAGAGGAAGTAAAAGGAGATAAAACCTCTTCAGTACAGGGAGATGAGTTGACACATCTATAGAGGAAGTCACCAAAAGTATAAATAGCTACAGCTATTACCCATGTGTTAGTAACGCTACACAAGTATATTAGTCATAATTACAAAAATCAGACTACCATGACTCTTCAAGAGGACATACACTTCAATAAACAGTACATGCCAAGTATACTTATTATGTTCCACATTCATCTCAGCTGATGATGTCACAATTATATTTTCTATGCCAACAAAATGCAAATATGAGACACTTTTGTTGACATATAGACTAAACTATCACCCGGTTCACACTCCACCCACGTCTATTGAACAGGCTAAGAGATTAAAAAAAAAAAAGAAAGTATTTATATTTTGTGAACATCTTTAAAAGAAAAGAAAAAAGAATGCTCATGTGATTTATTGGTTATAGTAACTGAAGTCACAGAGAAGATAGCTTTTGTCTCGTAGAAAATAAAAATGTTTTAAGAAAAAAGAAAACAAATTAGTATTTAAAAAATATCTATTGCACATAAAAACAACTGATCATAATTATATACTGGCATTGAAAATTTTTTTTTTCAACTTTAATTCTAAAACAAATAATTAAATATATTCCTTTATAAACAGGCATACAAATTATTGATATAATCCCATTTTAAAATGATTGATGCATAATTATTGAAAAATAATATAAAGAAATGTAGCAAGTTGCCATTATGTGTGAAGCAGATAATTATCTGAAAAGCATCCATTAATACCTTAGATTTTTTAACTTTCAGTAGCTTTTCTTTATGGACAAACTCAAAAAGTTAAATAATTTTCCATTTCAAATGCTTTTGTATCATAAAATTAAAGATTGTATATTTGGCTTGAATACAGCTTTACTTTGGCTTTAAATATTCAGAATTTTATAAAGTAGTTCGTTTTGTTTGAAATAAATACCTCATTGTATTATATTACATTCATGCTATCCATATAAATCAGACTAACAATCAACAAAACATTAGGAGCCTCTCCTAATGAATGAATGAATCTTGATTCATAAAAAAGAATGTCAAACAGCATTGTGAAAAATTTATCCAAGGATATCATATTCCAAATTCAGAAGTTTTTACAGTCCTCCTTTAAGTATATCAGTAAAAGAAAAAAAAGAAAGAAAAGAGTAGCATTTAGGTTTGCTTTACAGCAATACAAATGATAAACCTGTAAATAAAACTATGCTAATAACTAGGGTTAAAATAACATTTTGATAAAATTAATTTTTGAACATCATTCTGACAAGAAAAGAACTTCCAAATTTGTTGATGAGGGCTTCAGACTCAACATGGAAGACTACATCAAATGCCTTGAAAAGGTAGTGCTGCCCTGAGTCAAGAGGGTGGTTGCTGAAACACCTCATGTCTGGTAAAATGAAACTGCACCATGACAGACAAGCAAGAGAACCCAGTCATTACTGTCAGATAATTTCTGCGACCACATCACTCCTTACATCTGGCCATCTAACTCCCCAACCAGCAAGTCTCTTGATCATTATGTGTGGGGCACAGTTGACCAAGAAACCAATAAAACTCTTTGTAATACCAAAGATGAACTAAAGGTAGTGATTATGGCAGCATTCACCAATTTAAACAAGGAGACAGTCCAGAAGAGTTGCAGGTGATTCCAAAGTTGCTTGGAGGCCATGGCTGAAACCAATAGCAACTGTATTGAATAAATTTACTCTTTAATATTTAAAGATATTTTTGTGTAATTTTGGTAAATATATCTATTAAAATGAAATGCCAGTTTATCCATTGCACCCTATACTTTCCATTTAACAAAATTACATCAAGGCAAAGAAAGTAAGTGCTATTTTAGAAAAAAAATTTTTTATTAGAATGTCATTTTGAATTCAGATAAAAATTTTGAACATTTTGTCTTGAAATCTTAGCACTGTATGATTATATTGCAATTATATTTTAACACATTTGTAAAGTATTTAACATTATATATTTTACTATCAAATCAACACTTCCATGGCATCATAATTTTGATAATTTTTTTGCAATATTAACTTTTTCATTAATATTTTTAAAACATTCTCTTAAAAGTATTATCATACCAAGTTGATTTGAAAGATGATATAAAACATGTCAGAAATTTTTTTCAATGGTTTTATTAATTTTTTACTGATATGTTCCAGATTCTTAGTTTTTGTTTTATATAAAAAATGTTAACTATTTTTTTTAAAATCAAAACTCTTTTAAATAAAAAAAAAAATTATATGACTAGGTATGTAATTTTAACTGAATATTCTAATTTGTTTTTGAATCTAATCAGAAAATTAGGGAAAAATAATGAGCATGATACTATTATAATCATCTTCTCTATTATAATAAAGGTTGTTGTGTATTTATTTGTATATGTATTCAGGGGGATAACCTGTGAGGAAACTGCTAGTAATCCTCTCAAATGTTTTGCCATCATTTTTGGTGGCAGGAGTATACTTTTTAGTATAAACAGTTTGTAGATAAGTGAGAATAAATAATATTCCAAAATCAAATAACAAAAGTGATATATATATCCACACACACACACAAACAGAGAAAAAAGACTGCCTGCCTAGTGCTTTTTGAAATTAATTAAGAAACTAATAGTTACTTTTCAGTAAGTGACATATTGCGCGATGTCAATGACCTTAGTATATAACAATTCAATAAAATAAAAAATTCACATATTCTACATATTCTACATGTCATGCCTTTTGGAATTTCTGATTGTGGAAAACTTAAAAAATAAATAACTGTATGAATTTTCAGAGTAAAACAAAAAAAAAAAACATCAAACAGGACTAACTGACCATATAAGATTAAAAACTGCTAAAAATTTATATTCAAAACAGTCACTTGACACTATCATATCTTCTTGTGGTAAGAAATTAAACATGACCACAACTCCAGCCATGAAAGTTGTCAAACACGGACTAAAAGACTAAACGACTAAAAGATTTTCGAAATCTGTAATTTTTATCTATTATCAAAATTTTTACTTGAGTTTTTTAATACCTTTAAAGTGGCTACTTTAAACAAAAACGTTTCTCAGGAAAAAAAAAAATTTATAACAAATTTCAACCATAAACTTAATTACTGATAATTTCATCTATTTTCTGTTCTTAATGTTATTGTTAATTAGAGCATTTACATCTCTTAAATTATGTTGTTCAAAGTTGTAAACGAAAAGTCTGAGAATTATGATCCTGAATCCCATAAAAATTCAATAAAAATACAACACAACTACTAAAGAACCTGAAAATGTTTGCTTTTCTTGCGTCAACAGGTGACAATAAATTAGTATGGAAATTTTGAATTTTCTTGTGGTGAAAAATACAATGATTTAAAAATTCTTGCAAAAAATCAGATAATTTTAAGATTTTAAAAATGAAACTTTCAGGACTTATTCACAAAAAGACTGCATTATTTTAGAAACTTTTTTTTATTTTAAATCTTCATAAAAATATTTTTTTTTACGTTACCCCTCCCCCACTTGCTTAATTTCATGAAATTTTGAGAAATTAATTTTTGTAGTATTTAATGTTTAATTATAAAGACAAATCTTTGGAGAATTTATTTATTTATTTTTTACAAGAACGGTTTTCAATTCATTACTTAAAACTTTAATTTTAAATCTCTTACAGTTTTTTGCATTAATTTGTAGCGGTTAGATGATATTGTTAATTGTTATTAAGTTAAAAAAAAATTATGAATGGAAAATGCAGCGATTCCCAGTATTTTAAAAAATAATTATTTTATTTATTTATTTATTATTAAGTTTGTTTTTTATTTTTGTTGTTTTTTTTGCGTGTGTATAACGTGTCAACTTTTGTAAAAAACGAATGTCTATATTATACATACAACATTCAGTCATGGATCGAAGGAGACATGATCGGCCAAGCATGTATCACGTATGGTAAATAAATAACCAACTGACTGACTCACGACAGTGTCAGAAAATAAGGGCAGTAACGATAGTAAAAATTTAAAATCTATTGGTAATTTCGGTTTGAAATACACAGCAAAGAAAGTATTTATTTATTTTGTTTATCGAGAATATTAATTTTTTTATCAATCTATAATTGCAATTTTAAAATTAAAATAAAAGCTTCGAGATTTTTCGTTTTTAATGTTTTTATAAACATTAGGTATCACGATTTTTGGGAGTTACTTCTCATTAAACGCATTTAAAAGAATTTAAAATGCTTATGCATTT
Organism: Ascarosepion bandense; assembly: GCA_037127315.1. NCBI lineage: Eukaryota > Metazoa > Mollusca > Cephalopoda > Sepiida > Sepiidae > Ascarosepion > Ascarosepion bandense. The sequence goes on along the minus strand of JBBBDQ010000322.1, from coordinate 5,104,278 downwards.
CACAAAAGAAATCTTTTTAGATCGTTCTAAAAACAAAATTTTAAATTCAGAAATAATTGCAATTTCTTAAAAAAAACTGGTTTACAAAACATTTTCTGCTAATTTGTGCAGATCACCAAGTAATTACCACGATTTTTTTATTCTTTAATTACTGCCAAACGTTCGGTTACAGGCTGATGATTTAACAAAAAAAAAAAACCCCAAAAAATGGATATTTTACAATAGAATCAATGGTTAATTTATTTGGCATTTATTGACAAGTTCATTCATTTTTTTTTTTTTTTACACATCCCTTTACTCTCAAACTACTAGTTACTATTTTGATCAAATTGTTGATGGAATCATGGAAAACACAAGTTCATATTTCTTATATGTAGATTTTTACACACTTAAATGTAAAATATTGTAATTGTTCTGAAGAAAACACTGTTTCCACGGGTTCGCAAAGGTTGTTAGTACAGTTGTAAAAATAAAATTAAAAAAAGAAAAAACTTATGTCAACTTAAGTAAAAAACAAAAAGGTTCTATTAATTTGCAATGGCTTTGTTTTTTTGCTACAAAACAAATTATCAAAAATAAGTATCTTGACTGACAAAAGAAAAAGCTTTAAGCTTTTTCTTTTGTCAAGACCAAGAGTAGATGAAATTATTATTCATTTTAATTTTTTTCACCGTACAATGTACTTAGAATTATTATTCAAGACAAGTGTGGATTTAGGCATTTTGAAGTCCTTTAATAACTGAGTGCAATAGATTTTAATATGATATCAAAGGAAGTATTTATTTAGAGTCGCTTTTGACTTACAATTTGAATTAGTAGTAGTATTCAATCCAATAAAAATCATTAAAAAGAAAGTACGCTTCGTCGTAGTTCGTAGTAAATGCCAATGTTAATGAAAAAGAGAAATCACCGATTTTTTGTTTTTTACCTTATTCTTAAAAAATAATCCACCAAAAGATTTAAAATGTAAAAGTTTCCAAAATTTAAAAATGGAATTTTTGTAACAGATCGGAATTACTTAAAAACTGAAGATAGAGAAATAATTCTGAATTTTTTACAGTGACTGTCATAAAGACGACGGTGGAGACTAGAGAGAGGTGTTTCCTTTTTAAATTGGTAGTTTTAGCTTTTTGTATGGTCAATCCCCGAATTTTAACATTTATTTTTTTTTTTTGACAATGTGAAAATAGTCAATAATTGTTCGCTTGAATGAATTTTAAACATTTTTTAAAAATTTATAGTGACTACACAACGTTGAACAATCATGCGGTCATTTTGTTGGTCAAGGTGTCATTTACATTTACTAGTAAGAGAAGAGGAAAAAACGTGTTTAAAGGTATTTTAATATAAAATATACAATTTGACAAACACTTTTTAGTACCAAAGAAGAAATAAAAATAGAATATGTCTCATAAAATTGTTCCGAGAAATTCCCTTTAGTATATTTATTTTGCTAAAGGCGTTAACATTTTTTCGTCACTAAACAATGCAACCAAATGACTACTGTCTTAAAAAATAATGTAGATAATTTTTAAAACAAAATTAAATTATAATCGAGCTTGAAAAATACTGTAATAGTGAAAAATGAAATGTTATCATGTAAAGTGTATTCAAAAATTTTTAAAAAATTGTATAAAAAAAACCCAAAAATAGTAAAAAACATCTTTTCTTAAAAAAAAAACAACTAATCAGAAAGCAAACAAGGATCTTTATTAAAGAATTGTGATATATATCTTTTTTTTACAGTCAATTCATAAGTAGATAGACCAAAAAAAATTCAAAAAATATATTTTTAAAAATTATAATATAAAAAGATGTAAAATTCACATATTTCAATCTCCACTGACAGGGAATTTCGCGTTAAAAATCAAATTTAAATGAATGTCTTCGATTCTTAAGGTTAGGGATGAAACCAGTAATAAAAGATAAATTTCTTCGATATAACCTAAATGGCGAATTAGTGATTTTAAAAGAGAGCAACAATTGTTTTTTTTTTCCTCTCTCCTTTTTTCTTATGATAGAAAAAGAAATCAATTCATCATTCATTAGTAGTGCAAGTGGGCTGAATTAATCATTCATTAACAATAACAGACGCAAATTCAATAAATATCGAACATTCATCAAGAAATTATCTTAAAGTTTAAAAATAACCAAACTCCACGATTAAACGTTTATGTATTCAGTTTATAAAATTAGAAAATACAGATAGGTTATAATATTTTTTTTCTGATTTAGTTCCTTGCTTTTTACAAGCAAACTAATGTCAGTTTAAGTGTGGGCCGTCTACTAATCACTTAGAACAAAAAACAAAAAAAAAAAACAGTAGCCTATCGAGAGATTAAAAAATTGCAGATAAAAATGAAAAAATATTATCAAATAAATATTTAATCTTACCCTGAGGGCATTTCAAATAATTTCTAAAAACATAACTACATATTTTAGTTTTAAGAAATGACAATATTATTACTGATGCATCAAAAAGGCCAAAAAACGCCAGTGACAAGAAAAGGAAACGGAACACTACTGCATTGGTATAAAAGAGCTGCTTTATAAAAATGGAAAAAAATCGTACCATATGAACAGAGATCATCGGTTAAATGTAATGCGAAGGAACTAGTATATTTCTAAGGGTAAAAAATGAGATGACGTTTGTTTAGTGATAGGAATAATTGCAAAAAGAAGCAGAACTAACCTCAAAGACAGCCATAATGAATTTGTGACATCCGGGTACTGGTGACACTCGGTTGTGTATGAATAACAATCGCTTCCTACATTCTATGGAAGCTTATACAAACCATAACCTAATAATTTTTTGAATTGTTATTTGTTTTGTTTTTTCATTTGTTCTTATTTTAATGAACTAAAGAAAAAGAAAATTATTTGCTTTAAATAGAAAAAATTAAATTTATAAATTAGACCTAGAAACAGAAAAACATCTTTTTTTTTTAATCTTGTACACATAATTTAAAACCATTAACCATATCCAGCAGTTAAACAAAAAGATGTTTTAATTATGACTAAGATTTAGTAATTTTTATTAAATTAACAAATGATCCCAAAATTTTGATTTGTATAATTAATAAGATGAAGTTTTATTAGACTTTGAAACATTTTTTCAAGAACATTTCTTAACATTTAATTTCAAAATGTGAAAAAAATACAGGAAAATTAAAAGTACTTTAATTCATTAATGTCTACCATAAAACCCAGTATAACATACAAAAATTTAAATAAAATTCAATATTAATCATGTTTTAACACCTACAGTCCAAAAGATGACACAGTGGGCATTAATGGCTTAAACATTACATAAGTATAATATATATAAAATCTTAGCGCCTTATATTTTTGTACTGATATTATCTTTAAAGTATTGCTTAAATATTAGCAGCTGTATAAAGATTTATGTGAAAAAAATTCAATCCTCTTCCCCCTACTTATGAACAAAGATATTATTAACCAATAAGGTGTTTGAACATGAATTCTTTCAATGTCTTGATTCTGAGCCTGGTGATTCTGTGTCTCATCCAGAGTAATAAAAAAAAGAAAAAAATGATTCAGAAGATTAATCTTCTAAATTATTTTCAACCAATCAGCAGAATAGGACTTGAAAAGTTATTTTCATAAGCTTGCTAACCAAAAAATTAAGAAAGGTTAACAATGTTATTCATTCACACTTAATCAGAGTAGATTGAGCACCTCAAGGTGGTGAAATAGTTAGCAAGCATGTCTTACTAGAACCATTATAATTGAGTAGTGAGTTCGATCCTCACTGGGTGTCTCATACCTTTGGCCTTGTGCCGCATCTAAGCTGCACTTAGAAAATCACCATTTCCTATTGATCTTGGAGCACCTTGAGGTGGTACAATGGTTAGCAAGCTTATCTCATGAGAACCATTACAATTGAGTAGTGAGTTTGATTCTCACTGAGTGTCCCATACTTTGGACCTTGTGCCACATCTAAGTTGGGCTTAGAAAATCACCTTAATCAGAGTGGATATAAGGACAGATAGGGTCAAGTGTGTCAATATTTTTAGCTGAGAGTGAAAAGAAAAATTTAAGCTTCTAAAACTCCATTTAGCCAACCAAAAATTTCAGGCAACAAACAAAAACTTGAATTTAATAATTTATTCTTCTGAAACTATCTTCACGTAGACCAAGTTCTCCTTGAAGATATATAATTCTTCATTTGGCACTCATTCAACAAAAGATGATTCACTAAAATGATTGCCCTATTGACACGTGACAGGTTAGAACTCTCACCTGTCCCTTTAACAAGGACATTTTCTTTTAACTTTATTAACTAATGTAAGTCCCCACTTTTTCATGAATATGTTTTTCTGTCAAGATTAATTTTATTAGATATTCAAAAGAATATTTTCAGTTAGAATTTACATCCTTTGTTTTTCATATAACTTATAAAAAAACAAATTCTTTCTGCTTCAATTCACACCAAGTAGAGTCTTTTTGTGCACCTAATGAACTAACTGATTTTTTCATTCAATTTTTTTTCTACATAGGAAAATCTTGATAGTTGTTAACTAAAAATTGGTGGCATGAAATGACCATGGAATATGGTTCGTATACTGCAAATGAAAATGGCTAATATAGTCAGCGGCATTGATGGTTAAGTATGGTAAGTTACGGTTACATAAATGACAAGAAAATTATTAAATATAATAGTTCATAAATTAAATTTATTATATTCTAACAACAATGACAACTAAGAAAAGCATAAGTATTTAAAGGAGATAATACTTGAATAGAATAAATCAATGAAAACATTTGTTAAATCTATTAGCTGTAGTATTTATAAGCAAGCAAAAGTATTATGCAAGAGAAAAGCACAATTGCCCAAGGAAAGAAATAACTGAGCAATACTAAAAATAAAAACTAAACAATATCCCAAGACAAGGGATAGCGGAACAAAAACACTCTACACCTGTAAATGAAATAAAGAGTCCAGTTTGGAATTCCATGTAGGCTACCCAGATCAACATACATCTGATGAAGGCTGGCGGGCACAATGACTGAAATGTTGTACAACAACAACAACAACAAAATTGAGGACAATAATCTGCATGTAAATAATAAATCTTATATACAAACTTTGTAAATGTTTTCCAGGAGTGGTTAATAAAAGTATGTGTATATGATACAATAAATTCAGTTGATAGATATTTTATGTGATGGAATTTAGTGCATATACAGGGGATAGACTATAGCAGGTATCTCTTATTCCTTTTCTAGTTGTAGTAGGATTCCGTAGCAAGTTAACGGAATTTGGCCTTGTGGGAAGATAGTCCACTATAATTCATAAAATGATTATAAATTCAAGAAAGGCAATTAGAGTATAAAATAACATTTATACATATATACATAGCAATTATGTTTTACAATGAAAACAATACATGAAATAAAGGTCCAACGGAAGTTAGAGAGAGAGTTCATGGTAAAATAATAATGAGCTGAAAGGGATAAAAGAATGTTCATTGAAGGTATAATGCTGAAATGGTAAAAGGCTTAGTAGTGGGATTGATGTTCATTTTGAAGTTGCCGATTCCCAGGTCAGCAAGTCAGCAAGTTGGTATGTGGAATGTCTTTGAAAAGGTCGGTTAGTACTTTTTGAGAACAGGGAGAAAGGAAGAGATCAACATAGTAGCTGCTCGACATAGGTCAAGGGAGAAACTAATTACACTCTTCTCCTTTCGTCCTTCTGTCTGACAAAGCGTTTGTGTCTTGCTTTTTATATCAAAACAGCTAGTTATGGATCAAAACAGCTAGTTTTCGAATTTCATACTTGAATTTGATTCCAGGCTTCCCATTGGCTGGTTAATAAAAAATGATAATTTGAGATTTGACTAATTTTTATTTTTCAACCAGAACATCTGTGCGAACTCGGATGCGCACAACAATTTTTATTCATTTGCTTTTTAGTTGTGAGAGAGCTCACATCCGGTTCATCACTTTTGTTTGGTTGGTATCACCACAAGACAAAATAATGGAACCACCTTGAAATTTCAAGCAAATTTATTTCAATATGGAGTAGGACTGCCTTTAGCTGTAATTACGGCTTGAATTCTGTATGAGATCAACTTATGTAAAGTTTGAATTGTTTCCAGGGTAATTTTTATCCATTCTTCAGCTAAAACAGTCTTCAATGCTTTCAATGTTGATGGTGGGGAATATTAACTCTTCACTTGTTTTTGCTAAAATTAACCACGAATGTGCAATGATGATGAGCTCTGGGGACTGTGATGGTCAGATAAGATGTTTTACTTCACTAGAATGTTTCTCATGCTATTCAGCTACAACTTTAGCAGTATGAATCAGTGCATTATCATCCTGAAAATGGCATTTCCCTCCAGAAAAAAGTTCCTGAACCATAAGACAAAGTTGATTACTTAAAATTTAAAAGAAGTCTGGACTGTTGATTTTAATATATTTATGTGCGTCATGGTGCAGTGGACATTGGCTCAGAACGAGTTCAAATTCCAGTTGAATTCCTTGTATTCACTTACGCGCAAATACCCTTGGGATAGGTATTAATCCATCTCTTCCCTCCAGTTATGGGTTAAATAACAGAACAGATTGGGTTCTGTAGACTTAGTCGGCAACTACTCTACCACAGAAAGCAATGGCAACCTACTGCGGGATAATCTTCTGCCCAGTCAGTCATGTCTCTTTTGAGACATGATCGCCCAAGCGTGTATCACGTATGGCACTCAACTGACTGATTTAAATAATATCTATAAGAAAAAAGAACAAATTTAGCAAA